>JARHVA010000511.1:227500-400000 GCA_037957365.1 Torreya grandis | reverse complement strand
ATTAATACATTAACCATTAGTGACCATATAGAAGATAAAAAACCATCAACATGGTATCATTGCATTGAAATTTATGTTTTAGACATAAGAAAGACATTATAGATTCCATGACTATCTGGATAAGAGTGATCACACCATGTGTTGGCATATCATTGAGATAAGACCAAAGGTCTAAATTAAATAATAAAAATTATGGCATCAAGTGACTAAATTAATAAAGGCCGCATGTCACATCCTATATAAAATAATATAAAAAAAATTATATCAAACCTAAATTACATGATTAATAGACATGTGGTGGAGTAAATGACTCAATAGGATGACTAAGAAGCAATAGATAAAAATAGTGTGCCACATAGAAAATAGTCCCACGAAAGCCTAATTCATAAACTCAAATTAAAAAAATGGGATTGTTAGGATACCAAACCATTATATAAAATTAAATCCCATGTATATATGATCCAAGTCATTGAAGTCTCAATCCAAAAAAAATCTATGATATATTCAGCGCCAAAATAAAAATAAAAATTGCATTATCTATGAGTTAACTCATGAATTGATATAAAAAAATTGTTTAGATTAAAAGGCCCTAAATTTTATAAGTCTAATAAAAATGATACATACATACATACATATATATATATATATATATATATATATATATATATATATATATATATATATATATATATATATAATGGCATCATCATAAAAATAAAAATCTCTATCTATTTTTAGTCATGTTCATTAAACTGAATACATAGATACACTCATTGAATAAACAACATTGGAGCATAAGTTACAACTTTATACAATAGTATGGTTTAAGATCGATAGATCTGGACCATATAACATAAAAAACTGGTTTTAATCATTTAATAGAAGATACACAAATTATATACTATCAATCAAGGTAATTGGTTTATATAATTTTGTTAAAACTAAGGTATTTCCTTGTATTGATATCCTGTTTAATTTATTTATTTCTAGGCATTTCTTAGGAAACATCCTTCACTTTATACATAATCCAACTCTTGTGTCTTATTTATATAAAAATTTCTTTGAAAATTGTTATATACTCCCTATCCTAGACATGACTTATAATGACTTATAACTAGACCATAACATATGCCTAGTTATAGAATAGTAATATCAAGGATACATTGAAGACATAGGCATCAAACCTAAATACTATTATGTTGAGAGGACAAATTAGTAGAAATATAATCATAATATTCAATCTTAGGGTGTAGATAGAAATGGATCTATTGAATAGTTTATATGGTTTCCTAGATATCACATACATTATGGAGATTTGGGTCCCTTTTTTTGAAATCATTTTGAATACAAATCAAATTTTAATATTAGGATAAGTAATCAGTTTCAAATTTAAGTATTAGATTATAAATGCTAAGAATAAGCCTAATGGTAATTTTTATATGATCTAATAGTTTTTATATGTTATAAATACTATTATGACACCCCCTCAAGAATAACCTTTGGAACTTTATACTAAATATCCAATAAATAGGATATGTTATGAATTTTATATATTATATATCTATAGTTTTATGAGTCAAATGAAAAGGGTTGTTGATGTATTTTATGCAATAGTTTATCAAGCCATCAATGGGCAAAAATGCCTAGATTGTCAAACCAAATAAAAATGGATATCATAAAAATGAGTGATTATTGATTCTATCTATACCATACCTTGATTATAATTAAAGGAACCTACGAATCTTCCTTTCATCTACCATGCTAATTTTTTGGACAAAGTGATAGAGTAATAAATTGCTTTCCAATTATCCAATGGTATGGATCAAAAATTAATGGTAGTTAGGTAAGGTGTAATTGATAAACTTCTTTTCAGCATCAATCACCAAAAATATACATAGTGGTATAACCTTTATCAAACAATTAGGTCCAAGGTTCATTATGGTTTTATTATGGAAATTTTAAAAAATTTAGACCCTAGGAACATTATTTATGAGATCCATAAAAAATATGGAAACATAGTCATGATTCAATATAGACATGAATCTTATGATCATGACCAAATATTAATGAATGTAGAAGATGATACTAAAGTAATGATAAATATTCATAAATATAAAATTTCCATTACTTTTATATAAAGGATATAATATGATTGTACCATTTCTCTTGAAGAAGCTAAGGAAATAGATAACTAAGAAATATTTCTAAATCGAGTGATCATTCCTTCTAGAGATGAAAGACAAGGAACCACAATTAAGACTAATAAGTAGATAACATCCAACATCTTCATAGGTTTATCAATGCCACCAAACACTTCTAATTTTTCTCTTATAATTAATCTAGATCATCTCTCATTCTTAGGTAGCCTGCTTAGCCAACATCACCTACTGATACAACTTAGCCAACATAGGTCATAAAAGTAAGTACCACTCCTATCATAAAACAAACTATTAACACTATGGCATCTATAAAAATATCTAATTAAATTATATCTCTAAAAATAAATACTATTATTGAGTATGTGTTAATGATTGATACTATGGCATGCCCACCTACAATTTAGATTGTTCTTTCCCTACCAAGGACTGTTACAACTAATGTTCCTCCTCCTTTCGTAATTACTTACAAAAATAAAAATCCCACCTTATCTCCAATATCATAATGTCACTAAAGTATAAGATAGGCTTGTAGAGTATACAAGTGTTACACTTTTCCCTTTATATATCAAGGTTGAGGAGGAGAGGAGATTATACTAAACAATATTGGAGAAGATTTTATCCAAAATTAGATCAAGGATCATCCTCCTAGTCCCTTGTTTCCTACTCTAGGAATTAAATAATCCAAATAAATAGAAGTCACAAGCACAAGACCTAACATTACTTCATAACCTACTAGGGAGGATAATCCTAAGTGATCCCCTATGACTTTTATTATTTCTTTAGTAATTAATACTAGTCCTATTATTAGTTCAATTACATAACATTATATAGTTATTATACTAATTTTGATTTAAATTTTATAATATTAAACTATAATATATTTGGGAATAGATGATAAAATTGATAAAACATCAACAAAGGAAAGTTATATCATCTATTATTTATATTATTTTACTACTAACTTAACAAAATATAATTTTTCACCATATTAGTTTTCCCATGTTTCATTAATTCATCCATGGATTTACATAACTAATCAAGCAACCATAGACACTAGTGTACATTTTGAGGACTTGATATCTAAGTCTATTATTTTTACCCAGTTGATGTACATAGGGCCTTATACCTAGTTACAGGTATCTATTACACAATCCATCCAAATATATTCCTTGATTTTTTAGTGTATAAGCCTTTAGATACAACTAAATACACTATTAGGAATCCTCCATAGATTAAAATCATAGGTTAGAGAAAAGATTTATTTCTATCCCTAAAACACCTAAATATTCCACTTCATCTTCCATGGTTACATCTATATATTCACTAAAAAAATCCCTAAGTAACCCTCCAACTTCTACTTCATCACCTTCAACCCAAGACACTACAAAAATTGTAATGGTATTCTCTTCCCAGATACAAAAATTTGAATAAGAATAAGTTATGAGGTAGAACCTAGTCATCACTGAGAAACATAAAGTTACTATGTAGTTTTATAGGGTAAAAAAAGCATTGAAAAGGGTAAGGAAGAGGACAGTGATGGTGGATGGAAATCCTATTGATCTTGATAAATAAGAAGAATTATTTTCATTAACCAAGAACATAAAATAAATCTTGGGGACATGGTTGAATTTGAAGAAGTCCATCCCACTGTGATAAATGACAATGGAGAGATGATCAAGTGTATGTTTAGAGTAATAAAATATTCTAAAATTAGATTGGAGGAGAAGAGTGTGATTAAATTTCCCAAGGATATAATTGATAATGTATAGATTTTTTATATAAATTTGTACTATTACTTGAGCATAATAAAAAAAACTAGATCCCATTCTTAGCCACTATGGGGAGATGTTTCAAGTTTCATAAAATGATAAAATATTGTGATGACAAGTTAAACTTCATAGGAAATGAAATAATAAATAAATCACATTCACACTTTAATTTTATATTATCCCCTATTGAGAATTTGGCATAGAACTATGTAAGTAATAAACAAGCCTATTTGGTGGAATGACACCAAGAGATTTAAGGGTAATTACAATAGTTTACTAATAAAAAAATATAAGGCTATCTAAGCCATCATAGATATAATAATCATATGTGTTTGTAAACCATAGGGTGTAATAATCACCATGTTATTTTTTGAAATTTTTTTATAGATTATAATTGATAGTTTTAAGGCAAAGGTGGATATCATCACATATAAATAAAATGAGAAAATGGTAAATTCAATCACATATTCTAAGGAAAAAGTTGATAAGATAGAAACCATCCATGTGTAATTAAAATATTACATGGCCACACATAAAAATTTAATCGACAAAGTTCCATTTTTTTTCAAAATATCTATAATTGATTTTGAAACTATTGAGTTAGACGTTGCTACGAGCATGGTTTAGTATAAATGGTTAAAGTAACAAGGGGAGTTGGTTATTTAATTAAGAGCATATAAAACTTAGGATCAACCTTTGATACCTCCATATAAGGTTCTTAAATATATTATGATGTATAATTTTATAATACCAATGTTTTTCACCTTACCAGGCATATTGCATCCATTATCACCATTGATAACTAGTGCGACTTCAACTCAAAATATAATGCCTCATACAAATGCAACTATCACTTTAGTTATAACTTTATTTTTACTCAATATTCATGTATAAATAATATTAAAACATTAATTATTTGAGTCAAATTGAATTTCACCTCCAACTAGGACTTGGTTTCAATTTTTATATATCCTTCTTATTAATAGCTATAACTTATTCTATGAAATAAATTTTGTGTCTAAATTAAGATATATTTATTCATATTGCAAACATGTGAATTTATTTTATTATTTTGACATATGCTCCTAATTAATAAATTTTAAAATTAGATATAATTTAGATGATGAGACATCCAAATCCTAAGATATAAGTATATGTTTCTTAAAAATTATCAAGGGAGGAGAATTTCTTAATTAATATAAGAAATAAAGTTCTTGGACTATTATGTAAGTTTGTGTTGAAGTGTTGTAACTTCAATTTTTTTTGGTGTATTACTAAGAATTTACATTAAGTTAATATAATATATAACATGTTTTATGAATATTTCTATTACTATTATTCATATTGAAAAAAATGTTAGTTTAGATGCTCATTGATGATTGAACATACCTATTATTGGTTAAAGGTAGGGATGTGATATGTAGTCTAGATCTAACCAAATATTTGATGATAATTATTGAGTTTATTGAAATTATTTAATTTTATGATGAACTATGTACATTTATCAACTATTCCAATGACAATTTTTAATAGGTACTAGTTCTTGAACAGTTGCTTAGCTTGGGATAGAAGAAGTTGGCTTGGAAGGGTTTATTCCTTAGTTGAGTCACAAATATTATTTTCTACCCTACCATTTCCTCTTATTTTAATTTTTTTACCAATTTCACCTTAGATTATATCTACTCATCCACCTTAATTAGATTTTATACTCTTGTCATATCCAAACCATTCGAGGTAAACAACAACTTGGATCACCACTACTCCACCATGTGCTTATTTACAAAACTAATGCCAACAACTTATGACTTGGAGTGAAATATGTCACTAATCTTAAAATATTAGTGTTATTATTTTAAGATTATATTTTTGTGTATAAAAACCCACATTAATAGGTATTTATGTCAATTTTCTATATCTTACTAATAATCTCCATTAAGTTAATGCAATCTAAAATAGAAAATATGACTACTTTTTTACAAATTTTTAGTTTGGATGATCATTGATTATTTACCATACCTGTTATTAGTTAGAGGTAAGGATGTATTATGTATTATATTTCTAACCAAATATTTGATGATAATTATTGAGTGTATTTTAATTACTTCTTTTAAGGATTAACTATGTCTATATGTCAATTGTGCCATTGATAATTTATAACATGTATTAGTTATTGAACATTTGATCAACATAGAATTGAGGAAGTTGGATTGGAAGGGTTTTATCCTTAATTTATTCAATAATATTATTTTATTCCCTACCTTTCCCTCTTATTTTATTTTTTAACCAATTCCACCTTAGGTTCGATCATCCCATCTACCTCAAGTATATTTTAGACACACATCATACTCAGACTGTCTAAGGTAAAAAACTAATATTCTCACTTATATTCCATCACAAGATTATTTATAAAACTTATACCCATAATTCATGTTTTGGATTGAATCTTTCACTGATCCTAAAATGTCTGAGTTTTCCTTATAAGATTATATTAGTGTGTATAAAACCCACATCAAAAAAATTATATGAATATAGCTAGAATACTAATTAAAATAATTTAAAATGATACCCTTGACTTCAAATAAAATATACTTAGACTTTTATTATGACTATTAGAGTGAAATATAACTGAAATTGGAATAAATAGTGCTCTTTTACTCAACATAAAATAGAATTTCCAAGTGATTGCAAAATGTGTTTGGAGAAGCCTTAATGTGCTTATAGAGGGGAATATTTATAATATTTTCACTAATAAAACTTCAAAAATTTCTATTAGATACATTATGAAATGTGTAAGTTTTAAAAAGTGACCATTAGAAAACTAGGGAAAATATCATGCTAGTATATAAGGCCATAATTCATCCCTATTTGACATAGCATGAACCTATCCTAAAAGGACATAAATTATTAAGAAAGGTTTAACATGAACCTATAGGTTGAGTAAGGATGAATTAGATTGAAATAGGGATGTCTATATGATATTCTTAGTGTTTGAAATATATTGAGGTTCTTCTTATATATTATGAGTTAAAAAATGGAAAATAAACCATCAGATGTCAAGATGTCAAGATTAAACATTATCAGACACATAATGATTATATTTATGTGTCTAAATTTCACCCCACTTTATTATAGTGATGAATAAAAGTAAAATTACTAAAGTAAAGTATATGTGAACTTGATTTTTTATATACTTTTTTATTTTAATGTGAATCTTGATCATGCAATATGCCTTAATTCAAAACATAAAACAGTGCCACTAAAAGTAGTTATTGTCCACATTTGAAAGTAGAAAATCTAAAACATAAAAAAAAAAAATTAAAAATAGATCAATGAAAGTATACACTTGAAAGGGTATAAAATATAATTTACTTGTAACTTGAAAGTGGATAAATTTTTGACCCCTTCATAAAGAATTTGGAGAAATTTTAAACATGTGGCCAATTGAGAGTGATCAAGTCACAATTTTAAAGCCTTCAAATTATCTGGAATTGGAAATATTGTATTATCCAACTCTAATTTGATTGTGTAGAGTAATATGTAATAACATTAAATAGGTGAAACCACTAATATGGCTCACTAGATATTAAAAGTGTAACCATAGACATTGATTATCAATATACTCTAATATGTCGCAATTACAACATGAAGATGAATTACATCATTTTAGATGGATCAAGATTTTATTTTAAACTTTAAAAACTTGAAAATTTTGAACATGAAAAATTTTAAATTTCCATATATTAACTTGAATATGAATGGACATCATGTCCTCTATACTATATTGAATTGATTTTCAATGCCATTTTAACTTTTAAACTATTTAAACCTATAATTATTTGAAATTTTCCAATCATAACTATAGGAAAGAGTGCACGTGTATGGTGTGTGCCCCCATAATATTTTTTTAATCATGTTATACTTTTTGAAGATATATACTGCCATAAATATTAAATTTTCTCATGGGGCTTGATTTATCAAGAATAGACCATTATGAGCCCCCAGTTTGTGATATGAGACATATCTTAGAAATCACTTATCTTAAAAATATATATATAAAATAGATGAAAGATATCATTTAGTATCACCTCAAAAAATTGAATTGGATTTCATCATAGTATTGTAATGTAGTATTGAATTTTCATATGAACATGTATTTTATAGATATATCATTGAAACACATAATCATCCTCTGCATGTTATGTATAATGGAACCAAAATAAGAGTAGAGAGGAGTAACATATGATAGGAATCATGACATTATATTAGCAACTAATAAAAAATTAAGCAATGTCACATAATTTGCTTATAATTTATCATATATAAATTTGAAAGGCATAAAACATGGGACATGTGAATGTTTAATAAGAACACAAGGTTAAGGGACACATACAAATAACATAATTATTCCATAAAAATAAGAATTTTCATATACAAGTACAAGGGCCACACCAATAATCTATCAAGTTCTAACTTATCATGTGGTAAAGTAAGAAATAAATAGAAGAAAATGAGACTGGTTTACATTATCCATTTGTATCTATGTCATTATTAGAAATTATAATTTTAATGTAACACATATGTATTATGAGTGATTATAAAAACTATTATATGATATTTATTTGAACCTATACCAGGTTGTGGATAAATATAACCTATTGAATTATTTATAGAGAATGGAGAAATGTCCCCAAGTTAGCAAGGTTGTTGGGTAATAATGGAATCCCAACATAAAAACTATGTAAAAAAATGTCATATATCACACTCAAATACCTCATTTAAATAAATATATATTTAAAACTTAAATATTCTATCTAAATAACATAGAACAAATAACATATGTAAATAAGTAAGATTGAAACAATGGAAAATGCTTAGAGGTCATGATTTTGAGTTTTTGAAATTTAAGTAAAAGAGATATTTGAAAATTTAATATAGAAACATAATAATGAATGATCATTATGCCCCTTGTATCTATACTAAATTGATATTAAATTTCAATTTAACTTGTAACTTTATAAAACTTTTGACACTTGATTTAAGTAGTGATATATTGAAAATTTGTGACATAGAAATGGGGAGTACATGAACTAGTATCTTTCCCTATACTTTTTGTTTGATTTTTACTGGTTTTCATAATATTTATAATTTTTTGCATTTGGAGTGTTTGCATACATTATATTTAATATGTATTATTTATTGTCCAAATATTGAATAAAAAATGATGAATAATCACTTTATAAAATTTTGGTAATTTTTAAAATTCTACAATAAATATCAAAATTGGTAAAATGTGTAAGAACATGTCATTAGGATTATACCAAATCAAATGACAAGAATTTTGAATAAAGATTGTGTAATATATTATACTTTCCATTTTTGATGAAAATGATGAGTATGAGTATCATGTTGGCAAGGTTTAACCTTTATAAAATAGTGAATAATATAAATATATTGGTTGAAATATTTTTTAATATTAATTTCAATGTTAAACCAATAATAAAATTCTAAGAATTAGTGAAAATAAAGTGAAAATGACTCAAAGGAGACCAGTGTTTCCAACATGATTTGAGGGAGTAAAAATATAGGTGAAGGTGGATATAGAATGAGATATAGTGAGTAAATAATCCATAGTACATGTTTTATTTTATTTTTATTTTTTTAAAAATTTAATTACATTTTTATTTGTTAAGCATGAGATATAATGAGAGGGGGGGTGAATCAGTATATATATCTTATAAAAATTTCCCTTAATCAAACATTCAAGATATGCAATAAAACTCAAATAATAAACAACACACAAGAAAGAGAAAGACACCAGATATAACCTGGAAACCCAATGTGGGAAAAACCACAAAGAACAATCTCAAGTATATTAGTGAGAACAAACCCACATGAGCACCATACCCCTTTGCCAAGTAACAACCTCAGCTACAATTCATGAGCACCACCCCATAAGAGCTTCAAACCCCTTTGCCGAGCACCAACCCAGCTATCATTCATGAGCACCAACCCACATGAGCATCATCCACTTTGTGTAAACCACACACCTATCTCTTAATGTTGCTAAATCAACAAATGATAGTTTAATACAACATCTCTTTCCTCTCTCTCACCTTTGCTCTTCTAAGCTAGATAATACAATATCGAATTAACCTCTCACACTTCCACATTACAAATGGCTACTCAAGCCTTTATTTATAGCTTTCCAAATGACCTTTGGCCTTCCCCCTTTGTGACCTTTCATTCCACATGGAAAATGGTGCCAATCTTGGATGACCCTTCATATTCAAGCATTTGAAAATTCATGTGGTGACCCTTCATGACCAAAAACGTCTTTCCCACTTTTGTCCTTATCTTTGGTGACTTTTCATATTCCTTTAAGTGCCCCTTCATGAGAAATTTGCCCTTTAATCTTTTGTCTTCACTTGGTGAATCTTGGTATTCCCTAAGATGACTCTTTATGGGAAAGTGCATCCCATCCTTCTTTTGTCTTTATCTCGTGACTCTTCGAGTTCTCCATGGGCCCTTATTTTGTCTCATATGCAACCAAAAATATATTCATTAATATTAAATAAATATTAACTCATATTAGCCAAGATAAATAACATTAAATTCAATGGGGCCTTTATCACCAATAATACTAAAGCTTTGACATTAATGACAATATTTCCAACAATCTCCCCCTTTGTCATTGATGGCAACCTCAATCTTGAAACTACTACAACCTATCACCTGCACATATTGTCATCTGAAAGCATACAGTAACTCCCCCTTACTATAGAAACCTATACCTATTTCCCTATACCTATTTTCTCCACCTGTACCTGTACCTATTATTCTCCCCCTTTGACATCAATGACAAAGGGTATACCTAGAGCTAGCACTTAGCTCCCCTCACTTGATGCTAAACCTTAATGGCAGGAAATAAGGGAAGTTACTCCCAACTTCTCTCACAAATACTCAAATGTGTCTTTTGGTAGTGCTTTTGTGAAAATATCTACAATCTGCTCTATAGTACTAATATATTCCAACTTAACTTGTTGATCTGCAACCTGCTCTCTCAAAAAGTGATATCTAATGGGAATATGTTTTGTTCTTGAATGCATCACTGGATTTTTTGAAATATTTATGGCACTTGTGTTATCATAAAAAATTGAAATAGGTTCATCATACTTTACCTTGATATCTTCCAAAGTTTGCTTCATCTAAAGCACTTGAGTACAACACAATACTGCTGCAATATATTTTACTTCAGCTATAGAAAGTGATACTAAGTTCTGCTTTTTGCTTAGCCATGATACTAAGCTATCACCAAGGAAGAAAGCTCCTCCACTTGTACTCTTTCTATCATCTAAGCACCCTGCCCAATTTGAATCTGTATAAGCAACTAAAGTGAAATCTTTACCTATGGAATAGCATAATCCATAATCCAATGTCCCTTTGATATATCTAAATATTATTTTCACCAACTAAACATGACTATCTCTTGGAGACGACTGATATCTTGCAACCATACCTACTGCATTCATGATGTCTGGTCTCGATGTTGTCAAATATAAAAGACTACCAATCATAGATCTATACAAATATTGATCTATAACCGGTGAATCTTCATCCTTGCTCACCTTATTTCCTTTACACATAGGTGTGCCAACTGGTACACAATTCTCAAAACCAACTTTCTTCAACATTTCCTTGGCATATTTACTTTGAGATATAAAAGTTCCTTTATTTGATTGAAATATTTGTAATCCTAAGAAAAATGATAATTTTCCAAGCATAGACATCTCAAATTCTTTTTGCATTCTATCAAAAAATTCTTTTGTCATCTTTTCAATATTTCCTCCAAAAATGATATCATCAACATAAACCACAACAATCAATTGATTCTCACCTTCTATTTTGATGTAAAGATTACTATAAGCAAATCCTCTCTTGAATCCTTGATCTTGTAGGTACTTATCAAGTCTTGCATACCAAGCTCTGGGAGCTTATTTTAATCCATACAATGCTTTCTTCAATCTGCATACATGATTACTAATATTCAAGAGAATAAACCCCTTAGGTTGTTCAATGTAGACTTCTTCTTCAAGATTCCCATTTATGAAGGCAGCTTTGACATCCATCTAAAATACTTTGAAATTTTTAAATACTGCATATGCAAGAAACATTCTAATAGCCTCTTACCTTGCTACTAGTGCAAAATTTACTTCAAAATCTATTTCCTCAATCTAAGCATATCCTTTACATACTAATATTGATTTATTTCTAGTTACTTCTCCATTTTCATTCAGCTTATTTCTATAAACCCATTTTGTTCCTATCACATTATGATATTTTGGTCTAGTCACTAATTCCCAAATATCATTCTTTTCTATCTGATCTAATTCTTCATCCATAGCCTTAACCCAATGTTCATCATGTCTGGCTTCAAAAAAATTTCTAGGCTGAATTTTCGATAACAAAGAAATTAACTTGTTCAGATTCACTTACCATCATTCTTTTGGTGTGAATTCCTTCTTTTATATCCCTGATGATGTCACTTTCATTATGATTTTTTTGAACATATTTAGATGGAGTCTTGGTGCCCTTTTTCTCCTTTTCCTCATCTTCGTCTGATTCTTCAAAGCCTTCCTCTTCAATGATTTCAAGAATGTCTACTGGATCACTGATCTTTTGTGTTCCATCTTCTTTTATCCTGACACTTGCACTTTCAACAATTTTCTTAGTTCTTTTGTTATAACATTTATAAGCTTTAATTTTGCAAGAATAACCAATAAATATACCTTCATTTGCTATGGATTCAAACTTACCAAGTTTTTCATCGGTTCTCTTTATGAAGCATTTGCTACCGAAAACTCTGAAATAATCCACTATTGTTGGTTTGTCTATCCATAGCTCATAAGGAGTTTTGTTGTTGTTGACTCTTAATAGAGCTCTATTCTAAATATGCACTGCTATACCAACTACCTCTCTCCAATATTTATTTGCTATCTTGGATTCATTTAACATTGTCCTCTCCATCTCTTGAACTATTCTATTTTTCCATTCAACTACTCCATTTTGTTGTGGAGTTCTTGCTGCTGAATATTGTCTCTTTATTCAATGATCTTCAAAAAACTCAATAAATTGATCTAACATGAATTCTCCTCCTCTATCTAAGCTTAGACACTTAATCTTCAGATTAGTTTCATTCTCAACTAATTCTTTAAATGCTTTAAACTGTCTAAAAGCTTCTGATTTTTTCTTTAAAAACATTATCCAAGTGATACGTGAAAATTATCAATAAGAAACATGAAATATTTATCACCTTGAGTAATTTGAGTCCTCATGGGTCCACATAGATCAGTATGAACAAGCTCTAGCATTTGAGTGGTAGAGTCCTCTTTTGTTTTGAACCGCCTTCTAGCCTACTTCCCATGATGACAAGGTCCACAAAGGGTGTTAGATGGCTTTGTGATCGTTGGAAGATTCCTGACAGCTTACTTTTTGTAGATTTTGACAAGATTATCAAAATTTATGTGCCCCATTCTCTTGTTCCATAGCTAGCTTTCTTCAATCTGACTCAAACAACATTTTTGACCTTTGATGTCTAATAACATATATAAGTTATTACCTATTCTCTAAGCATCTACAATTAATACATCTAAATCTTTTCTTCTAATTTCACAACCTTCTGCATAAAACTTTAGTGTGTGCCCCTGATCACACATCTGACTTACACTCAAAAGATTATGCTTAAGACATTTTACATATAAAACATTTTCAGTTTTAGTTCTACCATTTTCTAAACTTAGTGTACCTTTTTAGCAATTCTGGCAGTAGTATTGTCCCCAAATTTCACTGTGCCACCATTGATATTTTTCAAGGTTATGAACTTGCTCTTGTCTCTTGTCATGTGCCTCAAACATCCACTATCAATAAACCAGGGCTTTTCTTCATTTCTTGCATGCAGAGCTATCTGGAACAACATAGAACCTTCATATTATTTCTTCTGGCATGTCTGAACCTTTTTCTTGATGAATGGAGCTCTAAAACTCTGGTCCTTCTCGACTGACTCGAACATGCTTTTACAATACTGAGCTATGTGTCTAAAGTTGTTACACTTGTAACAAATTATGGTCTCTTCATCAAAGCTTGATAGAGGAGCAAAAGAGTTATAGCTTCTACTTGACTTTACATGACCTTCCTTTCCCTTATTTTTGAGATTGTTAGCTCTTTTTCTACATTCTAATTTCTTATGACCATATCCATTACAATAAAAATAGTAACCATAAAAATAGGACCTATTTGTGAATCTCTAACCTAATTGCCATTTATAACTTTGTTCCTTCCAGCCTTCTTTATCCTCTGTATTATCCATTCCTTCCCTTCTTATTTCTTTATTTGTAAGAGCTTCAACATAGCTCTTCTTCTTTTCAAAACCGATACCTGTCTTATTTGATATTGCCTTTTGGCTTTCTAATATCTTATTCAACATATTAGTGTTATTCTCAAATTTTGAATCATTGACTATTTTAATATTGATTGCTTTCTCAATCTCTTCTTTTAAAGAGGCAATTTTAGTAACATACCTTTCACATTATTTACCTGATATTTCCAACTGTGCCATCAGATCTTCAATTATCTCCTCTGACTCCTTGTCATTTTCTCGATTTGATGCTTTAATATTTGATTTTTATTTTCAACAATTTTCAACTCTTCTAAGGCACACATGAGTTCTCCTTCCATATTCACTTCTACTTCATCCTCTTCTTCTTCTTGATCAACTATTCTTTTGCTTGCAGAGGCACCTTTATTTATGGCCATCTTGTGCTTTCCTGATCTACCTTCAAGTTGTAAAACTTTTCAAAAATGAACCTACTCTAATACCAATTGTTAATCATGATATATAGTAAGAGGGGGCTGAATCTATATATATATATATATATATATATATATATATATATATATATATATATATATATATATATATCTTATAAAACTTTCCATTAATCAAACATTCAAGATATGCATTAAAACTCAAATAATAAACATCACACAAGAAAGAGAGAGACACCAGATATAACGCGGAAACCCAATGTGGGAAAAACCATGAAGAACAATCTGAAGTATATTAGTGAGAAAAAACCCATAGGAGCACCATACCCCTTTGCCAAGTAACAACCTCAGCTACAATTCGCGAGCACCACCCCACAGGAGCTTCAATCCCCTTTGCCGAGCACCAACCCAGCTGTCATTCATGGGCACCAACCCACATGAGCATCATCCACTTTGTGTAAACCACACACCTACCTCTCAATGTTGCTAAATCAACAAATGGTAGTTCAATACAACATCTCTTTCCTGTCTCTCTCACCTTTGCTCTTCTAAGCTAGATAATACAATATCAAATTAACCTCTCACACTTCCACATTACAAATGGCTACTCAAGCCTTTTTTTATAGCTTTCCAAATGACCTTTGGCCTTCCCCCTTTGTGACATTTCATTCCTCATGGAAAATGGTGCCAATCTTGGATGACCCTTCATATCCAAGCATTTGAAAAGTCATGTGGTGACCCTTCATGACCAAAAACGTCTTTCCCACTTTTTTCCTTATCTTTGGTGACTTTTTGTATTCATTTAAGTGTCCCTTCATGAGAAATTTGCCCTTTACTCTTTTGTCTTCACTTGGTGACTCTTGGTATTCCCCAAGATGACTCTTCATAGGAGAATCCATCCCATCCTTCTTTTGTCTTTATCCCGTGACTCTTCGACTTCTCCATGGGCCCTTATTTTGTCTCATATGCAACCAAAAATATATTCGTTAATATTAAATAAATATTAATTCATATTAGCCAAGATAAATAACATTAAATGCAATGGGGCCTTTATCACCAATAATAATAAACCTTTGACATCAATGACAATATTTCCAACATTATTTTCATAGTCCTATCATGCCTTGGCTGTAGTCATCCAAACCTATCATAACTTTGTCTAGTATAATGCAGACTTATCCACATTAACATTCTATGTAATGTGATGTAATTTGTGTTATTGGCCAATATAGTTCAACTTTATCTAAGGTATAATTTTAATTTAACGTTATTATTTTGGATGATCATCAAGTTGGATTTCTAATATTTTTGTGTGTTTTTGATTGTAGGTAACCTTAGAGATCAAGGGTTCCATGTAGGGAATATTATGCAAGCCATTTATGGTATAACTTTATCAGTTGAGGAGACTACCATTATTAATTCTATATTATTGGCTGATATACTTTGTTTATACCTAATTTCAGATGATATTCATATGAAAACCACTTTATTTTAGTGGTGGAATTTAAATATATGTACCTTTTGGTTGCCCATAGGTGAGATGACTGAATTTGGAGGATGTGTGGCATATTATGCAATTGTCAATTATGGTAGAGATGGACATTAGTATTGATGATGTTCTTAGATACGTGATAGGGCATGAGAGAGGAATTGTATATAAATCTAGATATATTACCACTTTAGTATTTTAAATTGTAGTTTTAAGCATTCCTGGTGTGAATAATTTTATGTGGATTATTATTTGCTTTTGTTGTTGATGATGAGGAGGTGTAGACTTTTTTTATAGGATGGGTAAAATTATTCAAATTAGATAATATAATGGGACTATATATTCATGGGGATGTACCATGTTGGCCCATTCATACAAGGATTTGCATATATTTACTTGAGAAGGATATGGTGGAGGTTTGGGTTTTGCAACATTACTGCATTATTTGGCCTATGAACATGTAACAACTATTAGGCCTATTGGGATGTCATTATATATATGGGCACACCTAAGGATGTATGTTTGGATATGGGATAGAACTTTATGTGTCACTTAAAGTAGTATTATTGATTGTTTCCATATATTATATTAGATAACGTCATATGATACTATATGCAATTTGTATCATGGTTTTGATAGTTAGAGGGAGGATACCATGGATTTATAGTGGATACGAGTGATTTGATAGATTTATGGATAATTTTATGGTGTATATTAGATATCTAAGATTAATTAATTAAGTAATTAGTTTGGTTTGATTCAAAAAGTTCCCCTGATGTGAATTTTCCACGGTTAGTTAAGTTCCCTTCACGAGAGGGGGAACAAGCTCAAATGAGATAGCTATAGTAGTTCATGATGAGAGATATCGAGTATTAGATATATGATATGTATATGACGTGTAATTTACAAATGATTATACATAATGGTGGAATGGACATAGGTGGAAACACATGTTTCCATTAGTAGTTGATCTAGTAGTAGTTGTGCCAAAGGCTCTTGTAGTAGTGAGAGATAGGTATATATGTTGTGTGATATTCACTTTTTGGTGTGATTTTTTGATTTAATTTAATATTAATATTAATTATTTTATTAATTTAGGAGGTTATGATTATTTTTAAACTATTGTAAATTTTATATTGTGTGTGTTGACAAGGCATGTGCCTAATAATGTCATTCCCAAGGGGATCATGGAGAGAGCATATGAGATGAGGTCACATGGACATTTATTTCATAGTCACATAAGTGAAATTAAAAGATATGTTACATTAATTAAGAGTGTAATTATATGCATTGGTGATTAAACAAGATCAAATATGGCCTGAGATAACATGATAATAAATGCCTCTACCTTTGGGAACATTAGATATGGATGCAATTATTTTCATGGAGTACATTCATCTTCATGAAAAAATGTGACCATATGAGAGTGGTTTGTGGCATATGAGACACATGATAACATGAGGTAAATATCAAGGTTACAAGATATAGGTAATGCTTTGACCTCTCTATCACCATTGATATGTGATACAGATGCATATATTGATACTAATTATACACTAGTTGTTTAGGGTCAAGGGACTATTATTTATTTACACATGTTAGTTGATTTATATTATATGAAAACTTTGATATTTTATATATATGATATTTTTATTTATGCATGCATATTTTCAATCTTTTTTTCTTTTGAATGTTTAATTTTTAATATTTGTTAATATAATTACCAACTAGATGGAAAAATAAACATCGAATAATCATTTTTTATTTTATTGCTTGCACATGTAAGAATTGATTTTTTATTTATTTCATTATTCAAAAAAATTAATTGCATTGACTTAGGATTCCACACTTTTTTAGATAACATGGTTGGTTTTTTATTTTTTTAATAAATTTGTACTTTAGGAACATATTATGTGAATGTTTTGTTATTGTTAGTATTATTCATTTGAGAGCTATCAATAATGTTTTTAACTTGATTATTATCATTAATAAAATTATTTATAATGATTTTATCTTGTATAATATTTTTTAGAGAAATGTGGTTGTTAATATTTAGATATTTTGAAGACATAAATGAAGATTTATGTAACTTATTATCAAATTTTTAGAATGAGATACATTGATTATTTGCAAGTTCATTTAAATTTTATTTTAATCTATAACAATAATTGCATGATTTCCATTAATTAAATTATAAGTAAAAAATGGTTGGCCATTAATTTTCTCCAATCAATTATGAGGATCAAAATAATTTAGACTTAATTTGATCAACTTTATATTCAATAATATATTTGAAATATCATGTGCACAATCATTGAAAGCAAATTTTATAGGTTCTCCTTCCTTGATTTAAAGTTGTTGTTGTTGTTGTTGTTGTTGTTGTTGTTATTATTATTATTATTATTATTATTATTATTATTGTTATTTTTATTGTTATTATTATTATCATTTTTGTTGTTGTTATTATTATTATTATTATTATTATTATTATTATTATTATTATTATTATTATTATTATTATTATTATTATTATTATTATTATTATTATTATTATTATTATTAAAAATGAATTATTTTCTTTTATGTAATATTTTGGCATTGCCAAAAGTGGATTGAACTCTAGGCACTAGATGATTATCATTAATGTATGCCTTTTTGTTAGGGAGTTATTGAGTGTATATACATTTAGAATTATTTTTATAATTTAATGTTTGTACTTGATTATGAATCTATGTATCAATGTTATTTTATTTGAATTCAATATGTGAATCTTATTTATGTAATTAAGTGTCCCTAAGAGTCTGCTTTTATAATTGGACATGACCCAATTATTATTCTAATGTTAAGGAATCATAATAAATAGTTATGAATGATTCACACTTATAATGGAGTAGTTTATATTTAAGGGATATATTATATCTTTGAGAAAATATTTTATACTTCCAAATCAGTTGGTTAATAAATTAATTGATGCATGATAATCTTAAATTGTAATATATAATCACAATTTTTTTTAGACTTCCCTTGGTGCTAAAAGAGTAACTTCTCATAACTTATTAAATTGTAATTTATATATAGGTAGTTAATGATTCACTATGAAGGGAAGAAAACAATGTAATGGCACAAACCTCTAGGATTTTAGGAAATAATTTCAGTAATAGTCAACTACCATTGTAACCACTCCTAGTTTCTCAAAAATATCTAAGACACAAATTAAGGTCCCCTCTTCCATTATATGTGGAAAATATAGGGATTTTAAAACTAGGGGGTAGTGATACATATAAAATGTTACACAATAATATTACCATTTACTACATTAGAATCAACCCAATTGTGACACACTTTTATTTTTAAGGATAATTTATGAACATTATCTTGCAAAGTATATGAAACATGCATTAATGATATATTTTCTTGAGATGGTATGGTAAGGTTAAAGAAGTTAGTTTATGCGATTAATTATATTATTGATTATATCCATCTATAAACTATTTTGAATAGGATATGAAGGCATAGGAAATTATTTTTTAAGGATGTTTAAGGATTAAAATATTTTCATTTAGATACCTTTAATCATGATCATATAACTCTATTTTTCCTCTCCTTAATTCAAAATCATAACTCCACTTTTGACACTAGTTTCTCCTATAAAAAAGGGCTAGTGGATGGGTTGAGATAATCCAAATTACTCCATGTCAATTGGTTGAGTGCTTCCTACATTCTAATACTCCAAAGATAAATCAACTTGCACATAATTATCCCACTTAGTTGAGTGTGTGCAATTATTTTAATACTAAAATGGATTTAAATATAGATTATGTCTTTCAAAAATTCAAAACATGTGATTTCAACCTTGAAATTGTATTTATCCATGGATTAGGGAATACTCTTTTGAGGGGTTTTATATTTGGAAGAATTAAGGTATTTCCTCTTAGTGTGAATATGCATAATAGATATTCTCTTAATCAGTGTTGAATCTTAATAAGATTATGATTAATTTTTATAAATATATAACATTTTGGGTAATTTACCTCCATAAGAACATGAAAAACATAAAAATCAAATAATTTGAATGCTTTTGATATATGAAAATACATTTTTAAGGGTGCACATATAGACCAGACCTAGGTGGATGGATGTAACAGGCTAAAGCTATCTAATGAAGACTAAAAATGTCTAGAAATTAGGAAATAATGATTTAATAAATCAAACAATTTGAATATGATAATAATTTGTGTATGTATATACTATGTAAATCATATGTAGTAATGTTAATTTGGTAAGGTTCGGCCCATGAATGGATAAAAGAGTGTGTGATGAAGAATTAGTTATATGCATGTAAATCAAGTATACAAAGTTTTTTTTTCCAAAATGGACATTGTCATGTGTCTAGTACAAACTGTAATTGAAATATATCAATTTTAATGGAATATGTGAACTTAAAAGATATGTTATATGCCTTCAAAGTGGAATGATATGCATTGGTGATTTACCAATATTAGCTCTAGGATGAGTTGACCTGATAATAGATGCCTCCACCATTAGGGATATAATATATGGGTGTGAATATTTTCATGGAATATGTTCATATTCATATGAAACATGAGACCATATGAGAGTTTTTGGTGGAATATGAAACACATAATAAGATGATGTCAATATAAAAGGTCACAACATTTGTGCAGTGTCTCAGCCTCTCGATCACCATTGATATGTGATAGGGATGCATACATTGATACTAAGTATGCACTAGTTGTTTAGATCTAAGGGCCCATTAGTGATTACTAGATGTTAGTTGATTTATATTATGTATGAAAACTTTGATATTTTATATGTATGATAGTTTTATCTATGAATACGTATTTTCCTTCTTTTTTTATTTTAAATGTTTAATTTTTAAGATTCATTAAGAGAATTTACATCTAGATGCAAAAATGAATACCAAATAATCATTTGTTATTTCATTACTTGCACATGTAAGAGTTTATTTTTTTTTATATTTCATTATTCTCATCTTGTAATTTATTTGACTTAGGAATCCATAGTTGCAAAAATAACTTGGTTGGTTCTTTAATTTTTTTTTTTAATTTTGTAATTTAGGAACTTATTATGTGAATGTTTTTTTATTAGTATTATTTATTTGAGAGATATCAATAGTCTTATTAAATTTATTATTAACATTAATAAAATTATTTATAAAGACTACATCTTGTATAATATTTTAAGGATAAATGTAGTTGTTAATATTTGGAGATTAATAAGAGACAGATGAATATTTGTGTAACTTATTATCAACTTTTTGGAATGAAATAATTTGTTTATTTTAAAGTTCATTTAGATTTTATTGTAATTCATAAAAATCATTGTATTATATCTACTAATTTATTTTTAAGTATAAAATTTTTGGCCTTTAATTTTTCTAATTATTTAGGAGGATTAATTTTTTATTCACTAATATGTTTAAAATATCATGTGGACAATCAATGAAATAAAATTTTAGAGGTTGGCCTTTCCTTGATGTAAAGGAATTATTATAATTATTATGATTTATAATGAATTATTTTCCTTTATTTAAGATATTGACATTTATAAAATTGGATTGAATTTTATGAACTAGATGATTATCATTAATGTATGCCATTTTATTAGGGAGTTCTTAAATATATACATTTGAAACTATTTTTATAATTTAATACTTACACTTGATTAGTAATATGTGTATCAATATTATTTTATTAGAATTCAATATGTGAATATTCATTATGTAATTTAATACCCCTAATAATATTATTTTATAATTGGACATGATCAAATTCTTCTTCTAATGATAAGACCTCATTACAAAGAGCTCTGAATGATTGAAAAGTATAATAGAGTAGTTTATATTTTAATGGATAAATTATATATTTTCAAAAATATGGTTTACTTCGAAATGAGTTGATTGGTAAATTAATTCATGTGAACAAATTATTTTACATCCTCATCTAATTAAATTTACACTTGTTAAAGTATGTAATGCATATGCTTGAGAAAAATAACATACAAAAGAAATATTTTTTTTGTAAATAGGTACTATTTTTTATACTAGAACTGAGTGAAATATAAAATATGGATATATCAAGGCTCTATTTTCTTAGTTTCTAATTTAAATATGAAAAATGATATAGGAAAATATCAAATAGATTAAGATAGTACTACAGTTAGTTTTGTCTATTCTTAGAGATATTATCTTTGATATAAAAATACAATTTACTCAATTTAAATTATGAAAACAATAATTGAAACAGAAAATGATGGCATCATAGATCATTGTGTTGAACTATTTAGATCTAAAAAGTGAAAAATAAGAGCCAAGGGGATAAATTTAATAAATATCCAAGGGCTATAATATTGATAAAATTAATATCATTTGTAATAATTAGAGTAATAACATGATAAATCAATAAATAGGAAGTGTATAATTAATTTAAATGTTTTAAATTTTTTGAGAATATATAAATTTTAAAATGTTAACCAATGATACCATAAATATGAGAATCAAAATAAGATTCTAAAATAGTTTATGGAACAATCATATTTCATGGATTAAAATCACTAAATGTACATGAATCATAATAAAAAAATGCATCCAGTGTTGTAATGAAACTCTCTAGATCACTAATCATGTAATCTCATGTGTGAAGAGTAGCTCTAGGATATGTATATTGGTTTGAAATATAATGCAAACTGATATAATATTTTAACAAATGTTTTTTTTCTTTGTGAAACATGTTGATCTATATGTATTTCCAATTTATAAGGTGTTACATGTGATTGTGCATTTTATGAATTCCATATATTTTTCTAATATGCTTCCTTTTACTCTGGTTAGTTTTAAGTGTTTTTCACTTTTTTATAAATTTAAATCCTATTCATAGTTTTGAAACATATAAATGTTATTGTTATAAAATATATGTAGTAATAAATGATGTTAGTGGATGGGGAGGATGAGGTACCATATATTTTAGAGGGTACTCATATCTAATCCTTGAAGTTGTGACCACTTGATTTCAATGAATTTACTTTAGTAATATATGTTCTATGCAAGGTAAAACATGGAGCTTATACAACCAAGGGTGACCTATTATCATATCAAATAACCCATTATATATAACTATAAAAGGAGTATATAATATATCAAGATCCACCTAAAATGGTAACATAATGTGTCTCAAAGTAGTTTGTTGTTTCCCATTGAATGTCTTGACAATTTTAGATTTTATTTATTTATCATGATATGTATAACCTAATTATAATATTAATGTCATTGTACAAACACTATCATATGATCCAATATCAACTAGTACATTGTGAATGGGTTGGTGATCAATATATTCTTTTGTACATAAGGTATGAAAATTAGAGTCACCATCCATTATCTCACTATCATCAAATGTGATCATAGGATCTGGTTGAGTAGTTTGAATAATTGTACCAATAATTACATATAACAGATGACCTTATGACTTATGAGGTAGATATGAATTATAATTATGATGCACTACTAAATTATCCTTATTTGTATCATGGTTTGGAAATGTCTCATTGAAAATCTTTAATTTAGCATTCTCATTATGTTGAGGCTTAATTTCATTTGTAGGATTCGTAGATTGATCACGGTTTTATCAATAAGATATTTAATAAGGGGTATTAGCTTGAAAAATATATTATTAGAATAACCATTGAATCTATGGTAGTCACAATATGTATTATTATTTAATGAATTAATTTGAGGTATGCTAATTTAAACCTCTAATGGTGGAGGTAGTGTAATAAGATAACAATCAAGTAAATTTTGTATCAATTTATGAGGCAATTGTGTTAATCCAATAAATTTCCTCCTTAGTTGATTTTATAAAATAATGTTGTTAGAAGGTTTATATAATCATTAAATTTGATATTTTCATTATATTTAACATCTATTGACTTAGATTTGTAATATGGTTTTCTTTGAAACCTAATTGTGGAATGTGAAGTATATGTAGGTGCATATTTGATCTTATTCAAATGAATAAGTTTGACTTCTCTTTCTCTTATTGCATGAAAAAGTTCCTAAAATTATCTAAATTTTTTAAATAATTGTCTCATGAAAATTATTAACTAAAATTTATTTTAAAATATCTTGTAAGCCATTATCTACCAAGGTGTTAATCATTTTATAAATCATGGGCTTGTAACGAAGTAGATAATCATTGATAGGCTCATGAGTTACTTACTTAAGCTTAGAAATTTTTGCATAAGAAAACTTTTCATCAATGTTTATATATATATTTTTTAAGAAATTGATTTTCCCATGGATTTAATGCTTCAACTGATTAAAGAGGTAGATCATAAAATCAACATAAATCATAATATTTGAGGATTCTTGGAAACAACTTAGTTAGAAACTTATCATTGAAAGCATAATCCAAACATGTTGCATGAAAATATTGAATAGATTATGATGAATATCCTTTAAATTTTTATATTGTATGCTTATGATATATAAATTCTCTATGTAAAATATATTTTTAAATAGTAGGTGTGAAAATATTATAAAGCAAGTCTCGATAATCCATTGACTAGATATATTTTGGTATACCTTGCTCTAAATAAAACACCTTAGCATGAAAAACTAAAATAATTTTCATAAGGGATTGTGTAGTATTAAAATAAGGTGATGGAGTATTCATAGATATTACATGTACTATATGAGCCATTTTGTTATGCATGGGCATAGATATCTATTAGAATCCTTATGTTTTTTTGCAAATCCAAAGGTGTAGATTTAATAACAATGAAATAGTGACACCTGTAGTAGGATTTATAATAGGTTGGCCAATGTTACTAATAACAAAAATTATTCTTAAAATGTGTTATCATGATCATTTTTTTATTGTGAGCCATGAATAACAAAAAGTTAATTTCATCTAGTGGGAATCAAGGTATTTACCAAATTCTTCCATATCAATAAGATCAAATCTATTGTTCTTTGAAAAATTAGATTCATGAGTTTTGTCATTGTATAAGGTCATAATAAGCCCATCAAGTGGGTTTATAATAAGCCTTATATTTTTTTGAGTGTATAAATTCTCTTGTTCCCATGTAATACTTGAATTTTAATGTTTTTGCATTAATTATGTATGTATTTTAGTATGTGATTTGATTCATTTTATTAAATGAGTGTTAATTATTTTCATTATTAGGGGAAGAAAACATGTAAAGGAAACTAATAAATCTTGAATAAAAAAATTCACATCTAATATAGCCATAAATTATTTACAAATTGAAAATCAAGTAATCAAAAAATTGAAATGTAGATCATATAAAAAAGTTTTTTTTTTTTTTTTGGTGTATGAAGATTAGTAAATTCTCTTTAAATATAAGTTTAAAATAAAGTGATTTCAATGTCAAATATTATATTTGAGGCCAAAATAAAATGATGTCAATGTCATCTATTAAATCCACAATTCAAAGAAATTTATTTTTAGCATTAGATGATCAGGTGTTTATCGAAAACATAGGACAAAGACTTTGAAGCAATGCTCAAATATATGTTTGTTTACAAATATGTTCTATCATAATTTGGAATTAACTTGGTGATTTATTATAATTAAGATAAAATTAATAGACATGTATCAAAAATTGTAAACCAAATTTAACTAATAGAATGGTATCAAGGTATTGAAAGATACAAATCTTGAATAAATTAAATAAGGTTAAATATTACCAACATAAAATACTTAGCTATAATATGTTTGTATGCTAACTGTGTGAAAATCAAAAGTGGTTGGAATTGATAAATAGATATAAACATTAATGTTAAACTAAAATTGTGACTTTAATTGATCAAGGTTGGGATCAATCGTAACTACTAACATCTACTGGTCAATTTTATCTTTTACTAAAAATAATCGAACATACATCACTCTCAACTACACCTGCCTGAAACATGCCTATTATGTAAAATTGATCTTTCGATGCATGTGAATGACCTAAAAATAACTTATTAAAATTTAAGACTCTATTATATCTCATAATAGATATGTAATTTCATAAAAAAATGGAGGCTATAACGTGTTAAACTGACCCCAATCACCCTATGATGATTAATTATTACTTATGTATCCAATACTCTAAATAAAGAAATCAATCACATATAGTTCTCCGAATTAGAGTGATTTATAATATTGTGATCCTTTTTTTAATAGGTATTCATATAGCTATGTCTTTAATACTTAATAATTATTTGATTTTAATTGAATATAATAGTCTTTTAACTTGGCCAAGGACTATGATTAGAAAGAATAATATTTGGAAATAAATATCCAATTTAGAATTTTCATCCTATTGAGGCTCAAGTTCCTCTATAGGAGTGCATATATCAATAATTTTTTTGTTAATATTATCCTAAATAAGCTTATTGAGCTTGAAACATATGTTATTAGAATGACCATTGAATCAATATGATTGCCTTCTTATTTGCTCATGTGAAATGGTGGTGGAAAATTAATGAGATTGTATTAAATTAGTTTTTTCAAAAATTAATGAGTTGGTTTTTATAATATATAATTTTTTTTTTATTAATTGATATGATAAAATAATATTGTTATATATTTGATAGATAAAATTAAATGTGTTTTTTGCATATTTTTTAATATCTATTGGTTTATATATTTAAGATGGTTTTATTTGAAACTTCAATGTGGAAGTTAGATTATATGTAGGTGAACACTTGAGCTTGTTTAAAGAAATAATTTTGACTTATCTTTATCTTATTTTATTAAATTGTCTTCAAATGATTCTATTTTATTAAAAATAATAGACTCATGTAAAGGTGTAAGAAAACTTTGTTTCAAAATATCTTGTAATTTAGTATCTATGATTGTGTTAATAATTTTGGCAAGTATGAAATTTTAATGAAGAAAATAATAACTAATAGATATTTATTTCCTTTATTAATATTAATAATTTATGAATAATAAATATTTTCATCAATGTTAATATAAAATTTATTTAAAAATAAATTTGCTAATGGATTGAATGCTTTGACTAATTAAACTAGTAGATCATAAAACTAATGGAAGGAATAATAATTTAAGATTATTGGAAAAAAATTTATTATAAATAGGGTTTATATGTATTTTACCATGCCAAAGGTTAGAAAGGAACTTATCCATCTGGTTTTAGGATTATTGTTACAACCTCGGGGATGAGTTACAACTATTGGGCTCTTGTATATGAATGCCTAGAATATACCTTGGAGTATGAAATGTTACCTTTGAGATTTCAAACTTCTTACTTCATAATGTGTAAAATACTATAATTTTATGTCACTTTATTTACTCAAGGTGCACATAATATTGGTCCATAATTCTAGTGGAGGGTCAAAAAAATAATCTACAAAAAATGAAAGGAAGGAATGATGGAAAGGAGACTAGTTTAGACCAAGTGAGGATACCAATGCTTTGGGGATACTATATGAACCCATATAAACATTACCTCTTTATATTAACTTTTTTCATAGGCTTCGACAAGAAAAAACAAGGTAAATATTCTAGGTAAATAAAGATGGCCATAATCCCTTTAATATTTTCATAAAATATATAGTTATAAAGATTGTTAGCTAACACTTATGTATATCACTATTTAGATATAAATTTTAAATCACAGAGGTCAATCAATATATAAAATAACTCATCTTAAGTATAAAATACATTTATTAATTCAAAATTCCTATATTATTACATAAATCATTACCATTCACTAATTCACAAGTAATGGAGAAGGTCTCCAAAAATATGACATAGTAATCATGAACATTTTCTCAACCTTTTGTAATTTCTTGTGTTATATTGAAAAAAATTGACCTTAAAACAAAAATAGAAAGCAATATATAGATAATAAGTGAGACCCTTCATCCAAAAGAATGGAATCCAAATCATAGCCACCATGATTAAGTTTTCTACAATATTAAGTGCCTATAAAATACAAATATAATAAAAAGGTATAAAATAATGACACAATATTCCCACTTTAAGACTATTCAAATATTAAATTATTGATAATTAATGATAAAATATAGTGGGAATACCACTCAATTTCCTTTATCCTTATTGAGCTTCTAAAGCCTACATAATAAACTTAGCTTCTTGGTCTAGCTTGGAAATATTGACAAGTGGATTCGTATAAACATATCTCCACATGTCAAAAACATTTTTTGGGTCATCTATGGGACCTCTAAGGTGTTCTTGAGTATTTTTAATGAATTGATACTCTTAGTGGTTGATGTGGCTAAGTCCATGATTAAATATGTTCCAAAATTATTAGCCTTTATGATCTTCCTCCTAAATGTTGAATTTAATCTTGTCAAGTGCACCCCAAAATCATCTTAGTTAATAATTATGCCATATGGATTAAAGTTTATAGAAATGATAACCTACTCAAAATAGGCCAAGATTTTCTCTTTGTTATTATCCAAGGGGAATATTTATACCTTCATATCTCTTGACCATTCCTCCAAAGAGGTTCTCATGTACCAAACAAATGTTTGTTACAGTTTGAGATCTACCAATGGAATTATATTTAAATAAGGAAGCATTCCCTTGTTGATCAAAAATACCATTTTCATGGGCTTATTATCCATCTTGATAATTTGACCTAGATATTCCTTTGGTTTTGGGTAAATCACATTGCATTTAGATAGAGATTTCATTACTTCTTGTAAGGAATGAAATAAGTATGATTGTTCCCCCTCTTATTTATTTATCAATTTAAATAGGAATATGATCCTTACTTTGGACTCCAAGGTTTTGACT
This sequence comes from Torreya grandis, assembly GCA_037957365.1. NCBI lineage: Eukaryota > Viridiplantae > Streptophyta > Pinopsida > Cupressales > Taxaceae > Torreya > Torreya grandis. The sequence goes on along the minus strand of JARHVA010000511.1, from coordinate 370,926 downwards.
AGCTCTTTTAATTCCTCCATAAGTTTCTTTATCAAATAATAGAAATAACTCATAATAGAGATCAATTCATAAATAATGCATTATTATCATTTTTTTTTTAATTTTTTTTGGTAAAGTACATCAACTACTTATATGTTTGAGAGATCAAAAGAAACCATTTTTATGTGAACTTCTAGATCATAACCTTTTTTATCATTCTAATCTCTTTATCAAATTAGAATTGTATCTTAGGTTGACTGTGGTATACCATATTTATTCTCTACATTTTTTTTATATTTTAGGGCCTCTATCTGATTTACTCATTACATTAATAAAAGGGCCCCTAAAGTGGAAATATGTGTGGATGTAGCTAGTTAAGTGGATGGTGGAGTGTATAAAGAAGGCATGATGCATAATGGGTCTAGATGGGGATGGATGATGAATACAAGGAAATGGTAGTGAATGTGGGAATGGTAATGGAGTTTCATAATAGGTGATATAACATCTAATTTGATCTCATGTCATGTGGATTTTGGGTCCAATTACACCTAGAAGATTTATCATTATCTTCAAATAAGTTATGGTCCTATTAAAAGTGAAATCTAGGGGAACCAAGACTTAAGATATTGGAACTTAAAAGAGAACTAATTATATTATAGTACCAAGTTGTTTAGGATTCTAAGGATAAATCTAAGGACACTATGTGTAGTCATATAAAATGCAAAATCAAATGACTTAAGAATGGCTAATGACATCCAATCCCTAGGTCTTCCTACTTGCTTACACAACCCTTCTGGGTTATTCTTTTACTGATTCTTAGTCATGCAAAGACTTTTGGACTTAACCCTTACATACCCAATCAACTCTTTTAGGCCTACATCCATCCCCCTAGGTCTCATTCCCTCTAGATAATAGTGCCCAACTTGGACAAGATCACTAAAACCCAAGGTGTCTTGATTTTAGTGTGGTTTCCCAAGTTCATTTTTTGTCCTAAAATTTAGATTCTTTCAGATCCTTATCCTTTTCCTTGTTATCCTAACATAAATTAATTTAACCCATGATCATTAATTTCCCTATAAAAGGTGATTCAAAGTCTATTTAGAAGGGTTAGCACTCATTTACAAGAGAGTAACAAGAATACAAGTAACTACACTCAAGAACTCTTCCTTATTCTATGAATACATCCTTAAAAAATAAATTTAAGCTTATTCAAGCCTTTTCACCTATACCTAGCCATCTAAAGTACATCTAATTTCACATATAGTTGCATTTCTCATACATAATTGTACCAAGAACTTCAATGGGATAATTACATTATCTTGATCCCTCCTCGGAGCATTGGTATGTAACAAGTGTGCCCACACATGGGGTGTGAAGTAAATCCAATGTATCCTTTACACACTAACCCCTTCTTTCCATTTCTAAGTTTTCATTAAATTTCAAGCACAAAGATATCCCATGGCTTTGCAAATTAAAAATAGAAGCATAGTGAGCTCTATAGGATTCCAAGCTTTGATATTACATTGACAAGGTAACGCAGGCCTATTAAATAGAACATAGAAAGCTCAGACCACATAGACAACAGTGATGAATAGTAGGGTGTCCCACTTTTGGTGCTCATGTGTAATCCATAAATGAACCTTAGATTCTAATTTTTGATAGTTTCCAAGTCCTGCTCATCTAGTATTAGATCCTATCTCAATATGGATCATTTAGCATAAGCTAAGTTATATTTCTCTTATTTATTACTATATTTAGAAAAGGCAAATATAAAAATCTATTTACATAAATTATTAAATTAATCCTTGCATATTATTCATTAATTTATTTTGCTCGGACTAGTTTATTTAACTAGGAATAAAATTCTATTATTTTTAAAATAATAAAACATTTGGTGAACTTGACTTACATCTGATTTTGTACAAAAACCCTAGAAACCCTTAGGATATTTATTTCTCATTTTTTACCATAATTTACTAATTTTTCATGAATTTAAAAATCATAAATCTATAATTTAATTACAAATATACCACATATTTTGTTAAAACCCTATTTTGCACATACTAGGTCTTCCTTGCATACAAACACATTTCAAACACTACGAAAAATATATTTCTCATTTTAGTAATATTTTTTTATTTTTTCCTAAATTTTCAATAAAAATTATATAAATTGTCTCTAAATTTATATAAATTGTTACATTAATTTAAAAAAATCATTGAAAATCTCTAGCTACATCAAATAAACTCCTAGTTACTTTCTAGTACTTTTTAAATCATTTTTTAAATTTTTAGTTACATGTCAAACACATAAAATCAATTTCAAATTCAAAAATTCATAGTATTTTCCATAAATATTTTTAAAAAATACTTAATTACATATACTATCACCTATTTACTTCTTGAGGTATCACCTTACATGTTTGGGAGCTTCGTATCCTTTCTATACATATTCCACTTCCTTGTTTAGATTATATCAGCTTAATATTTTCTACTATTATCCAAGTTATTTTCCTTATGCCACCTAAGTTCCTTACATCTCTTACTTTGAGATGAAGTGCAAGACTTATTAAAAATCCTCCTGAATTCACCTAGATTCCTATAACTCGGCCATATACCATGGATAAACAACCAACTCAAGTTCTAGTCATAGATGTTACACATCCAAATTACACCAATTTTAATGAGGATAATTTTGACAAAGAGTAGTATTAAAATTAAAATGATGATGTAAACACTAATTCTTATGATCCACCACATTGGACTATTGATCCACTTCCACCTATTTTTGATAATCAATTTATACTCAATAAATATTGGATTTTATAAAATTTTAGAGAAAGACTTAAGGGATAGCCTAAATATCATACACTAATTTTGATATCTATCATGGAAATTAAAAAGTCTAAGCTAGTTGAGTCTTCCATCCTTACAGATTAACCAGTTGAGAATGACACTATAGGGGCAACTATGTCTTAACAACCCCTTATAGTATCCCAACCTTCTTCTATGCCACTAACTATAACTAGTACATCCCTATCTACTGATGTGTTAGCCCTTGTACAATAGATAAGATATCTTCAATCCAAGGTACAACATCTTGAGAAAGCTGCCACTAGACCTACATAGGCTTTGGATTATTTTGTTCTTCTGTATACACCATTGACACATCATATTGATTTTACACCCTTACCACAAGGTTTTATTCAACACAAGCTTACTCTTTATGATGGTAAGGGTGATATAGAGACACACTTGAGAGATTTACATGCAATATGTTTGGATTATGTACACAATTATTTGTTACTTACCAAGCTATTTCCATGGAGTCTAAAGGATTATGATTTATAGTGGTTTTATAGTTTACTAAATTAGCCATTCATGGCATTCAATCCTTTAGAAAACATGTTCCTAGCACATTTCAATATCAAAATTGGTGATAAGGTTTCATATGCTCAAATTTCTCAATAGAAATAACAACCAAATGAGCATCTCATAGACTATGTTCTTTAGTATAGGACCATCTTGGCTAGGATGACTAGTCCCATGGTAGATCGTGAGTTACATGACCTCTTCAAAAAGAGTTTTCTACCATCACTTCATGAATCAATCATGTTCAAGTGATTTTATTCCTTTATTGAACTATGTCATACACTAAAGGAATGAGAAGTCAAGCTAATTTCAATAGGCAAACTTAAGTACTAAAGTATCTGAGACACAACAAACAAGACTAATATCAAAGTACCATACAAGGTCAAAATCAATGACAATAAGAATTAAAATCAACCAATAGTCAAGACTTCTTCAAATCCCCCTCAACATGTGGTTTTATTAGCACCTCCTCATCATGCATTTACCAATCTACTAGTTTCTCCTGTTAGGGTTTTACAATAGTTATTAGAATATAACATCATATCTCTCCCTCTTATTCAATAAGCTAACCCAATAAATCCTCTTCCATAGGGATATGATTAGCATACATTTTGTGATTTTCATAGGGCACTAGGACACATAATAAATAGATGCATCATTTTGAGATATAATAACAAGACTTGATAAACAACAATATACTTGATTTGGGCACTTCAGTTGAACTTCCAAAGGCAAATTCAGCACATAATAAAGCTTTGAAAATCTTATTAGATCCATTTCCATAGAATTCTAAACAAGAAAAAGAGGACACCTCAAGTGTTCACCATACAAATCATGCACATCCTCCACCAACTACATACTAGGTACCTTCAGTTGAGGCACATTCTTTTAGAGGTATGATAGGTGTGTATGAGTCTAGAGTTTTAGCTAGAACTTCAATATATTTTTTAGATCAAGATATTATGGAGGATAATACATGTTATAATTCACTTTTTATCAGAGCATATATTCATAATTAACTTATTCATAGTGTGCTTATTGATAATAGTTCTAGCCTTAACATTTGCACCTTGACACTACTATAGCATTTGGTTTATTCAAAGTAGGATATCACTCTGACATACAAAGTTATTAGTGGTTTTAGTGGGCATATATAGAGTTCATTGGTCTAAATAGTACTTCTAATACATGTTAGTCTTACATATTTGACAACACCATTCACTATAGTTCTTAATGTAGGATTTTTTGACATATTACTTGATTGATCATGGATTAAAAAACTCTAAGAAGTACCTTTTACATTTCATAGATGCATGAAATTAATTAATGATAATTAGGTTATTACAGTAAGCAAATTCCTTATGAGTCACCACTCCCCACTTTAGAGCCATCTACCAGATTATAAACACCAGCTCTAACTCTTCCACCTATTTCAATTTCTCCTCTAGTTTTCATTCCACTTCCACTTAAAATCCACCCATAGTTACAACATCCATTGCTAGTATAGAGGTTTCACACACCTCCACAATTCTAGGGTTATAGATAGCTTCCAAATATAGTGTTCACACCTAGAGTAGTAACATTAAGGTCTCATGCAGCTACATAGAGAGAACCTATTTAGAGAGATTCTTCTACTTCCATATGGGTCCTTAAGATCCCTATAGTTACATCTACTTCTCAGAGTTATATGGGGACCCCACATTCAGTTTCCACTTTAGATATTTCAAATTAGTTACAACATACATAGATTTTAGTTTTATAATCTTAGACATTCAATCATGCCTCATGATCACACATGATTTAGTTATTTGATATGGGCACCATGACAGGGAGTCTCATCTGAGACTCATCAGTTAGTATCATTTCTTCCCAATTTTAGATGTACATAGCTTATATCAAAATATAAAAATAATACAAAAAACCTCAAAATATACAAAAACATTCAAAAATGTCAAAATATATAAAAACATTCAAAAATGTCAAAACATCAAAAATATTTTGATTATATACATCATAAAATCTTTACATTGCTAGTACTATGCTAAGACTTACATTTGTTGTTTCATTCTATTGTATGTCAATTTTTCTACATTACCATGCTTCACTTGATCTTCTTTGAGTGTGTGTAGTGACATCTGACTACTTGATTGCTTCACTCTACCCATTGAGGGGGCATTATTATGTCTACATTTGAGACACACATTAATATACCTACCCACTAGGGGAATATTCTACACGAATACACGATCCAAGTTAAGTCATTCCTACACTACATACTGTGAGTTATCATGCTCATGTACATTCCTTTCTAGATTACATAAATTACTATATCAATATTTCACTAGTATCTAACACTTATGTATTTATTAGCATATACCTAGTCTTGTACTACACATGTTTTGCATACTTTGAAATTTGATTTGATTAGTTAGATGTGATTCTATCTTTCTATTTATTACATGATTTCCCCTCTTGCTTACCATAGCTTGTGTGATTACATTTCTAATTCCTACTTATCTCTTATTTATGCCTTATGACATTTTCCAATGTCCTTTTCTTCTATTCATGTGTGTACCTTAGGACATTTGCCAATTTGCATTGATTGTACTCTTCTATGTGTCTTTGGCCCCTATGCCAACTTTGCTTGTATCATTTGTATGTGTATGTGGCATTTGAACATGTCTTATATGCCTGATTTCTAGTTTGAGTGACATGTACCCATGTCCCTTGTTTATATAGCCCCTTGGCCATCCTATTATGACTCTTGATTCTTACTTGTTTGCTTGATTAATTTATTGTTTCTCGATGTATGCAATGCCATGATTCACATTATGCATTTCCCTTGCTTTCTTAGATACCATGATGGACATCATGATCCATCCCTACAACTAACATATAACATTTCTAATTCTAATTCAGTCATTTGTACATGATTTTACATTGGTATATCTATCTAGGCATACCCCTATTGATCTAACAATATCTTAATATTAAGAAACTTTTAGGTAGGGAAAAATATTAAGACCCAACAAAAGAAAATATGGAAGGTTAAAGAAGACAATCGAAAGATAGGGAAGCCTCAAGAGGCCTTAGCTGACCTACACACAGATAAGGTTATTTCTACTACTTTAGAAGAAGTGAATGACCCTAATATAAAAGGAAAAATAGACCCCCTTGTAAAGACTGCTGATGTCTTGATGGAAGAAAAGGGGAAGGGAACTAAGGACAAAGTATTAGATCTTCTATCTGAAGAAGAGGTTATTGTTTCTACTCAAAATTCTCAAAGCTTAGAAATTCAAGTTTCAAAGATGCATGATAATGAAGAATTAGAGGAAGGAGAAGTAGATCCTAAAAGAAGAAACAATATAGAAGAAGCTGAGGATGAACTGAGTGAAGGTCAGCTCGGGGAAAAGCAGGATGAACCAAAGGTTGAAATTACTACTCCAGCAAAAGAAGTCCTCAAGGCAGAAGAAATGGTTGAAGATGGTAAAAAATCTAAAAACCAAAAGATTAAAGGAGAGATAAAGAACAACTCTAACCACATTATGACAAGAAAAGGTGGAGTGAAAGCTAATAGCTCTCAAAGGAGTAAAGGAGGAAAAGAACCTGGAAAACAAGCCAAATTAAAACTGGATGTAGGTTCGCCAAAAAAACCTGGGAAAAAATCTGCTAAGAAGTACAGAGAATTGGAAAGCAAGCTCAATATAGCAGATGGAAAGCAAAAAACCATGGGGCATTATATGAACGACAACAAAAAGAAATGAAGATTCTTAGTTGGAATATAAGGGGTCTAAATAGCCTTTTTAAAGTAGATCTTGTTAGGAATTTTGTTAGAGAGCAAAAGCCAGATCTCCTCTTGCTTCAAGAAACTAAAATGAGTAAGGAGAAAGCTGAACAGATCAAAGACTTTACAAATTACACCTTTAAATCTAGTAGCTCTGAAGGCGCTTCGGGAGGTACTGCAATTTTATGGAGAAAAAATCTTTTTGCTGGTTCGATTCTGTTGGAAAATAAACATTTTTTGGTGGTTGAATTAACAAATGTTAACCAAAAGGATAGTTGGTATGTTGTTAATATTTATGCTCCTAATATTAGGAATGAAAGGAAAAATGTATGGGAAACTCTCTCAAAGCTCAGAAGGAATGATCAGTGTGGGCATTAGATTTTGAGAAAATGGGTGGTAATACAATCCAAATGGAAGGGAGAATTGACCTTATGGAGTTTATAAGAAAAGAAGGTTTAATGGATGTGGAGCTGCAAGGAATTCAGTACACCTGGAGCAATAAGAGACTGAATAAGGAATGCATTCAGGCCAAGCTTGATAGGGCCCTTATCTCCCCAAACTGGATAAAAGACTATAATTGCAAGTTGGAAACACGCCACAGAATAGGCTCAGATCATTCCCCTCTTATTTTCTTAGCAGATAAACTAAACCAAAAAAAAATCATCCTTTCAGATTTGAAAAGATGTGGCTGCAGCATCCACAGTTTGAAGACAAAATAAAAGAGTGGTGGAATATCTCCATAGAGGGATCAACTCTCTTTCGAGTTGTTTCCAAACTCAAAAACGTTAAAAAGAAAGTTAAGAAATGGAATAAGGACTGTTTTGGAAATATTTTTGCGGAAAAGAAGATCATCAAGGAGAATATCAGAAGAATACAAGAAAAAATCTAGCAATATGGATATACTTCTGAATCCCAAAGAGAATAAATGAACAATTGGTTCAGTACCAAGACATAATAACTAAGGAGGAAATTTATTGGAGACAAAGATCAAGGGTGAAATGGTTGAAAGATGGAGATAAAAATACTAAGTTTTTCCACCTCTCCACTTTGAAACACAGAGCGAAAACACATATTCATCATTTGAAAAAAGGAGATCAGAAGATAACAGAGGAAAAGGAAATTAAGGAGGAAATGATTTCATTTTTCTCCTCCCTGATGAAGGCAGATAGAAACATCGACTTGAAAGGTCAGGCTGACATTCTACGAGTGATTCCCCATTGATCATGAAGGAGCAGAATAATATGTTATGTTCTATACCTAAGGAGGAGGAAATTTTTAAAGCTGTAAGATCTCTTAGAGTAGAAAAAGCTCCCGGACCAGATGGTTTCCCCATGTTCTTTTTCCAAAAGTTCTAGAAATTTATAGGAAAGGATGTCAGCAACACGGTGAAGGAGTTTTTTGGAGCTAAACAGATGCTGAAGGAAATTAATGCCACTTTTCTTTGCCTTATTCCAAAGAAAGCAGGTGCGGATAGTCCTGATCAGTTCAGGCTGATTAGTCTGTGCAACTCCCTCTATAAGATAATTTCCAAAGTACTTACAACCAGACTAATCCTTGTAATCCCCTCTATAATTGCTGATCAGTAAAATGGATTCGTTCCTGGCAGACAAATCCTCAACTCAGTTATAACGGCCCATGAGAATATTCATTCACTTATCAAATCCAACACCGAGGGGTTCTTAATGAAAGTAGATATTGCAAAAGCATACGATAGGGTGGATTTGCATTTCCTTTCTAAAAGCCTAATTGCCTTTGGATTTGAACAAAGAGTGGTGGATATTATTAAACAATTGATATCTACTACTTCTATAGCTGTGTTGGTAAATGGGACCTCGTCTCATTTTTTCAATCCATCTAGGGGATTAAGACAAGGGGATCCTATATCCCCTATTTTGTTTATTATCATGGCAGATAGTATGGGACGATACCTTGGGGACTTGGTTCATAGAAGTCAGTATAAAGGTCTGAGACCCTCTTCACATCCTTTATCTTGCTCCCATGGTCAATTTGTGGATGATACTATTTTCATGGGACAGTCTGAAGTTACTGAAGCAAGGACTCTTAAGGAAGCAATTAATCTATACACCTTTGCCTCTAGATAATTGATAAACTGGAATAAAAGTGCAGTTTTCTTTACTAATACCCCAGTTTATAGACAGAACAAAATTACTAGAATTCTTGATTGCTCTATAGGCTCTTTTCCTTCCACATACCTTGGTCTCCCTTTTGGATTGAAAGCCCCTGAAGCTTTTTGGGAAGGTCTTATTAATAAATTTAGTAAGAAGTTAGCAGGATGGAAAGGTTGTCTTCTAAGCGAAGGAGGAAAGTTAACTCTCCTCAAAGCAAGTCTTCAAAGTATACCCATGTATGCTTTGAGTCTTTTTAAAATCCCCTCTAAATTTTCTATGGTAATTGAAAAAATCCAAAGGAACTTTCTTTGGTCAGGTTCTGAGGAGAAAAAAAGAATACCTCTTATTGCATGGGATAACATTTGCAAACTGGTTAAGGATGGTGGACTGGGTATAAGGAAAATAAGAAGTATGAACACTACCCTTTTATCTAAATAGGGTTGGAGGGTCTATAAGGAAAATAAAGAATGGAGTAAAATATGGAAGCATAAGTATTTATTTAAGGCACAGTCAATTCATGACTTCTTTACTACTCCAGATATTTCTCATCCGTCTGCTATCTGGGGGCAGTCCAGGGAACAAAACATGTTCTTGAAGAAGGTAGTGCATGGAAAGTAGGTAATGGTAAAAAGGTGAAATTCTGGGAAGATAACTGGGTAAGAGGTAAACCCTTACAGGAAGAAATCCAAAAAAAAGATGTAATAGAAATATGTAAACAAAGAGTGGGGATAATGGTTAATCAATACTGGCAGAACAACACTTGGGTAAACCTCACTGACTATGATCAAGATCTCAAGGATATTCAATTATCCCTAAATGCTATATCCCTATATCCCAATCAAGAAGATAAAATTGTTTGGTATCAGGAGCCAAGTGGACAGTTGAAAGTCTCTTCCATCTTCATATCCAAGGGAAATGGCAGAAAACCGTTATGGACAAGAGCCTGGATCAAGGGACTCACTCCTAAAATCAAGTTCTTTTACTGGACCCTTCTCCAAAATAAAATTTTGACTCTGGATAATTTATAGAAATGCAGAATCAATATTGTAAACAGGGGTATTCTGTGTAAGAGAGACCTTGAAGATAGAGATCATCTGTTTTTGAATTGTTCCTTCACTCAGCTTGTTTGGAAGGAGGTTCTCAATCTGTGGGGCATTACATGGATTCATCAAAAGAATGTTGAACTTTCTCTCAAAAGCTGGTATTGCCCTTCAAAGAACCCTGAAGTTCTATTCTTATGGAAAATTACTCTTCCCCATGTCTGGTGGGGAATTTGGAAGGAAAGAAATAACTGAATATTTAGAAACAAAGAGCTCCCTGGATGGGTGGTTGGCCAGAACATCATTAGAGCTCTAAAGGAAAATTTTTCTTCTCAAAAAAATCCAAGATCTAATCTCAATGTGGATAATCCTCTGAGGAAGGATATTATTCTCAGTGAACCTGAAAACCCCAGATCAGGTGTGACTTGGATTAGTCCACCTCAAGATTGGATTAAAGGTAACTTTGACGGTGTAGCAAAAGGGAACCCAGGAAATGCTGGTTGTGGTGGTGTTCTGAGAAACCATGTGGGAAGGGTTATTGATGCTATTGCAATTCCCATTAGTATATCTAATTGCCACATTGCCGAATCTACAACTGCCCTCCAGACCCTTAAATTAGCTGTGGACTCTGGATATTCCAAATTGTGGCTTGAAGGGGACTCTTTGAATGTTATAAATATCCTTAATAATAAGATTATTGTGTCTTGGACCATAGAGGATAAGGTAAAGGAGATGAAAACATTGTTGAACAAATTTGAAGAAATAAAAATTACCCATACTTACCGTGAAGCCAATGGAGTTGCAGATTGGCTTGCCAATTGTGCTGTCCGAGAAGGGAAAAAAGCGAGGTGGGATGAAACCTTAGCAAGGAATGTGGATTTAAGGGCTATCATTCGTCTCGATGCCACACATGCGAAAGAAGGGAGGATTGGAGGGTAATAAAATCCTAATGAGTAGGAGGAGTGGTAGCACGGGGAAAGGAACCCAATTATTAAAAAGCAAGGCCCTCTATAGGGAGAAGTGGATCCTGAAAAGCCAGAAACAAATTCGACTTCCCAATCAACTTGACAGCAGGAGGATCTAGGGTAATATCCACAGTAATTGGGTTTCAAATAAAATGAGTATGGCGCGAGAAAGAAAGGGAGAACCCCATAAACAAGAGCCCAAGAGTTGTGTAGAATGGAGAGATAAACCCCAAGTCTAGAAAATTATGCAGAAAGGAAATGTAACTAGCTACATGGAAAGACTCCATGGCTCTAAGCTACATATCATGACGGCCTTCTTCAAAAATTGGTTCGACGACAGGGTCACCCTGCATGGTATAACCGTAAATTTAACTGAGGATTTTCTTGTTGAGGTTACAGGGTTGTCAATGGAAGGAATCAAATTTTCAAAGCAGACTGGCATTTCAAACGAAGCATTTTGCAAGTTCCCCAAAACAGATGAGGAGGAGCAGAAGTTGGTCAAAAATGGGGACTTTTATGAGCTGGATCAGATTAAAGGGATATGGAGGGACGTCCTAAGCTATATAAGGGAGTACTTTATCCTGGACGGTAGAAGCAAACGAGTGCATAAGTTCCATTTTGTCTTCCTCAACCACTTCAGGCATAAGGTCAGCTTGTCTTTTCCTTTCTATCTTCGCTACTCCCTGATTCAAAGTCTTTATGCTCATAGAAAAAAGGATTTGTGCCCTATTCTTCACGAAGGCCTAATCCTGCTTATTGAAGGTTATTGCAAGAATAGGGCACTGGTTAAGTATCCCAAACAGGGGAAAATAAGTTACCAGGGAATAAAAAGAAAGAAAGTGTAAGCAGAAGAGGAAAAATTAAGACCCCTAGTCCTAATAAACAAAATGCAAAAGAAGAAAGGGGTCGGGAGAGACTTGAAGAACCCAAGGAGGAAAAATCGGAGGATGAAGATGGAACAGAGAGTTGGGAAACCAACTCTAGTAATGATGAAGAAGGATCGGAGGAAATTGAAAAGGATAAAGTCAATACTGAGGAGGATTCTGTTACCAGAATAGAAGAGATAGAGGAAAACTAGAAAGTGGCGGAGGAAGACACTGTCCAGGAAGATCTTGGTGAGGACCCAACTTCTAAGAAAGAAAAGGAAATATCTATCCAAGAAGATATTCAAAATATGGAGATGGAAATTGAAGAAGGAATCAATGAGCGGGAACAAAAGAGCAAAGATGACCTCTTTGAAGAAGATAGGAATACCCTGAATAAAAAATCTAAGGATTGGAGAGGAAAGAATCAGAATGAAGAAATTTACACTCCTATGACTTGGCTTAACAGTAAAGCTGAGTCTTCCTCCCAATTAGATTTCTGGCTGTGTAGGGAGATCATTGAACTCAAGAAAAAAGTGGAAACGTTGGAAGAGTCTCTGAAAGCTACTTGGAACAAAGTAAAAAGCATGGAAATTCAGCTAAGCGAGATCCCTGTGAAGCTCAAAGCTTACGAAATCAATCTCCAGGAGTTAATAAAGGATAACAGAAAGAAAATGGATGAAGTAACGCCTAACATTTTTGCAGCAGCTATCAATATAGGTAAACGAGCCAATGAGGAGACCAAAACACTAGAGGGTCCCAACAAAAGGACAAGGCAAAGTTCCAGAAAGAAAGATACACAAAAAGGAGCTTTGCTGGAGGTTACCACACAGGAAACTGCTTTGAAAGAAAAAGAAGCCATGAACTTGATTCTGGAACTGGATGAATAATCTGGTCCTTCTTGGTGGTAAAGAAACTAGTTTAGTTCTTTGTTTTTTGCTTGTTAGCTTTTTTTTGTTGTTTCTCTAGACTTCTGTATCTGGGTTTTGATCGGTTGTATCTCTGATGGTTTCAGGACCATTCAAAACCTGATTTTGCTACTTCTCTGTAGTGTTTTTTAGGCGTTGCCTATAGGCGTTGTTGTTTTTTTATGTGTTTTTTGCTCTTTGTTAAAGGGTTTCGGGGCCCCTTCAAAACTTGCTTTTACCTCTAATCTAAAACAATATCTTAATATAAACCATTCTATATCTAGAGATATCTTGTCAAATATCATTGCTATATCATATATCTATGCAACTTAACACAATTGTAGGACTCTTTATTTTAAGGGAAGTAATTACAGGTCCATCATTCCTACCCTCAAAAGAGGGAAAAAATAAGGGTTTTGTCATAGAGATCAAAGCTCCTAATATTCAAAATAGTTGTATTCAAATCACCTAGTTTATAATTTAGATGTCAAACCAGTCAGAATAGAGCAAAAAAATAGTGACAGTTCTAGATCAATAATTAGTTTTAACATAGGAAAATAGCACCAAAAATATATAGTATAACCAAACATATGGGTGTCCTCATTTTGGCACTCCTATCCATACATAAAAATGCTCAATTTTTCTATAAATAGGTAAAAAGTTCATTTTAGATACAATTTGTACATATAAATTAGTTAGAATCAGTAGTTCAATACAATTTTCTCAAAGAATATAGATATAGGGGGTTATCATGCATGACATGATGGTTCTAAATTTTAATTTTATTTTAGGAAGATGACATAACTTCTAGATCAAAATCCATGTTTTAGACATCAGTGATTGGGGGCAATGTGCATGGCACACTGGTCTTCTTTTATTTTTGTGTTGAGTTTATTATCTAGGCATTTTCAATAGTTGTATGCCTTATTCCATCTATAGGTGGTTGACATCACTTTCAATTTGAAATTTCATACAATTTTAACTTTTTGAGTACTCAAGTTCTTGAGTTGGCTTTAATATAAGCCTAGTATATTAGTTTTGGAGTGGATTTCATACAAGCCTAACCTCCATCTTTCAAAATGGCCAAAAATGGCCTAGTTTATAGCATATATTTAGGCTATCCACATAACATTATTATCTTTCTAGAACATCTATGGGGTCATTGATCCATCTCATATGACATCTATTCTATACGAGTATCACTTCATAACTTCACTTCATGGGGAAATACTAGAGCCAAAGGGATATCCTTTGTATTCTTGAACCACTTATTTAGAGGGATTAGACACACAAGCTAGACATTGATTAACACACACATGATTAGTTAACTTCACTTAGTTGGGAATTATGGATTTAAATGGCCAACATTTGTATTTTGGAGCCACTTTCCAAGGAATTGAGCACTCAGCTCTATTTGTGATATTAATCTTGATCTAGCACAATCCAACATCATAACATGTTTTATATTGGTTCATGCACCTAGCGAGGTGTATTCATTCCTTTCTCTTCCTATTACTTAGCTTTTATACATTCTTATTTTAGATATAGTTTATCTAGTAAGAACTGGTCTAATTTTATGTTTTCATTATAGATTCACATTTCATAGTGTGCTCTTTCTATGCACATCCAACATCACATAGATTCATGATATTCTCCCTTATAGGTAATTTTAGGTATGATTTTTACTTTCCTTTATCCTAGTATTTCACTTTACTATATCACTAGAATAAATGGGGGGAAAGTGTAGTTATATAAAATGAAAAATTGGATGACTTAAGCATGGCTATTGACACCCAATCCATAGGTCTCCCTACTTATTTACACAACCCTTATAGGCTATTATTTCACTAATTTCTAGTCATCCACAACCTTTTAAACATAACCCTTATAAACCCAGGCAGCTCTTGTAGGCCCAGGTCCATCCCCATAGGTCTCATTCCTTCTAGACAATAGTGTCCAACTTGGATAGGAGCACTAAAACCTAGGGTTTCCTAATTTTGGTATTATTCTCCAAGTTCATTTTTGGTCCTAAAAATCAAATTATTTTGGATCCTTAACCTTTTCCTTATTATCCTAATGTGAATTAATTTAACCAATGATCATTAATTTCCCTATAAAATTCCATTCAAAGTCCATTTAGAAGGGTTGGCACTCATTTACAAGAGATGATCAAGAATATAAGTAAGTACACTCAAACAGTCTTCCCTATTCTCTACATAAAGCCTTCCAAGATAATTCCAAGCTTATTTAAATCTTTGCACCAATCCCTAACCATTCAAAGTACATCTATTTTTTCATCTAGTAGCATTTATCATACATAATTACACTAAGCACTTCAATGGGAGAACTACATTAGCTTGATCCCTCCTTGAAGTATTGGTATGTAGGCAACATGCCTACACATGGGGTGCAAAGTGAGTTTAGTGTATCCTTCACACACTAATCCCTTCTCTATGTTTCCAATTTTCTATTCAAGTTCAAGCACAAAGATCTCATAAGGATTTGAAGATTAGAACTAGATACATAATGAACTCCATATGCTTTGAAGCTTTGGTATTTCACTGATAGGATAACACAGGCCTACTTAATAGAACCCAAAAATATCATACCAATTATTTAGGCACATGATAGGGTAACGCAAAGTACCGCATTAAATTCATTTAAATATATTTAGCATGAAATTTTGATAATACCAATAATTCTTAAAAGGAAAGATTAAAGGTTTCATCCACTCAAATAATAGGGGCATCTTCCTTTGATTGATGATGAGATAAAAAGGTTGATAATAATGGTTAAAAAATTCCTCAATGTGGACCTTGAAATGATTAATATAGAGATTAGAGTAGACCACATGAACTAGTAGGATGGAATGTGTATATGGTGGGAAGGTGGAGTGTTTGCAAGGAATAGTGGCACAATAGGCATCTATTAGGTATGACATCATGTATAAATCTCCTCTTTTAATGGCACTTGATATCTATTGATCAATTTTTAAATTTATGATACCTCTCAGATCTATAATCTACTTCTTTTAATGATTATGCTAAAGAGGGGAACCAAAAACGTTCTGACATGTATAATATGATTAACACCAAAGAGTCAATTGAGAAGCAACATTAAAATCATGAATCCTTCCATAAATGTCTCAATTGTATATAATTAAATTTCATATTTTTCTACTAGATGCTCTATGTCTTTATCCAAGTATTTTAAGGTATCGTAAACATCATGTGTCTCCATTCATTCAATATTAGTATCCCTTATGTAATGGATTTTAGGATCTATAAGGTGGTAATATATATTAAAAGTGGACCCAAATATTTGATGTATTTAATATTTTCTATTGAAATTTTGGATGAGATCATTCTTACATGAGAATCAATGATCAAATTTTAGAATAGGTCACTATAGAAGAATACCTCTAGCTTGGTGGTAGCCTTGTGAAATCTTGGTTTCTTAATTACTATTAGGTCATCCAATAATTTGGCCTCTTCCTAGGTATCATCATCATCTTTCTTTTTTTTTAAATTTCATATACAACATTGGAGTACTTCATTGTAGTGTTTTACTTGACTATGCCATCTATGAATTTGATATCTCTGAATTCTTACATAATTTTTATGATCGATGAAGATGTTTCCATAGTAGATGTAAGCTTATAAAAGTTTTTAAATTACTTCTAAAGGAACACAAGCTATTTATATAAATATTTATATGACATAATTTATCAATGGGTAATATGATATGTATAGATTATGATAATTAATGGAAAAGAGTTATTCTTGGAGGGAGCCTTAGGGATTGTCAAATTGATATCATAATAATGTTGATTAGAGTTTATCAAAGAGCATATTAATTTTGAGCTTATGGAACTATTTAAATTATCCACATTTTCACATTTTAATACACTTAAAACTATATTTATTTTTGTTTAAAAATTCTTTATGATGACATGACATATCCACGTGTTAACTTCTATCCCACCATAATTCCCCAAGGATAACATCTAGTTAGCTTATTAATGTCTAAAACTTTAAAATTGCATGACTTTATTTTCCTTTGTGTCACTTAGGATGCAATATATGTTTTTAAAATGTTTTTTTATTCTAAGGTGGACCCCAATAATTCCCAAGGTAGTATTATGTAAAATACATAAATCTAGGTGTACATCAGGGACACATGGCGTAAACTAATTGAGTGGGACCTCCTATGGCATACTATCATATGTTGACCCAAGTGATATGGAAGTTTTTTAATGTGAATTTTATGCACACCATAATTGTTTTTACTATTTTTTAACATTTTAGGATCAGTGAAAAGTATTAACTCCAAGGCACAAGTTGTGAGGTATTGGGTTTTATAAATAACATTTTAGTAAAATAACGGTGAGTGAGGTAGATTCTAAACCACAGATGAGTTGGATATGAGTGAACCTATATCTAATTTAAATGGATTGAAGGAATATGGTTATAACTAATGTGGGTAGGAATTAAAAATAAACTTAAAAAGGAGGGAAAGGTAAGGTAAAAAAGGAGGCTTCTAGACCACACTAAATGAAACCTTTAAAGACCAATAGTTGAAATTAAGTTAAAAAAAATTCACAAACTGATATTTTCTACAAGATACTATATCAAACCAATAATAATACATCGTTAGGAGTCAAAGGGAACCAAAATACATCATACTTAAACACGTGAAATCAAAGTTTTCCATGTCATTTAGATTATAAAAACACATCTCTAAGGGAGGATTATGATTTATATGCAAAAGGTATTCAGATCATATATAGCTTAATACAAATGACTATAAATAAAATATAAAATCATACATGACCAAAGATTAAGAAACCATAATTATATTACTTCGTACATAATCTACAAGTTGGAGAAGAATAAATATTTGCACATCAAGACTAAAATTGTAAAACTTCTTCAAAATTTCCTATTAATCTTAAAAGCCAAATTTCTCCACCATGTGAGATAGGAAGAAACAAGTATAAATAGGCTTGGGATGGGGAAAGTCTCATATCTCAAGTGAAGTCTAATAATATAATTATTAAAATATAATTGTATGTTATTCTCATGCAAAACATGAATATATAACATTGCTTGCTCATAATTGAATTATTCATCTAAAAAATACAATACATACATGTTAAATAAATTTGAAACTAATAGCTACATCTAAACTAAACTATGCAAGTACATATGTATAATTAAATGGTATTGATGTGTAACCAATATAATAATTTAAATTATAATAAAGGTAAAGTGTAAGATGACATGGATGGAACTATATTTGTACGTTGAGTTACGATTAAAATCTGTATTGTCATTTATAATTAGCTTGAAGTAGCTATTGGAAGTGGGACATAAGCTAGCCTAGTTTGATCATTCACTAGTGTATATTTAGGAAGTTAATTACTCTAAGGTGGGGTTTTAATAACTAATTTCTTATTTAACTACCATAGTTGTTTATTTATATACCTCCATCTAAAGGTAAAAATCATGATTCACTTAGATGTCAATCTCTATGGTCTCAAAATTGAGTAGAGATTTTTTGATAAATAAGGAATATTGTCCATTAATTTCTTGTGTATATATAATGTAACTCTAACCCCAACATGGAGTTATTCAATCCTAATAATCTTATCTCTTACAAAATTTACCAGCTACATTAGCTCATCACTAGTCCTATAAACAATGCCTTTAATATCCACTCTAAATCTATCCAACAATACTTACATAAGATTATAAAAATGAGCATGGGAACTAATTTCCCTTGTGGAGTGATTATTTTAAAAACTCTTAATTCTATTAGGATAGAGATACTTTCCTTCTCATGGTTGGAAAATTTTTAGACCAAAACTTGCATCTCTTGATGTCATTCAAGTATATTATCCCTATTTAGGGACAATTTTGAATAATTTGGACTTATTAATAGTCTAATTCCAACTAAAACTATTTGAAATAAGTATAAATTATTCAAAATTTTATAGATCAAAAATATCTAACATGTAATATATGGCAATTAGATCTAAATAATTACCATAATCCTAGTCCAATTTATTTGGAATATATAAAAAATACTCTTTTCTAACATTTTCTCTAGTCCAACTTGGGGGCATAAGTCTAGATTATGTGAAATGTTCCCAATTTATTTAAATTTAATTCTTTACCCAAGAAAACTTTGATTTTTTCATCAAATTTATGTGGGAATAAGCCTTATTTATAATGATGTGGCTTATAGAATGCAAATTCCCATCAATATTCTTTATTTTATTAAATAGTTGAAGAATGTCTCCCCATCTAGGTTGAGAGGTGGCCTTAGCAAACCTAATTTAATTAAAGTTTTCATATATATTCATGTATGATAGGATTAAGAAGGATATCATCATTTTTCTCTTGTTAGTGGAATACAAAACACCAAATCAAACAACCCAATGAAAATAAAAATTACCTTGCCTAAGTACTTGGGTGAGAAATAATGTAACTATCTCAAATACAATTAGAATATAAATAAAATACATACATTACCTTCCTTTTCAAATGGTGATTATTCATTAACATATAATATTTTTCATCTTAAATTTTATGTCTAATGCAGTCCTTTATTAACTCATTGTTTTTATGGGCAACACTTCTCCTTGTCCACTTGTGGGTTGTCTTGGTTTGTCTTGGCATGTGATAACAATATGAAGCTTTATAGAGATGATTTGGAATTATTTATTACATAAAAAAAATATCTTGTCTCTCATCAATTTAATATTATAATTTTGGATTGAGATATTATTGTAACAATGGAAATGGAACTTGTATTTATAAGTTTTCAACCAAACCCTAACTCAAGTGTAGTTAGGTTAGGGAGGGGATAAGTAATTAATATTTGGGATAGAGATCCCATTTGTTAATCATGGCTTACCACTTTTTAATTTAAGGCATTTATAAATATATTTATAATTCCTTGACTTTGAGGATGATGACATCATCATGACCTCATTTTTATTGAGTTTTTCTTATAAAATAGATATTCACTAATAGAACATGGAAGTTTCACTTAAGAAGTTAATTAGATTTAATTAATTAATTTTGATTAGGGTTTTAACACTTCAATAATTAGTTAAGTTCTTTGCTTAAAGGGACAAAAAGCCAATTTATTAATTTACAAGGTTATAATTTTATTAGGGATGAATCCACATGATGTTATTATTGCATACGGGATAATACTTAAATAAGGATGCTTCGACTCAATTTTGAGTAGTTATATCCCATGTGTAGATGAAATTATGGTATCTAGTGAATTCTAGGCTTAATTTGTGTTTTTTGGTAGAAATCAATTTAAAGTCTATTTAGCCACAAAATGTAGCCAAAAAGGAGTGTTTATAGTTTGCCCTCATTTTAGAATTCATTTCAAGACATAGGAAAAGTAATGTATTTTCAAATAATTAAAATCCATTAAATTGAAATATTCATGCCTCAAGGGTGGTTAATTAGCCCTAGATGCCCCCTCGATGGATCATACAACAAATAGTGTCATCAAAGAGGCCCTCAAAAAGAGGGAGAATGACATGGTCTAGTGGTAATAGGTTGAAAATATTGATTTTTCCAAAGAATTTTATAATCAATAGCACATTGATTTTCCCCAGTAGGGTAGATGGGTTCAAATATAATGATTTGCCCAAAGGTAGTTATAATCATTAACATAGTGAAATGACATAGTAGGGCAGATGCAATTAGTGAAGGTCTAAATAAATTTCCCCATTGTGGAAAATTAGCAAAGGGAGATCACATAATGAACCCATAATCATGGATTAATGATGAGTTGGCATAAAGGATAGCTATAAATTTGGGATACCTACTAATATGGAGATGTACATCTTAATTAACATTTATTACTATTCATTTGTGATTTAATTACTTTACCTAGGTGGTGTTTGGATTTGTTTGGGATATACTAGTTTTGAACAAGGAGATGTATTACGCATTGCATGGTTTGATAGATATATTAACCTAATTAATTTTATGGCTTATGGTATTATTCATCATAGTTATAGACAATTATAGTAAAATTATATATCTTAGGCATAGAAAAACTTAATTTAAATGTAAATATAAACAAGTTAGAAGTAATATATGAACAATTAAATCCTAAGTGTAATTATAATACAAATAAACTATGTATAGGAATAAATAAAAACATTCACAACTTAAGTACAACATATGGTTAATCCAAATTCAAGTGAAAATAAAATGTAATAGACCTAAAAAAATTGAGTAAAAAAATGCACAATCAAATAAAAATTCAACAAATAATTAAAATAAACAAACAAACAAATAAAGAAATAAAAAATAAAAAACATATGAAATACAACCAAAGTAATAATGAAAGGAAAAATGTTAGTCATCAACCAATTAATATTAACAAAACTAAAAAATAAACAAACTAATGTAAAAACTAAGCCAAGATAAAAATTTAGTCATCAACCAATTAAAATAAATGAAGTTAATGTCTAAACAAAACACAACCAATGAATGCCTAAGCTAAATTAAGGTAATAAACAATCAAGTTAAAACCAAAACAATAAAAAACCTAAGTTAAGGCATAATGAATGCAAGGCATATGCATAAAATGAATAAATTGTAAACTATAATGTAATGAAGATTTAAAATAATGCAAAAATAAGATAAAATAACTAATCTAAGGCAAAAGAACAAGTTATTAATCTAAGGTAAATAAACCAACCAATTAATCTAAAAGAATTCAAAATAAACAACTAACAATAAATATTGGCAAGATAACAATAAGGATGGGGAAACTAAAGGACACATGATTACTTGTGAAATAGCTATAAATCCAATAATATTTAGGGTAAAGGAGATGAAAGGTGGTGCTTAAAAGGTAACAAAGTGATAAATAAGTAGTGGTTGAGATGACTCTAAATATGTTAGTCAATTAGATGTTGCCTACATAGTCCCATGGAGATAATTTCTAACATGGAATTCGTGCCAAATGTAGTTATCCCAAGATGGGATGAAACACTATCAGAAAATGAAATAGGCAAATAGAAATGGTCATGATGAAAACCATGAGAACAGTTTAGTTATACCTATCAACTAATAGATGCATGTCTTGAGTGGCATGGATATAATCTAAATGGCCTAATGTTGAAACCATGTTTAGGATTTTTATAGCATATGTCCATGTTTTTGGGTTTTCTAGGCATCTCAACTCAATAGATAATTATGAGACACAAAATGGGCTAACTCACAAAAAGACAATAATGTGGCTTAGGTTACTCACAAAGTGGTGAGAACATTGGAAAAAGGGTTAATTAGTGTATCCATTTTAAATGTACGATATACACAAAATTTATTCGTAAAACGGTGATAGTGTTTACTAAAATTGCTCACAAAATGGTGAGAGCATTGGAATAAGGGTGGCCAATCTAACCTCAAAAAACACTAAGAACTACCTACATAGTCCAAATTGACCTCAAGCCACTGTATTTCACCCTAAAGTGAAGGATCTAACTAGTTAACAAGAATTTTATAAAATAAGAAAATAACATGAATAGAATAGTGATGCAATAATATGGGTAAAATGGGTTGTTCCTAGGCTATAAAAAAATGACATAGGCAAGTTTCCCCTAGCTTATAGGTAATAATGATAAGGATAGGTAATAATGATAAGGATCTATGATAATAATTTTTTTAAAGGTAGTTAGAATTAGTAACATGACAAGACATGGTATAAAAGATTCTCCTATGATATAGGAAACAACAACATGGTTATGGTGATCAAGAATCTGAATAAGAATAAAGGATACAATTGTCAGGGCCACTATCATAATGTTCCAGGATTCCACCATCGAATAAAATTCCTATTGAAAGTTTCAAACCTAAATATTATATTATACTTATACCAAAATCTAACAACTAAAGGTGTATGAGTTATCAATTTATCAAAACCAATGCCAAAAGGTTGATAAAGAAATGTAAACAAACTTTGGTGAAGAGGAAAGGTATGGGAGGAATGGTATATGATACGGTATAAGGAAGGTGATGTGATGGTATAATTTAAATTATCCTCATAAAAAATACCTTGGGTCTCTCAAGTGAAATAGTTTTTGATATGTATTTTATTTATTGGTTCATCATGTTCATATCCTTATGGCACAACCAACCTATATGTTTTAGAGCCATAGTTAGTGACAATCACATAAGGTCCTATCCAATTAAGCTTGAACTTGCCTTTTTTATTTTTCTTAGAAGTAGTTTTCTTATGGTTTTCTTTGAGGAAAATATCACCAAGCTTGAAATATTTGTGCTTCACATGCCTATTATACTAACCACATAACAAATTTTGGTATGATTTAAGGTTATTCATAGCATCCATGTAATTTTTGTCTAGTTGTTCTATCTCTTGAAAATGAGCTACTCTATAGTTCTTGTCATCAAGGATATGTTTAAATTAAAATCACATAGAAGGAAAATCAACCTCAATAAGAAGAATGGCCTCAGTGCCATAAATAAGGGAATATGGTGTCTCCATTTTTAGTGTCAAAATTAGTATAGTAGGCTCAGAGGGCATGGAATATTTATAAGTTCCAATCATGACTAGCACAATTGACAATATTATTAAGAATATTGATAATGGTCTTGTTAGATGAATTTTCTTAACCATTATCGTATGGGTAATATGTAGTGGAAAAATGTTGGGTAATTTTAAAATCATCACAAAGTGATTTGGCATCTATATTTTTAAATTAATTGCCATTATTAGATATAATGTTGGATGGGATATCATAATGTCAAATGAGATGGTTGAAGATGAATTTAGAAATTTATTTTCCTATCATGTAATTGATGGGAATGGATTCAACCCACTTAGTTAATTACTTAGTGGAGGTAAGGATATGCTTATGGCCATTTGAGGAAGTATGGCTATTCTTCCCTAAGAGATCAAGTCCCTATATTGAAAATTGCCATGCATAGTAATTATCTTGAGTGTTCGTGATGGATATTGGATTAAATTTATGTGCCTCTGACATTATTTACATATTTTAACATAATTAGTTACATCCACTTCCATGAATAACCCATACTAAATAGTATCTAGGAGATTTTTGGTAATTACAACCCTACTGGTATGGACCCCATAAATCCCTTCATGAACTTCTCTCAATGTTAATCCATATTCTCTCTATGTTAAACAACAAACCAGTGTTACATCAATTCTTCTAAAGTAAAGTATAGGTCCAAGTAAGGTATAGTGAGAGGTTTGGTGTGTGAAGGATGTTTGTTTTTTATAGGAAAGGTCTAGTGGAAGGACTTAGTCATGGAAGTAACTATATAATTAAGAATGATAGATAAAACTTGGACCAACACTATCACAAATCATTTTAATGTCCAGGGATCATGAGAAGGTGATAAAATATATTTAATAAGGAATCGATAGCCTCTTGCCTTATATATGACGTATATATAAGATACAATTATGTCCGTAGGATTTAATATCTGATTATTGGCCCAAAGTATTTGTTAAAACTAAATGTGAGCAATCTATTGCTTGAAAGTGTCCACCATGGCTTTGTAAGGTACTAGTTTGTCATCTTTGATTTGTAATTGGTTTGTAACCTGATTAATGATAAGATGTGAATCTCCTTAAAAAATATATATGTTGAATGTCCATTATGCCACTAGAAAAAGCCCTAAAATGAGTGATTCATACTCAACCATGTTATTAGTATAAGGAAATTTGATACAAAATTAATTGGGAATGATATCCCCCTAGGTGTTATGAAATACGATCTTACTCCTCACCCATGTGACCTAAAGGAGCTATCAAAATAATGTTTCCATTCATGTTATTTATGAGTATTTTCTACAATGGTCATGATAAAACCATATAGTAATGAAAAATTAAGGGGTTGTGTATCTAAAATATGATCCCTAACAAGCTAGTTTGTAAGTACCTATACCTGAATGGAATTTTGGTTCACATATTCAATCTTAAACTCATTCACAAGTGTGATACATTTAGTTATGTGGCCCTATAACATTTTTTTGATAGTAGATACTTGAGTAGACCTAATTTGGTTATGACTATGGTCTTATTGTTAAGCATGTAATGATGTAACTTTTGGGGTACAAAGAACATAACTAAATAATCTTTTTCAATCAGTGTATAATTATGTTCCTATGATACTAGTGTATGGCTTATATAATATATTGTATGCTATTCCCTTTGTTCATCATGTTGGTCTAAAAGTTCCCCTAGGGTATTTTAAGTGGTATATAGGTAACATAAAAATGGATTTCCTAGTGTAGGTGGTAGTAGAACAAGAAGATTGGCAAAGTATTCCTTTAGGTGATGAAATGCCTTATGGTAGTATTTGTTCCATGAAAAAGTAGTGTTTTTATTAAATAATTAGTGAATGGGTGACATTTATCATCCAAATATGAAATGAAGCATCTAATATACTATATTTTTCCCTAAAAATTATAGAGCTACGGAGACATCTCATTAATGGCATGAACCTTGGAAAGTTCAAATTCAATGCCTTAGTGAGAGATAATAAATCCTATCAATTTACTTGAAGTAACATCAAAGACATACTTTTATGGATTAATACAAACCTTATACTCATGAAGCCTTTTAGAGATTATATGTAGTACATCTATATGGTTTTCATGGGTCTTAGATTTAGCTAATATGTCATCAACATAGTATTTTATAATATCATGCATAATATCATGAAATATAATAATCATGGCACTTTGATGTGTTTCCACTACATTATTTAGGATGAAATGAATTACTTGATATCAAAACATTCCATAAGGAGTGGTTAATGTTATCTTGTGTTTGTCCTTTAGTGAAATAGTGTTTCGTTTATATCTTGAAAAGGTATTCATGAGGGACAACATTTCATAACCAAGTGTGAAGTAAAAAATCATGTTAATATTTGATAGAGGAAAGTCATCCTTTGGGAAATCCTCGTTAATGTCATAAAAATTAGTGGAAATTTTGATACCCTATGGATTTTTGTTGACTAGAATAATATTGGAGATCAAATTTTAATAATAAATAGGTTTAATACGTCTTGCATCTAAGATTTTCTACAGTTCTTTCTTGACCAAGATGGTAATGTAAGGATGTGTTTTCCTCAATTTATTGCTTAACCAACTTAGCATCTAGATGAACTACAATATGGTGTAGAATGAATGATGGATCCAAACCTAAACTATTATAGTAAGCCCATGAAAAAATGTCTATGAACTCTCTAAGAAAATATTTAATAACTTCACATTCCTCCTTAGTGAGGGACACACCTAGTTTTATCCACTTGGGATCATTTGGAATTCTAATGTTGACATCTGAGGTATCATATACAAGGAGAGTAGAGATGTCTTATAGGATATTTCAAAAAAATGTAAATTAATTGGAAATGGAAAAGTATTTTGGTTAGACTAATTCTATAATCTCCCCTAAATAAGATAAATTATAATCTCCTAATGGTGGCAATGTCCATGTAACAAACACTATAAGGCACATTTGGATAATTTTCTCAAAAGAATGTTGTTCTTATATATTGATTTTAGACCAAAATGCAATTTCACTGGTGGTGGTCTCCCAAGATTCATTCAAGGAAGGGTGAACATCCACATATAGTGGCACCTTAAGTAGGTTTTCATTCAATGTTTCATTTTCTTTTTATTTTGGCTAAGGGTGTTCACCCACTCTTTAAAATAGGCAACAAGATCCAATTTGATAAATAATCCTTGCTTATGGTCTCCCAAAGGAACTTTATCACCCAAGCCCATAAAATTATAAAAGCCTCATCATTACAAAACTTGTCAATAGGTACTATGGATTCTTACTAGTCTTAATCTATGAATTGAGGATGGTAAAGTATAAGTGGGGAAAATTGGATTACTTACATGATTGTATAGATGGTGTAAGGGTCAAATAGATTGGTATTGGCTAGTTCTTCATATATATTATTATCAAAATCTACTTCATTATTAGTGTCATCATCACTAGTCATCAATGTAGGATAATGAATAAGATAGGTGGGGACACCCCCAGGTGGTTTAAATCTAATACAATGATTTCATTTGTACTTGGTTATAGAAATAGTCTCAATAGTACCTTGTTTATTTTTTCCCAAGCCTTTGCCTTCATAAGCTTTGTTATCCATAGTCATATTAGGGATGTGATACTTTTTAATATGGTATAAATCATCCAAATCATCATTTTACAATCAATAATTATCTTTTGAAAGTGGGTCTTGTTCTTAGCTAGTGGCCAGTTTAAAAATAATAGGCATTAGGCTATGAATTTTTCTTTTTCCTTTTTGTCACCATTTCATGCAAATTTACTTGGATTTGGACCTTCCATAAGTCTTTGGACTTTTTATAATTTTGGCTATATGTAAGGTATTATGTTTAGAGTATTACCCTTGACTAATGTTTTATATAGTAAAATCATTGGAAATTTCAATAGGAGGTGTATATGAAGTTGAGTCAAGGCTATCAAGGTCTATGAAATTAGGATCTGGTAATTCAATAATTACATCTTGAACTTATTTTGTTTTGGGTCTAGGCCAAAATAATAATTATATATCCTATACTTAGACTCAAAATTCTTACAATGTTGATATGGATGTAATTCTCCATGAATAGTTACCTTCATGCTAGAATGAGGAAACTTGATACATCGGTGAAAAGTTGAAGGTATTTCACAAATTTTGTATATATTTGGTCTACCCAAAAGTAAATTGTATGATAAATATAGATCCATGATGTGTTAAAGTGTGTCATGGGTTAAATTCCCAACAACAATTAAAAACCAAATAGTTCCTTGTGATTAACATTCATAATTATCATAGGCCTTTATGATAATGGTATTTATATGAATATCAATTTTTTTATATCATAAATGCTTGATTAAATTTAGAGACATAATATTAAGGCTCAATCCATTGTCTATGAGGACACACTTAAATTTATTCCATCTTATGACAACTGTAATATATAGTGGGTTATTGTGGAGGGATTAGGGATGAAATATCACTTTGGTCAAAGGTTAATTATTGGCTTGGGGCTAGTTGTCTAACCAAAGCTTAAAATTTGATATGTGTAATGCCATTAGGTACTTAAGATTGGCTTAGGAGTTTAGTAAGAATATTTTGTAGATGGTAGATGTGTGCAATATATCTAGAATACAAATTTGTGTAGGTGTCTTTTGTATTTGTTCCATAATATCATACATTTTCTCTATTATTCTAGTAATGGGCTTAATCCTAACTTGTATGGTGGACTAAATGAATTCATTGGCATAAGGTGCCTATGGGCTTGGAATGGTAACTTTATTCCATTATATGGTAGTTGTGAAATCAAGATTAGGTAAAGGATTATTATAACTAGAATCAAATGAAGGGCTTGGGATGGAAATTATTTATTGTTGGTGTGCTTGGTTGTAGTGATAAGCCAAAGTAGGATTACTAGTATTGGGAGGTTAATAGGCATTATTAAATATTGGTCATTAGAGATTGGATGTTTGTATAGAGTTTATGGTAATTGTGTATACATGACCACTTGCAACAGAACTTATAATGCTATTATAGTCATGTGTGACTATGTGATGTCTATGTTGGATATTAGGGCCATTTTGGCTTTTGTTCCATCCATTTTATGGTTGGAATTATTATTATTGCTATTATTGTTGTTATTATTGTTGTTGTTATTTCATTTTGTTTTTATTTTTGTTGTTTCTATGGTGGTGGCCTTCACTATTACTAGTTTTGATTGGTTTTGTTATGTTGTGGAAATGGATCTCCAAAAATATCCAAGTTCTTATTAGAAGTATAATCCCCATTATCCAACTGGATCTATTCATTTTCTAATATATTATTAATGAGGTGATTAAACTAAATAAAATATTGTATAAAATGTCCCTTAATTTTATTGTATTCACAAAACTTATGCTCTTTATACCAGTTAAGATAAGGTACACATTTAGGAAAGTGATTTGGAATTTGCCAAATAATCATATTGGTTGAATCTAATTTGTAAAACATGACTTCAATGGCCTCAACAAGGTCGTTGAAGACTCTAGTATTGGGTATATTATTAGAGGATGGGTTTGGAAAGGTGGTGACTATGGCTCCCTCATGAATGAAGGTATTTGGATTTGTGGAGATGGTTATAGTTATCAAATAAGATGCATTTATGAAATGGGATACATTTGTATAATAGGTTGCATTTACAGTATAGACTAAGCATATGGTATTTGCACCATTTGGACATGATGTGACTTAGTGACTCCATTACCAACAACATTATTAATGTGGTTATACACTTTAGTTTTTTCAAAGTTATTAGGTTGTGTTGGTGTATAATTCTATGTTTAAATTAGATTTGGGTTCTAACTTGGGCCTAGATTTGGGTTTTGGTACAAATAAGATAACTTGATAATACATTTATTAATAAGGGCCTTCTCAATTTGTATACCTTTCTCTATGATATCCTTGAATGTGTGAGCACACTAAATCTCTAGGTGATGACATATTTCATTGTGAAAATTTTTGATAAACATACATGCCAAATTATTATCTACTAAATTATGGGTGAAATGGGTAGAAAGCATTCTCCATCATTGCAAGTAACTAGAAAATATCTCACCAACCTTATGCTTGGCACGACTCAAAAACTATGAAAATATTATACTCAAGATTGTAGGATAAATGTTTTATAAATTTATGTATAATATCATCAAAATTAGATAATAAACTATATGGTCACTTATGAATCCACTCCAAGGCATATCTAACTAAAATTTGGGGAAAGAGAATAAGTTGGTAGATGTTTTTAGAGGCCATGGGATGGAAAGTGAAAAATAACTATTTTAAATGATCCCTAGGGTCTCCTTTGTGCTTGTATTTTTCAAATTTTAGTGGCTTATATCCTAGAGGAAATGGTATTTAGAGGTTCTCCATGTTAATTAGATATGAGCACACATCATATAGTTTAAAATTCTTGGTATGCTTTCCTATCTGAATGGCTATAATTGCATACTTCATTTATTACAGTCCTTAGGATAAGAAATATGGTATAATTAGTTGTGATTATGTTTGGGTTATCAAAGGTGTATTATCTTAACTGGGGTAATGTGGTGGAATGAGTATTTTTGAATGTTGGTTTAATAGAATGATCAACCATGAATATGCATCCATTCCTTAGAATTATGTTGTTGGTACAATATGTATTGATGATATAAATTATGGAATATGGCTTTGATTTTGAGGGAATTTTTGCTTTGATGTAGGTTTATGGCTTGGTGTAATGTACTACACTCTTTTGGTTTGAATAGGAACTTCTTGTCAACTAGTCAAACCTTATTATACAAAAGGTAATATTATCAATCTTAAGATCACCCTATTTGAAGAAATGTAAGAAAACCTTATCTTTAGATGATAAAATGGGATCTTCTAAGAGTATGGGTGAATCTGAAGTGAGAGTTACCTTAAGAGAGGTATGGTTCCCTTGGATCTATCACCTAAACTAATTTCTTTCTTGGAAAAAGGAGAGAAATTGATAATAATTCATGAAAACATGTAAAAAAGGTGACACACCAATGTTTGGGCACTTATAATTGCACATGACACACTATCAAACACTTTAAAACCTAAAAATATCACTTTACTCACTCTTTGATCAACTTTCACATAGGTATTTCATAAAAAGGGCACAAATTAGTTATCAATCTAGCATGAGAGGGGAGTTTTCAAGTCTTTTCCAGTTATAAACTTATTAAAAAACTATCTATGGAATTTAGAATGACATATGAAAGATAAAAAACATGTAATAAAAGTGATAAAATTTATAAAAAAAGGCAAAGGAAATTAGACATTCACTTAACCACATCAATTAATTCATAGAACACACTTCAATTCAACTTACAAATGGAGGAATTCAGTCTTTTATTATAGAAAATAGGTGTTGTAGTACAAAAAATTGGCATAGATTGGGCATGTAAAAATCATAAGTGTCTTCATTACTAAAAAAATAAAGTTGTATGTAGAGAATGAGGCAGGATGAAGGGGCTAGCATGAAAACTAGTCATCAATGCCCTCAAAAGTATCTCTATCTACCTCAAAATTGATTTTTCATTGAAAATGAATATATTAAAACTTCCAATTCTTGCAAGACTCCACATGAAGAAGATCTTCAAAGCATAATAAGAGTGTAGGATCCTTTTAAGGATCTTGATTTTCATTATGATGGAGTCAAAGAGGATGATTGTGGTGTAAAACTCACCATTTAAAACCCTCAAAGTCCTCTTCGATTATATCTCAAAGGATGTAGGGTAGTTGCATGAATAAGTCTTCTCACAAATGCCTATTGAATGAGTTTTCTAAAGTTTTAATTAGGATTAGTCTCAGTCTTCCTTGAAGGTGCATGCATAAAGACCTTATTTGGTGTTGGGATCCTCCTAGAGTCTTAAAGTCAGAAAGATATTATCTTTCCTTCATTTGAATATCTTATACATCACCATTGGAGACCTACAAAACTTTTATAAGGGTCAGAAACAAACATATACCTACATTTTTCCCTCTAGTTTTTTGAAATTTCTCATATTTAGTGAAGAAACCATGAACACTATATATTTTAAATACTCTACCCTTCATGCTATTTATTTAATTTTAAAATATGACCATTTTCACTTCAAACATGTGTCTTCATCTCATTTACCCTATAAAATTGATCAAATTCACTCTATCGATCTCCTTAAGATTCTCCTAGTTTTGAATTTCAACTCTGGTCATTGATCTTTTATATGAGATTTCAAAATTGTGACACTTGGTAGCCTCTCATGCCTTTAGTGTACCTTGATGTCAGTCTCCATTTAGTTAATACTCTTATGCCACATGGAATCCTTTCATGCAATCTAGGATTATTGACTTACTGACTTGATTTTCATCATCTATCTTCATATAAACGGTTTAATGCACATCATCAATCTCCATCTAAACTTATGATCAAATACAAGCCATCGATCTACCACCAATTCACCATGATCACGACACATGGCACCATCACATTCATTCTCAATATCCTTTGACCTATTGACTTCATTCTCAATATAAGATCTCAATATTCATGATTGAATCCATGTTGTAGATCTATCTTAACTTCTTGACCCCAGTCTTCAATGTGGATCATCAATCAAAAAATTTACATAAGAATACACACTATTGTTCTTGATATGCGGACTTTGAATTATTGACTTTAGGTGATCACCTGTATGTTATTTATCTTGATCTAATCAAATAAGGCTTCAACACTTAGTAGCCCTATGATGGTTACATTTTTTGAATCCAAACTACTATTTCTGGTAGCTTTAATTTGATATCCCCTAGTATGTCCCACACTGTTAGATAATTTTTAAGGGCTTATATCTTGAGATAGGAGACACACCAAGACACCAAATTTATAGAGTATATACATGGCACAAAATACTTCATTTTCATATAATCCTTCAACTTTTTTTAACTTCATAATTAAACTTATTAAATGCATAATCAAATTTACCTATTAATCATGGCTTCTAATGATCACTTTAAGGAATTTTAAAGACCAACTACTAACTCACAAGAGAGACTTACATGATATGCAAATATTCAAATGGTTGAGGTGAAATTTTGAATTGTGAGGTCAAAATTCTAAACATTTTGGCCACTTAATTGGGAAGCATGCCTATTATGCTTAAGAACTAGACCATTTACATGACTTTTGGGCTCATAAACAATGAAAATCAGATCCATGATTGGAAGTAACCATTTAACTTTAAATAACCACATATTCCTCCAAAATGATGAAGGAAACACATAAAATAGAGAAAATAATATAAACAAAGAAAGTGTACAAATAAATCACTTATTTGGAACAAAACACAAACAAACTAATGTGCTATGAAATCACTTGGAGGAAAATAAACAAACTAATTATATACAAGGAACTTAGATCTTTAATATCAATTTTTTAGATGTATCCCATTAAATAGGATAGGAATCTATTCACCATCCATATTTTAAAGTTGGAAGGAATTGTCGGATTTGTAGCTAAATATTATATATGGACCACTCCAAAGAGAATCAAACTTTGTATGCCTTCCTAGTTTAGATCTATCCTTATCCCACTTGAGGACCAAATCTCCTTCTTTGAAACTTTGTGAAGATATATTGTCAAAGCATCTCTTCACATATGATTGGTGTATTTCCATGACTAACATGGACTTATTTTGAACATCTTATAACTCCATAAGCTTAGCATATTTTATCTCCATTAGTTCATTATCCAACAACTAAAGTTGATGAATTAGTTTGAAAGTAGTAAACTCAAGAGAAATAAGTAACCTTGTTTCCTTACCATAAACCATATTGTATGGAAAGTTGGCTATTGATAATTTATAGGTGATCCTATTAGCCCATAAAGATGATATCAATTTGAGATGTCATAACCTCTTATTATCTTCAATAATCCTTCTTATGATCTTTAATAAGTTCTTATTTGTGGACTCAACAAGGTCATTGCCTTGTGGATAGTAATTTGATGAACTGATGAGATATAAACCATGTTAAATAGACCATTGGCTTATTCTAGTCCCAAAAAAGGCCATATCATTGATTTAAATAATGGTTGAAGAACTCCAAATATAGTAAGCCAACCTTCATATAAATCAAGAACATTGGATTCATTTTATTATTTCATTTCTATTAATTCTCTCCATATAGTAAAGTAATATGTATCCATTAGCATCCATTTATG
Organism: Torreya grandis; assembly: GCA_037957365.1. Classification (NCBI taxonomy): domain Eukaryota; kingdom Viridiplantae; phylum Streptophyta; class Pinopsida; order Cupressales; family Taxaceae; genus Torreya; species Torreya grandis. Next base: position 337,053 of record JARHVA010000511.1, on the reverse strand, counting down.
TTCCAAACTTGAAGGATGATTAATGAGACCAATAAAATATAATCTCCAATTGACAAAGGACCAGTCCATCATAATTAGTTAGAGAAGTAAGGCTGCAAGTTTCACTTTTCCTACAAACATATCACACTATTTGCACTTCCTAACCAATGCATGACAATCACCAAATATGTTAGGACAATAATATCAACCTCTCATGATATTAAGGGATGTAGTCATTTAGGAAAAATTCCCTCCACCATGTCCATCATGGAATTCTTAAAGCAATCTCTATGCTTTTCTTGGCTCTATACATCTTAGCAACATGCTATTGATATCTTTCTTGAAAAAAATGCCATCAACAATAAGAAATGAAATTGATTGAAATATAAAATATATTATTTTTAAAACACCTCGAGGAGATAGATAAATACTATCTTGCAGATATCTTACCAAGTCATGAAACAAGCTAGAAGGTGATGTATGATCAATTGTAACCTTTTCATTATTTGACACCAAAATCACTGCATTAGCCTCTTGCAAGTATTTGGATAGATGATCACAAATTCATTTTCCTCTAATCATATTTGTGACCTTGATTTACACATAATACTCTATTAGCTTTATTATCAAACTAACTCTCTTTTCATTTATGTCTTTGTTTAAGAAAGAGACATAATACTCCATTACCTTTTTTATCAAACTATATCTCTTCTTGATACTTGGATTGGCAACCATTAGGTGTATATTATTGTTAGATAAAAAATATATAAATTTCTTGAGAGACATTATAACTAAAGGTAAATGTTTTTTAATAAAATATTACCTTATTTCATATTATTCCAAGCCTTGACTGAAGAAGGCTATTAGACGCTCCAAAGCCTCATGATTCTATTACATAAGAATGCCTGAAATAGTGTCTATGTTAGCCTAGGTGTACTAAATAAAATGATTTTTGAAATATAGATTTATGAGTGTGGGAGAACTAGATATGGCCTTCTTGATCTCTTCAAAACTCTTTACTCCTTCCTTGGATTAGATGAAATTTGATTCTTATTTAGCATGGCTATACGTGGTTTAGCTCAAGTGGTCAAATTTGAAAGATATCTTATTATAAAATTAATTTTCCCTAAGAATATTTGTAAATCATTTTTGTGCTTAGGAAAATAATGTACAAGAATTGAAACTATCCTTTTAGAATTTATACTCAAACGATATTTTGAAACCACATGCCCAAGGAGCTTACCTGCATGGACTAAGAAGACACACTTTTTGGGATTTAGAGATACCTCAAATTGCCTGCACCTTTCAGACATGTGATTGAGGTGAACCATGTCCTCACTTGCACTATTTGAGAATATCATTATGTCATACAAATAAAAAATTTAAAACCTATTAAGAAGGCCTTGGAATGTCATATCCATGGATCTCTAAAAGGTTTCTTCAGCTCAGATAAACTAAAGGGCATCTTTATATATGCAAATGTCCCCCACTTTATAGTGAAGACTATTTTGAATTGGTTCTCTTCCTTGACCAAAATCTGATTGTAACCACTATATCCATCCAATATAGAAAACCTTTCTAAACCTATAACCAATACTAAAATGTTTTTCATAGATGGGAATGGATAGTGATATTTAATGGAATCCCTATTAAAATCATGGAAATCAACACAGTTTATTCTCACTATTTTTATTCCATACTAGAATAAGGTCTTATACCCAAATTTAGTGTTTTATTGGAAATATAATATCTAACTCTATGATATTATGAATCTCATCTCTCATTAAAGGCTCTAACTTTTTATTCATATGCCTTTATCTTTGTCTCACTAGTTTAGCTTCAACCTACAACTCAATGGTGTGTTGAAATAGACTTGGATAAAATACCTTAAGATCACTATATTTGTATGAAAACACATCAATAAAACCTATACATAATTAAATGAAAGCCTCCTTTTGTGAATGAGTGAATACCTTACCCAACTTTAAGTTCTTAGCAGCTACAATCTCCACATTGGCATAGTGTTCCTCTTTTGTTGACAAAGATTATTATTCTTTCTCAACTTATCATTACACTAATTATGTTCTCAATCATGAACAATCCATTAGGAAACTAATTTGTTTTTATTTTCATGATATAATCACCATACTACTGCAAGAACTTTAATTGTTTTCTTGAGAAAAAATCAACCTCTTCTTACAAGAACCTGATAATTTGATTATCATCTTAAAAAAACTTGAAAATTCTCATGATTATCTAGAATAAAAGGACTTATAACCACCTTAATTTGTGACTGAATTATTTTAATTTTTATATCATTTAAGATACTAAATTATGACTTAATGGTATCCAACTTATCTACATGTTTATTCTCATCGCTAGGTATTACTTGAATATTTAAAGCTTGAAAATACGCAATTCCCACACCCTATGATTATAAGATATAAGTGATAAATTTTTTCATACCTTAAAACCTATTACATGGTGAACTATAAGTTCATTATCACTAAAAACATGCAAGATGTTGACTTTCATCTTCCTAGTCTACTATAAATTGTGAACTAGTGACTCATACTCTGTAACATTGTTTGAAAAACCAAACTAAAAATTAATAGAAGACAAATAAATTTGATTTAATGGAGAAATAAACATAATTCCACCCATATTTCCATGCTTATTCATTGATCCATAAAAGTATAATTTCTATAGACCATCAATAGACTCATCATCCTTTATCATGGCTAGAATTGGTGCATCATTCTCATGAAAGTAATAAACACCAAGTCTAGATTCTTAAAAAAATTTATAAAGATCATGATCATGAAATATAGAGGCCCAATCATCAAGGAAAAATTTGGAAATTCATACAAAATTGATTTATTTTCCACTCTACTAGTTTCTAGCACCTCATCCGAGATGATACAGTTAGTGTTCATAAAACTTGGCATATATGGCTCTAAATGGAAACATTTTATGGGTCCAGAATATATTGTTTCCTTAGTACCATACATATTTATAAACATAAAATATGTCCAATAATTTTATAAGTATCCTCCAATCTTTGAGGTGAATTCCCTTGATAGACACATGGAAAAATAGGGAGGTAAGTCCGCCACAACTACATCTTATTGAATGGTAACATTGGGACAAGATTGTAGTGTTAAATTTATATATTTGATGATCCCTAATATATTAATTTATGATACATATAGTTTCAATACTGCTTTATTATTTGGTTCATAAACAAGACCAAGCTTATCTACAATTTACTTAGGCATAATAGTGTGATTGGCTCCACTATCCACCATATAATTATGAACCAAAGTATCACCAAATATAAAAGAGAGGTATAAAGGAGGATTTTTATTTTATTTTAATTTTTTTTTTCACATTTACCATATTATATACCTATTTTACTTTTTTTTAGTTGACTAGTCTTATTTAGTTAGGATAACACCTCCTTTATCAACCAGTTTTGGAGACAATTTGAGAGCTAAAGTTCTTCAAGGAGAATATATTTTTATCCTATAATAGAGAGGGAACACCACATGATAATTATAATGTTATAATTATTAATTTTATCCACTATACGTAATTAAGCCCCAATAACCTTTGGCTTTACTTTTTGAACCACTAGTTACTCATGAACAAGATGTACTTGATGAACCTTTCCAACCTATGTATTCTATTTTTTTTGTGTTGTAGGGGCATCAAGTTGATCTTTGGTACTCTTGGAAACAACATTAGGAGTACTTAAATTATTTTTCACATACTGAGCCTCATCAAGGTCTCTTATTTTAGCTCTAGTTATAACTTCAACTCGGCCACTTATATTTCTAGTTTGACCATCCTAATTAAAATAAACATGATCATCCATTTGCTAATTCAAATTAATGGAATTAAGATGCCTTTGGACTTGTTGAGTCCTTATTTCTAATACTAAAATTGTATCTTTATATTTACCTCATGGAATAAAAAACTCTTCTTATGTCATTTGTGAAATAGTAATGTTTTTTGACACCAAGGCTTGGTTTTGAAAATCATTATGATTAGAGAGATACCAACCTAAATCCTACATCAAGTTGTTTTGAGCTGGTGTGTGAACAATATATTTTGAAGTGGAAGGTAGATTAGGATCAAGATTTGTATATGGTTTAACTTGAGTTATGGCTCCTTTTGCTTTGTAGGGTGGTATATTCTCTCTGAACCCTTGATAAGGAGGCATTTGATCTCTGAAGGGATGCTAAGTAGTCAAATTTTGTTGTTGATAAGGACTATTATCCTATTAATAATACCTCTTTAATTTTACTATTTCATTCCCAAAATATTTTAACAAACCTTTCAACTCTCTAAGCTCACTAGATTGACTAAAGGGGGCTATAACTTAGGCTTGATGGGATGGAATATGAGATAAAGATAGAATTTGAGAAACTTGAGGGGATGGTATAGACTTTAATTCTAGAAATATAGGTATTGGAAGCCTTGGAGAGAGTTTACCAGTTTATATCAAGATATTCCATACTCTTATTGTAACCTCATAAGCATTTGGCAAGGTAATGTGACCCATTGACTATATCATCACACTAATATCAAAGTTGAAGGCTTTAGATAGTATAAAAATACATAGTCTAGGGATGGTCTAATCAATACAAGTATCTTAGTCCATGTATTTTAGAATCTAAGGTTAAAAGTGGACATGAACTCATGAGGAGATCTCTATATGGTAGTTAGTTGTTAAACTAAGGATAGGTGATCAAATTTGTCCTCAAATTATATGACTAAGGCTGCACATAATTCATCCTAGGTAGAAATGAAATTCCATGGGAGGTTTCTATACCACTAAATTATTTTTCCTTTGAAGGAAGAAATAAGTAGTCTAATAACTACATTTTATTGAACAACATTGTGAATTAAACAAAGTTTGGGAACACCCTTGATGTTCTCAAAAAGAGTTGTTTGGTCTTTCCCTAAGAAGAATGGAATACCCTTAATAGAATATACAAAAATGTCATAAAAATGGGATAAATTTAATGGACTACCTCTATTTAATAGAATAAACACATGGTGTATGAAATCATAAATGCATCATGTCTATAAATAAATCTTAGCTTAGAGATGATAGAGATAGCTACACTTCTTATTGGGAATACATTTGTTAAGCGGGGCATGACCAATATGGGGATCTATTAGACCTAATTAGGGGATCACTTATCATAATACACCATGTTAGAAAGGGTTATAAATCCTATAGTCTAACATAATCATGCAACAAACCTAAAAGAGTCCTAGGTTTAATGTTCACTCTATTCTAACAAACAAGAAAGTAAATCTAATATAATGCACAACAAAGCTTGTGGCACATTATTAGGGGTTAGTAAAGAAATCAAAACATGCATAGGAACATCCAAATTAAGCTAAGTATGAGTAAGACCCTAATACATGAAATATGAAGAGTAATATTATTCAATCCAATACTTATGCTCTTTTATCTACTAAAGAGAGGAGAACAAAGTTAGAATATACTTACCTAAATGTGAACCCATCAAGACTCAATCTCTCCCTTGGACAAATGGGATTCATAAGAGGTTGTTATGGTTTTTAAGGATAACTAATAAATTCTAAATCATCCAAGACCTATCCACAAGACTAGATTCTCCAAGTAGAAACCTTAAGCTTAGACTCCTCAGGTAGAATGGTGGAAGAGTAGATTGTAAAGAAGCATGAGTGAATAATAACTCTTAATTACATATATGAAATATTGATAAAAATGATCTTGTATTTATAGGTGGATCTTACCCTAAATCCTCCTATAAATTTTGGTTGTACAAGGTTGTCCATAGTTGACCCTATATGTTTTTAGGGATAATTCACTAAGTCTGAGTTAGGCCAGTTGAAAGGATAACAAACCCAAAAAGTGAAAAGTACCCTAAACTACATAGGGTTAACCATGGTTGACCTAGTATAACCAATAGTCCAAAAGGGAATTAAGGAAAGAATAGGACGATGAAAAGAGGAAAATATTGGAAGAGTATGCAAGGGAGAATAAATAACTTAGGGAATGGTTTTAAGATCTGGTTTGATTGGTCATAATGTGGCAATAATGGACAATAATCCTATGAAGCACCAAAGGTCTACCCACCCCTTTCCTAGTACACCCCTTAGGGTGTGCACTCAAATAGATTGAGTTTGGATGGGTTCCTACAAGATGTAAAGCATCAGTATTTGATAAAAGTTGAAAATATTTTGTGTATAGATATGTCCCACTTGAATCTCATCATGTGTCACTAAGGTGTAACAAGGGATGGTCCTTCAAGAAAGAAAATATTAACAGACAATGTTTAGGCAAAAAAAAGTTGTAGTATGTTAAATAAAAAATAGCTAAAATTAAATGAGTAATAATTAAACAACTAAAAAGTAAACAAAATGCATACCTTGAATCACGTTTATCGTAGGATGGTTGTATATTATGTTGTTAGTTTTGATTTTCTATGGCACGGAGACTACTTTTGAAAAACCCAAGAATACAAAATCAAAGAGAAAAAATAAATAATTTAAATAAAATCCAAGATAGATAGTGCTATTATCATAGGATGTACTTTGGAAATTTGTCAAGCTAGGATGATGGGTGCTGACTACGTCAAAAACAAGAGTAAATTAGGTAACCAAAAATCTAAGGCTAATAAAGACCAAGAAACTCAAATAAGTTATCCTTAAGTAAGAAAGTAAAACTCGCCAATTTAAACAGAGGATACATGTAAAAAAATATGGTAAAATAACATTGATGAGTGAGTAGTAACAATCCACATCTCACTCAAAAATGGAAAAAGGGTATGAACTCAGGTTTTTGTAATAGTAAGACAGTAAAAGAAGACAAATGGTAAAAGGAAAGTAAAGTAAGTGTATAAATGTAAAATCATGGTGTAAATAAATAATAATCCATAGTTTATCAAACTTGTTGTTTCAATATAGGGATAGATAAAATTGAAACAAAGTAGTGCTATCATGTTTTTAAGAGGTGAAGAAAAAGGAGTTAATGGAAATGGAAAACAAATTTGGAATCATAGTTTTTATATCAAGGTGGGGAAATGAAATTGCTAGAGGGGAGAATGAAGGAAAAAATAAGGTATAAGAACTCTTTATCAAAGTCAAAAAATTCAAATTACATTTGTCAAAACAAGAGGAATTTTGACCTTAAGGACTATGAAGAACTTTTCATAGCCACACAAGGATTAGTTCAAAAAATGAAGTATATAGATCTTCCCTAGAAGGCTATATGCATGGAAACTAAAATGGACCTACCTCCCTATAATGTATTCCCCATTCCTCAAGAGCCCTTATAGAGCCATCGATATACTATGAATATTACCTACTTGCATGAGAAAATATGTATCACCATAGAGTTTTTTGAATTATACTATTCCAATCTACTAGCCTACTGTAACCCAAAGGATCTTGGCTCTATGTGAGGCCAATTGTGGAGTTTGAGATTTGATTAGAGATAGGATATGTGCTTGTAATCATGTCTTTTGGTGTGAGTTTAATGTTTTATATTTGTATGTTACCTTTTATATATTATTGCCTTTTATTTCAAATGATTTGGTTTTTAAATTTCTTGATGGATTTTTTATTCCTCCTCCATAGCGATTTGGAAAGCCAAACATGGGTGATAAAGATGAATTTTATTTGAATACTTGGGATAAGATTTCTAAGAGAGATAAATTCAAATATCATAGGATCTAGGAGTCAAATAAATCTAGGTGAAATAAAAGTGTTATCTTGGCTTTGACCTTATTTTATCTAATGTAGAGTGAAATAAAGGGGAAATCAAGAGGAATGACACATGGAACAATCTAATTTACTAAAAATCACAAAAATGGTGATAAAGGGAAAAGAGGGATACAATGATAGTAAAGTGTGATTCCTTATCATAATAATGATGAAAATGGAGGAAAACATGATAACATAGATTGTTGTGCAAATTTCATTTAATAAAAGAAGCAAAATCTAAAGTTAAGAGCAAGGGTGAAGAACATGAGAAGGTGATAATTTTATGAGGAAGGATGGGTCCTATCCATAGTATTACACTGAAAATACATAAAATAAGGAAAAATATAAAGCAAAAAGAGTTGGTAATTTTGTGATGGATACTAGGTCCTATCCATAATCTTACAGAAGCAACTCAGAAAAGAAAAACCCAAGAGGTGCCAAAAAAAATTTCAAGAAAAAAGTGTGTGAAAAATAAGTAAAATATGGTGGTTTTGTGAGGAATGTCAAGTCATATCCATGGTGTTAAAAATTAATTAACAAAAGGATAACCCAAGGGGTGTGAAGAACAAGAGAAAATGCAAGAAGATAAATAAGACTATGGTACATGAAGAAACCAAAAGACCAAAAGGGAAGACTAAAGGTTTGTAAAAGGAAAGAACTTGTTGTAGAGGGAGAAACATGTGCTTAAGTAACCTAAAACAAGTTTTAGATATATGTAGATAGAAAGCATGAAAAGAAGGAAATGTTTAGGCAAAGTATTTTTTGAGGAATTGAGTGTTGGTGGGATCTTTGAAAACATGGCCCTCATTGGTTTGAAGGTAGTAAGTTCTTGGACCAAGAATGTATTTGACTAAATTTGGGCCCCACCATTTTTGGGCATATTTTCTTTATTTTTCATCAGTGTAGTCAAATTTAAGGACAATATCACCAACATTAAAGGTGTAAATTTTAACACATTTGTTATGTTATCTGGAAATGTGAGCCTTGTATTAGTGGTTATGTTGTAAGGTAGAAAGATGAAATTCATCAAGTAGATAAAAGGTATGAAGATGATATTAACATAATTATTCATCATGAATAATACCATGATGAGATAGATGAAGAGAGGGAAGTTTAAATTCTAAAGGAAGAACTGACTCAGAACCATAGACTAGAAAAGATTGAGTTGCCTTAGTGGCAATACATATGCTAATCTGATAAGCCCAAACTGTAGGGTAAAGATGAATATGCCAATCAGTATAGGTTTCATGAATTATATTTTGGAAATTTATTTTGAGAATTTTATTAGTGGCCTCAACATGGTCATTTCATTGTGGATGATAGGGCATGGAAAATTTTTGATTGATCTTGAATTTGTTTCAAAGTTGTTTAACATGTTTTTGTTTTAAGTTACCACCATTGCTTGAAATGATGGTATGGAGAACACCAAATCAGCAAATGATTTGGTTAAGAATAAATTTGGAAATAGTATAACTAATGAAATTAACAAGGGCATGACTTCAACCCACTTGGTAAAATATTTGATAGCGGTGATGATAAATACATGCCCATCATGGGAGTAAAGAAGTTTGCCAGTGAGATCAAATCCCCATCTAGAAAATGGCCAAGGAGATTTGATAGTTTGAAGTTTGACTGAAGTTTAATGGATTATATCATGAATCTAACAAGGACTACACTTTTTAGCATATTTGATTGCATCATTTTTTAGAGTAAGCCAAAAGTAACCCATACATAGACATTTATAGGATGTATCAAGTCTACTATAGTAACCAATGAAAATGCCCCCATGTGCTTGATAAAGAAGAGGAGGGACCTCATATTTCATAACATAATATAGAAAGGTGCCTTTATCATTATGATAATAAAATATTTTATGTCAAAATACATACTTGAAAGATTGTTTACAAATGTCTGTCTTTTCACAAGAATCTAAATTAGGAGGATAATTTTGGTGTTCTAAGAATTAAATTATATATTTATACTAAGGGCTTTGTCGAATGGTAACAACCTCAATAAGATAGATAAGCAAATTTTGTGGTTGAGTTGAAAACATAGATTTTATTATTTGTATAATAAAATAATGATAAAAAGAACTTGATGATGATGAAAGAGAGATGCTGATGAGGCAAGAAAGTTAATAATGGTGTTTTGACCTCTTATAATAGGCTTAATAGTGAAAGAGATAAAATCCTTAGCAAGAGTGGTTGTTATTTGATGATAGGTAATAATTTTTTCACTTTTACATTAATAATCACCACTAACTTGATGGAGAATAAGTTGAGAATCACCTAAATCATGAAGGCATTGAATGTCTAAATAAAGAAAAAATCTTATGCCTAAGATAAGAGATTCATATTCAGAGATATTATTTGTGACATTAAAGGTGAAGTAAAAATCTAAAGGAATGATCTTGCTAAGAGGACTCATGAGAATGCAACCTACCCTAGCTCCTTAAAGGAATTTAGCACCATCAAAGTGAAGGGTCCAAGTATCCTCATGGAATTCAACATTAATTTTATGGAGCTCCTTGATAACTACTTTTGGTTTAGTAGTACCAGAGGGAATGGAAGATTTATCAAGTTGATTGGCTTCAAGATAAGTGGTAAATATATGAAAGTAATCTTTGAGAGAGATAAATTGATTAAGGCCTTCGATGTGAAGGATATTGTCATCTAAAAGATCATCTAAAAGAGAAGAAGTAGCTAGAATAGTGGATACATCAAGTTGATCATCTATGACTTGCCCTTTAATATCTTTTTAATTGATGATGTTGAGATCAAATTCCATAAGTACAGCCATCCATTTTCCAATTCTATCTCCAATAAGAAACGTTTTAGTGAAGAAATGATGAATGGGTTTGGAATGAATAATGACATAATTAGTTTGGTAAAGCATACAATGACAAAGATTTTTAGCTGTAAAATATATGACGAGTCAATCATGCTAAATTTTGGTATAATGTGTTTCATATTCAATGAGGCCTTGACTAATATATTAGATAACATACTCTCTTCCCATATCAACTTGTTGGGAAAGCATTGACCCAACTTAAATATGTTTGGAATAAGTATATAGAATTAAAGTTTTATCATTGAAAGGAGAAAGAAGTGTTGGTGGGTGAAGCAAATACTATTTCATGTTATCAAAGGATTTTTGACATAGATCCATCAATTTTAAAGTAATACCTTTTTTGAGAATGGAATTGATAGAGTGAATTTGGTATGCCATTTATGCTATGAATCATCTAATTTCCCCAAGCTTGTCTAAATAAGTATGAATGTTAGGAATAGAATGAGGAATAGGCATGTTGATTATGGCAATAATTTTGGTATGATCAACATCAATACAATAGAGAGAGACTAAGCATCCTAAAAATTTTCTAGATGTGACTCCAAATACACATTTTTAATGATTAAGTCTAAATTTATATTTAAGGAGATGGTCAAAGATGATAGCAAGATCTAAAAGATGATTTTTACAATGTTTATATTTAGAAATAAGATCATCCACATATATTTCAATTTTTTTTTGAATGAGATCATGAAATATGTGACTCATCACTCATTCATAAGTGGCTCTAACATTTTTAAGGTTGAAGGGCATTTTGACATAGCAATAAGTTCCCAATTCCATGGTGAAATTTTTCTTATGTTGGTCCTTGAGGGAAATATGATTTCGATTGTATTCTAAGAAGCCATCCATAAGAGATAACATTTTTAACCATATATGGAATAACAATGGCATCTATTGAAGGTAAGGGGAAGTTTTCCTTGGGACAAGCAAGATTGAGATTATAGAAATCATTAAAAATGTAAATGATCATAGTGACTTTCTTATGAATGGGAACAATGTTGGAAACCCATTCATAATAATCCATTGGATTGATAAATTTAGCATCTAGTAATTTGATGATTTCCTTATGACATAAAGTGGAAAGTTTAGGTATTAATTTTTTTTGTTTTTGACACATAGGTTTGGAATCAGAATAGGTAATTATATCATGTAACATAATGCTAAGGTCAATTCTGAGCATTTCTTAGTAGGACCAATTGAAAGATTCATGATATTTTTTAAAGAATAACCTAAAACTATCATGTTCAAAAGGTGAGAGTTATCAAGAAATTATGATAGGTCAAGGACAAGATGGAGTGCCATATTCGATATGAGTTGTTTCTTTGATAAGCATGGTATTACCATCTTGAAATTGGTATGGTGCATTGGGTAAGGCAAAAATTAGATTTGTTTTCGGATCAATGCTAGCACAAAGTTATTGAAGCAAGAAGTTTTAGTTTAAAATTTTCCAAGTTTATTATGCTTCAAAGTAAGTTGAATTTCTCAAGAATAATGTAACTCAAGGATAGCTTCATCACTAGGCAAGGTAGGGAGAGGACCATAATACTTAACATCTACTTCAAGATCTAAAATTTGATTTCCATGGTGATTAAACTCAGAGTGTATCTGATAAACATTGATGACCTTATCATCTAGCATAATTTTTGGAGTACAAGAAGTAGATGGAGTAGAAGAGATTGGTGTGTTGGTGGATTAGTGATGGGATAAGGATCAAATGTAATGATTGGATATAAAGGTGGTAAAGGAGGTGTAGGAATTTCTAGAGATTTAAAAGGCATAATTTGTTCTACCACCCAAAGAGTATCGATAAGAGGAAGATTGGTAGGAGGCACATGACCCTTAGGATCTAAGGTATGATCTATAGAAACTTTATGAACATCCTGATTAAAAACACAAATTTGGGATAAGGTTTTCTAATAATGATGGACATCTAAGTCTCTAGATTAAGCCTGGGACATGATATAGTTATCATCATATGTTGGATAAATCATACATGTTTAAGAAACCAAGGGAGTTTTAGCGGATTAAATCCTAATATTATTAAATGTATAAAGATACACGATAAGAAGATCTTGAAATAATTTAGCCACTCCAAAATCATTTCAAGTGAAGGCATCTTCTGGTAGAGAAGGATCCTGAGAATTTTAGTGGGGGGGAATCAGTAATCTCATCGATGAGAGGAATAGTATGATCTCTTGGTAAGAGAGGAGTAAGCCATTATGAAATGTAGGGAGGTAACTTGGTAGTATTACAAGTATGTTGTAATTCATTGGAATCATCATTATCATAATCCATAAAATTAACTTATAAATTAGGATTTATGTTGATGAACTTAGGTAAAAGAGAACTACTGATCTTAGGAATCATAGGAACATGATATTTTGATCTAAGATCAGGTATTTGAATATTGCATGGGTTCATATCAACTTCATGCTCATATCATTTTGCCATTATGCAAAAATTTAATACATCAACTACGAGAAGTAATGGCCCTCATTTGATGAGTCCATAGATGACTAAGGGGTATTTTATAAGATAAAGGAAGATCAAGGAGAATAAGATTAGTTTAAATAGTCTTAGGTTCAATGGTCAATGTAATCCAATTATAACCAAGTGGTTTTTGATTAGTCTTATCAAAACCATGATATGTAAGATGAGTTTATATGAGAATCCTTGCTATAACCAAGTTGTTGGATGAGCCACAAAGATATCACATTAATAATAGATCCTTAATCAACTATAACTTTTTAAATAAGAGTGGTATTAATGCCTACTTTGATAAAGAGTGGTGGGTCATCATCATAAAAATGAATTTCATAATTGAGCATGCCTTATTCAAGGAATTCAATAGAGGGATTGGAATAAGGACATGTGGTTTCAATGGTATTGATGTTGGTAGGTTGAGAATCGATAGAAGTTGGTTCTTCATCTATGCAAGAAAGATATTCAATCTCTTGAAGTTGTTACATAAGGAATTTATGATAATAGGGTGAAGTGTAAACCAAATCCATAAGCGGAATCTTACAAGGCATAGAGTTGAGTTCTTCAAGAAAGTTCTAATGAGATTTAGAAGAACCAACATGAGGCTTAGAAGGTGAATTAGACTTTGCAGGAATAAATGTGGTTAGAGGATCGAAAGGATGGAGTTGTTCCTCAAGTGCTTTCAAATTGAGATTAGTGGTGGTGGTGGTATCTTTAAGTAATTATTCTTATAAAGATGGATTTTTATTCTTGGTAATATATCCTTATGAGCCAATTTATGATGATAATTGACCTTAGAATTGTTGACATATTGATAATTTTTAAAGTATTGGTAATAATCAGCATCACTAACACAAACATCCTTATAAGTTGATTGATTATTTTAAGAGGATTTTTTATTGTTAAAGTAGAAGCTTTGAAAGTATGTCAGTTTTGAAAGGCAATAATGTACTCTTGATGATGAAAATTGATCATAGATTCATGGTTGAATGAATCACCAAGTACATAAGAGATAGAAAATTTAATAAGACCCATATAAGATTCATAAGAATTTCCAACATTAGCATAGAACCAAAAAAATAGATTGGGGGCATACCACTTAGGAGAAGTATTGGGATAGATGAAAGGTTTTGAGGGTGATAAAAATTGTTTCATTTGTTGAACCAAAATAGGTGTATGAGAAGGTGAAGGAATATTAGTTTTGGCAACTCCTTATTTTCTTTGTGTAGTATTACTATTAATAGGATTATATGTTTGAAAATATCCTTTAAAAATTTTAGGATTGGGTTTGAATTGATTCATAATAAATTATTGATGCTTAGCTTGATCAAGATCTTCATTAAGTGTTTAGGGAGCAAAGGTTAGAACCTTATATTAGAGAGTGGGAATCAAAGCTATGATAAAGATTTGGAATAAGTTATCATCAGTCATGTTATGATTGTCTTTATGATCTAAATATTTTCATCTCTTGATAAAGTCATGCATTGATTCAATGGGAGATTTCTTTGCATTGTTGAAGTGGATAAAACAATTTTTAGGAAGATCATTATGTTGAAACTCTTTAACTAAAGGATTAACTAAATATTCAAGTTTCCAAATAGAGTGTTGGGGTAGTTGATTATATCATTATAATACATCACCGATAAAAATTTTCACTAATATTTTAGTTACAATAAAGGTATTAGTTTGGATCAACTTTTTGTGAAGGCTGCCAAAGGCTTTGAGAAATGAATTATGGTCTTTAGTCCCATCATATTTGATAGTTGGAGATATGTTACCAATATCAGTGGATACAATAAATGGGGTTAAAGGATCATTTTTAATAGTTTGAAGCATCTTGTTATTCATTATGGGTTGAATAATAACATTACCTAAGGCATCCCAAAGAGGTGGAACAATGAAATTGGTATTAGCTTGAGGATGTATAGTTGGATGTTGATTAGCCACACTAATTAAATGTTGTTGAAGGTGAATCATTTTATGGGTATTAGAATTTTTCATAATGTTTATTTGTTGGATAACTTAGGATAAAATTTGGGTTGTATAGAGAGGTGGGTTGGTGTTTATAGGAGCACTCCCCAAATTGGTTTTAGGGGGAAGATTATTAGAAGAAGTATTACTATTGGGATTATTAAGTAAACTTGTAAAAAACACTCCCACATTAGTTTGAATATTTTGAAGATGATAAGTATATTGATAAGTAAGGAAAGGATTATATCCATCAACTTAATCTTGAGGTGTTATTCGTACCATCTTATAGGTCATGGATGAAGGAGAAGAGGTGCCCCAAGATTGATGGTACTCTTGGGAGGAAAAGAGAGGAAGAAATGAAAATCCCATATATTATCTAAATGGATTAAAGATATCCAAGAAGATTCTAATAGGAGACTTCATTCTAACTAAAGAGAGATGAATAGAATGCAAAATTAGAAAAATAGGGAACTAAATTAATGAATAGGGAAAGCAAAAAATAGTATAGGGTTGATTAGGTCGACCTAACATAGAAAAAAGGCCTAAAAAATATAAAGGGTCAAATGGGTCGATCTAGCATAGTGTACAGAGAATGGAAAAAGAGGTAAAATGGTCTACAAATAGTATAGGGTTTACTGGGTTGATTCTATACATTGCACAAAGGTTGGAAAAAGGTATAATGTTGACTAGGTTGACCTAGTACAATATATAGGGAAAATGAAAATGTTGATAATAAGTTGTGAAATAAAATAATAAAATTTTTACAATTAATCTACGAAAGTAAGAGTTGAAGGGAAACAAATAATCAATTGGATCAACACTGACTAATCTAATTTAAGTACATAATACACAACCTCACACTAACGTTGGCTAATGCAAGTTTTTGCACACACAATTAAGCAAAGAGAAATTAATCAACTTGAGAATTAAATATCTAAATAAGTGATCCATAAAATATTCTTTATTAGATTATTAAGAAATTATTTTTAATGTGATGGGATGTTGTCTATAAAGCAAGGAACTAGATATAAAGCTAAGGATGGTTTCAAGTAGTTTGGGATGAAAGGGACTATAATGGAATGATACAAGCTTGGTATTGGGTCCTACCTCCTCACTTCACACACTAAAATGATAATATTTTTAGGTGTTTACCTATAATATACCATTAACCACTATTTATACTTGACCAGAGTATCAAGTTGACTTCCCTTTTGGTGATGAACTCCAAGTAGGTTGGCCTTGGGTAGATAAATTTTAAAGTGATTGTTTAGATAATGTGATTTAGCTATGTGTTCATAAAATATAAATATTTAAACTAAATATTTAATTAAAACCCCCATAATTGGACTATGTGGACTTTTCTAAGCATGTAAGCAATAAGGAAAGAAAGGTGTGAACTAATTATTAGCATAAAGAGATTAATTACAATTTGAAATAAGGTATAGTGTTGACACTATATGCACAATATATATAATAAGGTCAACATGGTCAAAAATGTACTATGAAATAAAGGTTTGAAAATGAACAGGGTCATCTAGGGTTGACCTAGTTATTTCAAATAACACATTGAACATAGAACTAGGTTGACATGGTTGATCTAGTCAAATATGTAGGGGTAGTTTTGAAGAGAATAAATTATGAAGGGAAAGATAGTAAAAGAGAGAGACAAAGATATAAAAATCAACCTTGGGGATTAGAGATGTTGAGAAATAATATTGTTAGTCAAGAACCTTAGAATATGCTTGAATTAGGTCGATCAAGCTCTGTAGAATCCTACTATTGACTGTATAAAATATATAAGGTTAACCATGGTCAACCTAGTATGCTAAAATAGATGCTTGAAAGTTTATAGGGTCAACTAGGTCAACCTAGTAGTCTGAAATGGAAATCTAAGAACCTATACTGGGTCATCTAAGTTTATCTAGTTATATGTTCTTGAAAGCCTACATATAGAGATTAGAACAAGGTTGATAGAATAAATCTAGTATGATAGATATATGATAAAAATAATGCTAAAAATAATGAACGAAAGTGAAATAAAAATTGAAAGGGTTAGTTTCACATTGAGTTCATGAGAATGTATGCAATCAAAAATACATCATGTTTATAAATCAATCTTGGCTTGAAAAAGATAGAGCATACTTATACTTTTGATTGGGAATATATTTGTTAAGTAGGGTCATGACCAATATGGAGATCCACTATACCTGATTAAGGGATCACTTGTCATAATAAACCATATTAATAATGGTTTTAAATCATAAAGTCTAACATAATCATGAAATAACCCTAAAAGATTCATAGGTTTAATGTTCACTTTATTCTAATAAATAAGAAAGTAAATCTAATTTAGTGCACACCAAAGCTTGTAGCACAATATTAGGGGTTAGTAGAATAATCAAAACATGCATAAGAGAATATTAATTAAGCTAAGTATGAGTAAGATCCTAATACATGGAATATGAATATTAATATTATTTGATCCAATACTTATGCTACTTCTATATAAAAAAAAGAGGAGAACAAAGTTAGAATATACTTACCAGAATGTGAACCTGTTGAGACTCAACATCTCCCTTGGCCAAAGGGGATTTCAAAGAGGTTTTTATGGTCTATAAGGATAACTAAGAAATTATAAAGAATCCAAAAAATATCCACAAAAATATATTCTCCATGTATAAACACTAAGCTAAGACTCCTCAAGTAGAATGGTGGAAGAGCAAATTGTAAAGAAGCGCTAGTGAATAATAAATATTGATTGCATGTATGAAATAATGATGAAATGATCTTGTATTTATAGGTGGATATTTCTCTAAATACTCTTATAAATATTATCTATATAGGTTTAACCATGGTTGACCCTGTATGTTTTTGGGGATAATTCACTAAGTCTGAGCTAGGTCAGTCGAAAGGCTAACAAACCCAAAAAGTGAAAAATACCCTAAATTGTATAGGGTCAGCCAATGTTGACCTAATACAACCAATATATTAAAAGTGAACTAGTGTAATAAAAGGGGGATGGAAAGAGGAAAAATATTGGAGGAGTATGCAATGGAGGAAAAATATCTTAGGGAATGGTTTTAAGAGTTGGTTAAATTTGGTAATAATGTGGCAATAAGGAACAATAATCCTACAAATCACTAAACATCTACCCACCCCTTTACTATTTCACCCCTTAGGGTGTACACTTAGAGATATTGAATCTTGATAGGTTCTTACAAGATGTAAAGCATCAGTATTTGATAAAAGTTGAAAATAGTATATGTATATACTTGGTTTTTGATGGCCATCTAAATAGTGGGAATTGAACTATTTAAGACAATAGGGTGGATAGGAGATGTATATTTCCTTTGAGGATATGGATTTGTCTTACTAAACCTTGATATTTTATATGAATTAGAAGGAAACTTAATGAATTCAAGAGGAATACCTTTACTAGCTAACCTTGTGGTAACCTTTAACATGAGAGTATTACCTCGATGATGTTATGAACTCTACAGACTAAAGAATATTTAGCTTTTTATGATGATGTATGTCTTCCTATGCTACAAATACTTCTCATTATCTCCAAACTTTAGCTATGCTAAGGAGAATGGGTCTCATTAGGCATGCCAAAAACTATTATCTATATGAAGAGCACCGTATTCAAAGAAATGCAAGCAAACCTTCTCTTGAGCTAATACAATGGGGTCCTCTCAAATTTTGGGTCAATATAAACTAAGAGGAACCTATAAATAGGTTTTTACCCTTAGATATATCACCTAAACTAATTTCTACCTTGGAAAAGGGAGATAAATTAATAATAATTCATGAAAATGTGTAAAAAAAGGTGACGCACCAATGTTTTGGACACTTATAATTGCATATGAAACACTATTAGACACTTTCAAACCTATAAATATCATGTCACTCACTCTTTGATCAGATTTCACATAAGTATTTCAAAAAAAGGCACAAACTAGCTATCAATCTAGCATGGGAGGGTAGATTTTAGGCATTTTCAACTTCCAAATGAATTAATAAAAATATCTATGTCATTTATAATGACATATGAAATATATAATATAATTTATAAAGGTGAGAAAACCTAGATAAAGGAAAATGAAATTAAACATTCACTTAACCACATTAATGAATTCACATAACAAACTTCAATTCAACTTATGAATGGAGGAATTCAATCTTTTATTGCATCAAGTAGGTGTTGAATTACAAAAAATTATAATATCATGGTCATACCAAAATAATAAGTATATCCATTAATAAAAAATGGAGCTGTATGTAGAAAATTAGGAAGGAGGAAGGGGATAACATGTAAACTAGTCATCAATGCCCTCATAAGTAGCTCTAACTACCTCAAAATTGATTCTTCATTGACAATGCATACATGCAAACTTCCAATTCTCATGAGACTCCACATGAATAAGGTATTTAAATAATAATAATACCATAAGAGACTTTTTAGGAGTTTGATTTGCATGCTAATGGAGTCAAATAAGCCAATTTTGGTGGAAAAGTCACCTTTTGAAACCCTCAAAGTCCTCCTAGATTATCTCTCCAAGGATGTAGGGTAGTTGAATGAATAATTATTATCATAAATACTTATTTAATGAGTTTTTTAAATTTTTAATTAACATTAGTCTCAGTTATCCTTGAAGGTGCATGCATGAAGACCTTGTTTAGTGTTGGAATCCTCCTGGAGTCTTCAAGATATCAAAATATTGTCTTTTATTCATTTAAACATGTTAGACATCACCATTGGAGACTTTAAAAACATGTATAAGGGTCATAAACAAACATATACATGCATTTTTCCCTCTAGTTGTTTGAAATATCCCATATTCAGTGAAAAAACCATGAATATTGTATCTTTTAAATACTCTACCCACCACATTGTTTATTTAATTTTAAAATATGACCATTGTCACTTTGAACACATGTCTTAATTTCATGCCCCCTGTAAAATTGATCAAATTTTCTCTATTTATCTCCTCAAGATTCTCCTAATTTTTACTTTCAACTCTAGTATTGATGTTTGATCCAAGCTTCTAAGATTTTGATATTTTGGAACCCAACATATGGTTTTGTACCTAGCTATCAATCTCCATTCATTTAATGCTCTTACACCATGTGGTATCCTTGTGTAAAATCTAGGCTTATTGACTTATTTACTCAATATTCACCAACAATATTCATCTACATGGTTGAATGTGTGACATCAATATCCACCTAGACATATGATCAAATGCAGGTCATTGATCTACTAGTAATTCACCATGATCATGACACATGGCACCATCACATTTATTCTTAGGATCCTTTGACATATTTACTCATGCTGATTATTAGGTCTTGATATTCACAATTGAATGCATGCTATAGATCTATCTTGAATTCTTGAGCCCAGTAGTCAACATGGATCATTGATCAAAATTTACATATAAAAATATGCATCATTGATCTTAATCCAAGGACTTTGACTTATTGACTTTGAGTGACCACCTACATGTCATTGATCCTAATCTAATCGAGTGAGGCTTCAACACTTGGAATACCTATGATGGTTATATTTTTTGAATTTAAATGACAATTTATACTAACTTTAATTTGATGTCCCTCGGCATGTCCCACACTATTAGATCATTTTTGAAGGCTTATATCTTGAAATAGGAGACATACCAAGACACCAAATTTATAGGGGATATTCATGACACAAAGTTCATCATTTTCATGTAATCCTTCAACTTTGGTTAACTTTATAGGTACACTTATTAATCACATAACCAAAATAACATGTTAATCGTGTCTTATAATGATCACTTTAAGGAATTTTTAAGACCAACTACTGACTCATGACAAACTAGCTTGATATGCAAAGTTTCAAATGGTGGGGGTGAAATTTTGAACTGTGAGGTTAATATTGTAAATAGGTAGCCATTTTGGGATAAATCCTTACTATTTAATATGTTTCATGTTGGGTCCCTATTTTATATGAGGTAAATGTTGGGTAAAAGGTAATTATTTCATAATGGGTACTTCTTGTAAGTTAGGACCTCTTTTTGAGTAAACCCCTATTTTGGATTTTGCATTTATTAGATGTTATATATTTATTATTGACCAATATGAATATATTATTGACTATAAAACATATTTAATGAACATACCATTTATTATGGTGTCATATTCATCTACACCAATGTTTGTAGAATATTAGTCACCACCTATTGATATAGGTAGTGTTCAACACTTGTTGAGGTAGAGTGTTGTTTTATGTTTGGCGATGTGTCCCCTATTACATGTTTGATGAAGATGATGGTGGAGGAGTGGTAGTACCATGATATAATTTGGAACTAAGCATGATTTCCCCCTATTGATACAAACTACTCATGATATTGGTAAGATGTAACTATTGTTGAGAATTATATTATGGTGTATTTGATCCACCTTGGTTTAAATTGGGAGACACTTTCATGTTATCCTCTATGTCTTGTGAATGGTCTTGTGTAGAAGCCAAAATCACTTCCTTAATTTCTAAGACATTAAATATGTCACCAAGTAATGAATTTTAGACAAATGGGTTTATTTTCGTATTATTATGGCTTGAAAAATCAATTTTCACCCCTATTTAAGGAGTTATCTCTATAAGTGGGGTGTTTTAAATGACCATAACATTGAAATTATGAGCTAAATTGAGATATGTCTGATATGCCAGGTGCATCTATGTGAATTTGTCAACCATTATACCCTTTATTTTTCAAGTGCATTAAGATATTGGTTAGGTAATGGAATGAGTTCTTGATGGTAACTAGTTGAAACATGTTCGATTAGTGTGATGTAAGGTGATTTTCTAAGTGTTCTAACTAAACTAGATATACTTTCATGGGGAAAGTATACAAGTAATTTTTATCCTACATCTATAGCCCTAACAAAATTATCATCCTTATTTTCAAGTAAGTGATGATAAAAAAATTATGGGTCATAACTTATAAGTATGGTTATTATTGTTAGACATGTTTGATAATGGGTATTGGTAGAAGAAAATGGATTGTAAAGCTATGCAAGACATTTGTCTGATATTCATGCATTATGAACTCATTTTATCATTTTATAGTCTCTTTTGTCTTATTTTAATAAATTTTAATAGCCTAGAATATTAAGAGACTCCACTTTTGTCACCAATTATGAGAACAATATGAATACTCATAGAGTAAAAACACACACACACACACACACACACACACACACACACACACACACACACACACATACATACCTTTGTTTGTAAGAAAAATAGGTTTCCACTTTTGAAGAGATCAATAGAGATTCATCTGGCTATGGTTACCTATGTGTTTTCTTATTATGTTCCTTATGTATATTCTCATGCATAATGTTTTGGTTACTTTCTATCTAATTAATCTAAATTCACTATTTCTATCTATGAAACACTGATTGTTCTTAATTCCTAAATAACATAGGAAAATTAATGTTTACTATGTTTCTATTATTCAAACTCCTGTATGAATACAATACACTATTCTATGTACACAAAGTATATCATAGCTATCCTCATCCTTATCATTTTTTGATGCTTCACTAACCTGTACTAACAATGGTGTAGTGAATGTGGAACACTCCTTTCAAAATAAATTATGCTAAGATGGTTACTAGGGTAGAGAGATATTATGATATGGCTAGACCAAAGGATATGTAATTTTGTAGAATAAGATTAAAAAATGACTTCTCTTACCATATAGGAGATCATTCAAGACATACTTATGGAGAGATTTATAAAATTTTCTAGCACAAGTTTCCTAAATTTCTAGCTAACTGGTTAGCATAATTGTAATATCATTGCTTTAATCCAAGGATGGAATAAAATATAATTTGGATTGAATAAAAGATAAATCAGTTGTAGAGACTGGAAAATGAATGTACAAGAGCAATAGATCACTAGGTTACTGCTATAATAGATAGATATATAATTGAGTTTATAATGTAAGGATACATATATTTTGAAGATATGAAGGACTTATTCATTAGATAAACTCAAGGGAAAATTTTTTAGTGACTACTTATCATTGTGAAGATGTTAGCTGGGTATAAGGTCATGATGCCTACTCCAACCAATGTGGATTAGTTTATCTAGGCATATGGGGGTGTGTCCAACATGATAGTGAATCATGATTATATGAGTGGATAAGGATTTAACATGAATCTATAAAGGATTTTCAAGGGAAGAAGAGTTAGAAGAACAATCTAGATTTAGAATGTGAGCTATGATAACATAATAGATCAAGTAAACAAAAGAATATCTGGGTAGTTATGAGTAGAGTTAAGAGTAGTAGTAAAATAGATGAATAAAAAGTAGTAAGATATGATGAACAAGATGAAAAATTAAGTATGAATAATGATGAGATGAAATATGAATATGAATTCTAGTAGAAATAAAGGAGTGATGAAGAGTGAGAAGATGAAGAGATGATCTAAGATGAAGATTAAAATAGTGTTTAGGTAGAATAGTTATATGATAAACAAGTGAACAACTATAAGAATGGATATTATCATAAGAAGGGCATGAAGTATTAAGCAAAGGAGTAAAATAAATTCATAGCTTAATCATAGGTTTAAGCCTAGAATAATAAGAAGTTTTAGGAAATAATCATTTACCAAAATATCACACATCCTTGCAGCATAATTTCTTATATTCTAGTAAAATTTTTCAACTAGATGAATAGGAATATAGTACTTGGGAAGGTCCATTTCCACAATTAATTCATAATTAGGTACTAAAATTGAAATAAACTCAATTCATAAGGATTTGAAAGCCATAGGGTTTGTTGAAACCAAATACAAAAAAGAAAGAAACATGGAAAAATAGAGTTCCCTAATTAACTCTCCTAGTACATAGGTAAGTCTTCATAGTGCATAAGTAGCATTACACAAAACATAGCCTCCCCATACAATAGTTACATAATAGATAACCTTTACACTAGTATATAAAATGGGTGTCTTAGGATCATTTATCAACTTGGCAACATATAATGGGTCTGCAAACCCTAAATAGTAGTTACTAACATGTGAGATGAGATGGTAGGCTAAGGGTATTACTAATGAGGATATAAAGAAGTGTAAATTAATAAGGGAAATAAATAGGAGAACACTTGATTTTATGTACCATAGATGAATCACTCAAGTAATTATACAATAAGTTAATGAATGGTTTATCAAAGAATTTAAAATAAAGAAATGTACAAGTCAGAATATTCAAGACCTAAAGGAGATTAGGCAAAAGTCGGGAGAATCAGTCTACAACTATGATTGTAGGTTATTCAATGTTATGAATAAGGTAGAGTTTACCTTAGTAGATAAAGATAAATCTATGTGGTTTATCAAAAGACTTCATTCTAGGATCATGTTCTCTATAACATAAACTTAATATGCTACTAAGGCAGATGCTAGAGCAGTTGCTCTTCGAGTGGAGAAAATGAAAGACTATGGGGAAGCTCCCATAATGGGTTTTAAGATTGAAAATACATTGTAAGATTTTATGAAGAGGATGGAACAATATCATGAAGTAGATAAACCTAGTCTAAATCTACATTACATGGAGTGTGGGAAAGAAGGGCATCATAAGAATGATTGTCCTAAGATAAAGATAGAGTTTTATGGAATATGTAGAGTAGTAGGAAATATAACAATGTAGTGTTATATCCTACAATAGTATGTAAAAATCCCATAGATTTTATATTATAATTTTTATAATTCACACAATCATAATGAAAAGACTTATAGGGTGTTACGGGATATCAAATAAGATATCACAAAGAATGTATTTATCATTTTTATGCATCACATGTCCTCCATGAAGTAAATGATTCCAAGCCCAAAGGTTGATAAGGGATATGTGAACCAAATAGGTCTATAATGGATTACCTATTTTCCTTAGTACCAACCTCAAAGTTTGGTTGAATGGACCCCTCCTTCAATGAGTTAGACACCACCATCACTACAATACTATTACATAGGACTTTGGAATAAAATAATGACATAGTAGTAGAAAATAAGATGGACCCCACCAGTTGCACACCAATAATTTAAAATTATAGATAATAAAAAACAAAATCAACATTGTAATATAATATAATACAATAAAAAGGAAGTTATAGAGGAGGTTATCAGTTAAATAGAGAAGGATTTAGGGGTAGATATAGAAGAGGTTACTAAGGTGATAGAGGAAATAATTATCAATTCCCTCCTTTGAAATATTACTTATGTAGAGATTATATTCATGTGTAATGTAATTTCCATTTTAACCCCCAAAGATAATCTTGTTACACATATTTTAGGATATATGAGTAACATGAGATAGAAGACTATCCTATCTTATAAAAATAAAGAAAGGAAAAGGACATCAAGAATGTTAACATGGTGAATGCATAGCCTAAGGATGATGAGTTTTTGAATGCCATTACAAGACACCAACACATAGAGAGAGGATTGCCTCCTCTTAAAATTCCTTAGGACCTAGGAATCCACAAATAAAAATAAGATAAATAACTAGACCGATTGATAGAAAAGGGGCTCATGTATGAAGCTACACAAATGTTAAAAAATATTCAACACCAAAATACTATTAAAGGAGATGCTACAGTAATAAATTCCCAAATGTATGGTCAAATTATGTACATTATGTGATAGGATGGATCTATTACTACATTGATAGATTTATTGAATATATTAAGTACATTGCACAATGAAGACATATATCTAAACATCACAAAATTTCTACATAATTTACTAAAGTGTGCATAATAAGGGTAACAAAAGATTAAAAAATATATTTGGTATGTAAAAACAAAGAATCCATGGGATGTAGATGCATGAATCAACATTGATGTTGAAGAATATGAAATTATAAATGTTGTCCTTGAATTTGATAGCATGATCAACATGATCCCTAGGTCCACGTGGTAGTTGATTGGATGGGTAGTTCTAAGTTACAACCCAATGATTCTGAACCTAGAATACTATGGAAGAGTTGAACCCATTAGTAGATTAGAATATTTTGAGATCAAAGCCATAGAATTGAGACTATGAAGTGACTCTAAATTCATCAATATAAAGATAACAATAACTCATTACCCTACACTGATTGGAAATAAATGGGCATATGATGGTTAAATGATTATCAATACTATGAAAAATCAATTAGAGGAACATCAAGGAGATAATATTTTCATAATTCATTTGAATAAGGTGCACAAACCTTACGTCATTTTAGCTAAGCTAGACTCTCCATATTTCACACAAAAAACTAGTTGGATGAAGGTAAACTCTGAGGAGAACCCAAAATATTTATGCACATCCAAGTGAAATTTATTTTATGATCATACTAAACCTTAGGTATAGTCTTTAATCACTCAAAAATTGAAGACATATTAAAAATGTAAGCCCAAACCAGTAGTTAATCAACTAATGGCACCTCAGTTTGTCATTTAGGATTTTATGTCTATGTCTGCTAAATCCCCTACTCACTCAAAATTTGATTTTATCTATCAAGAAGATAATCATATACAAGACTATATAGAGTTGACCAGAGAAGGTACCTTGCCTTGGGAAATATATTCATCTATAAGTGGAGATGTAGATACATATTTACTCAATTGGGCTCATGGTGATCATGAACTCTGACCTATGAGAATGGTTTTTTCCCATGAAAGATAACTTCTAATGTACTATGCAACCAAGGATATCAATCAATTCATTATGTTCCTTTAATTTCATGTACCTACCATTAGTCAGTGACTCGATGCCTTAAATTACTTTTTGAATGGAGATACAATGACATGATGGGTAATTCCTAGAGATGATCAAATTAATTGGGATGATGCATGTGAATTTATGATTAATAGATTTCAACTACCATAGGTTATAAAAAGTAATTGGACTTTCTTTAAGGAAGGTGAGTGCCTTGAAATCCATATCCACAAATGTGTTGTAGTTTGGATTGAAGAACATGTGGTAACTAAGTAATGTGTTCATATCTTTCCTTATATACTTTCCCCTTTACCATAAGCTTGATATATGCATTAATAATATAAGAGGGAGACAAAGAATTAAGGAAAGGTACAGAACAACTTCATATAGACTTTTATGTTTGAATATGATAATCCTCTAGTTTATAATGCATTGTTGAAAATAAAACATTTTATATGTCACAGACGTACAAAATATTTAAGGACCATGATAGAGTCTACTATGTATAAGAACATAGCCTATGATCTAAATACAAAATTACATAGATATAAATCTAAAAAAATGGAATAATAATCTCTTATGAATCTATGCCACCAAATACAAGATGAAGAGGAGGAAACTAGAGATTTAGATACTAATGGTGAGATTTATCTAACTTATTTATTTGAACCTAAATGACTAGTAGAATTGTTAAATGATCCAGTTATGGAGCTTACTAAAGAAGAAAATTTACAAAACATATAGATTATAGAGAAGGAAGGGAAAAAATGCTAAAATAATATATTTATAAGGAAAAGTATGATATTTATCAACAACCTATTAAAAATCATGTATAAAACATTGGAAGCAAGCATATTCCTAAACTGACACATATAGGTTATTATTGCAATAAATCTAAAGTTTTAGAAGCTATGCAAATTATACAAGATTATAAATATGTGTTTCCCACTAAATTTTTATAGTCAAAGGAGTATATCCATCCCTAGGAAAAATGCATATCAAACTTAAGGAGTATAAATGACCCATACAGAAACTACCATATAAGTTGAATCTAAACATGAAGTTGAAAGAGAAGTCTAAATTGGATAAAATGCAAGATGTAGGTATAATCAATCCCATAAAAAAGGTAGATTGGGTTAGTCTCATGGTATTGTAAACTAAGAAAATAGGGGAGATCATAGTATGTAGTGATTAACAAATTTTGAGTAAAACATGTGGGAATGATCCATTATTTATTCCCTTCAAAGATGAATTTTGAAATCTACCGCAGGTCATGAAGTTTACTCTTTCACATATGGCTTCAATGGCTATCATCAAATACCCATCATAGAAAAGATAGAGATAAAATGACCTTTTTTATAGAATTAGATATTTTATATACAAGGTAATGCCTTTTGGCCTCAAGAATGTATCTAAAGGTTTATCACGAGTAATGGTGACTACATTTAAGGATTTCATTCATGAGTTCTTAGAAGTCTATCTTGATGATTGGGTAGTATTTTATTTATTTAAACAAAAAATTTCCAAGTTTCAACTCATGTTAATGTTTTTTTAATCTCTATCCATTGACCTAAATTTGAAAAATCCTTATTTTTTACACCTTTTGGTATCTTGCTAGGTCATGTAGTGTGAAGTGAAGGTATTTTGGTGGAGAAGGCCAAAATTGCAATCACTCTTATTATGCCTCCACCATTCAACTCCATATAAGTGTGATCATTTCTTGGCCATACAGGGTACTATCAAAAATTTATGAAGGGATATGCATCCATTTCCTCTCCATCAAAGTTTTTATTACATAAAGGTGTAAAGTATGTCTAGTCTTATGAGTGTCGAACAACATTCATAAAATTGAATTAGAGACTAGTCACTACACCTATTATTTTATTTCTAGATTAGATCAAGCCAATTCATGTTCAAATTAGTGATTTTTATATCATAGTTAGTTATATGATTGCATATCCAAGAGAGTGTGGACTGGACTACCCCATACATTTTACAAGATAAAAGTTGTTTGACACAAAAAAGAATTGCATGGCAACTGAAAGAGAAATACTGGATATAGTGTTCACACTACATAAATTATGACCTTATCTTCTTAAAAAACCATTTAAAATTTTCATATATCATCAACTTATATTATATCTTGTTAATAAGCATATGCTTAAACAATGCATTTTAATATGTTTAAGGCTCTTTCAATAATTTCAATTTTACATCAACATCAAACTAGGTAGATAAAATTCTAGACCAGATCATTTCCATCACATCCTAAATGGAAAATAACTAGAATAAATACAATAATATTCTTCTTATTCCCATCTATTTCACATTTATATCATCCCAAATTTTTTGAAGCAATTTCTAATTTCCTAGAATAAGGAGTATTTCCTATGCACTACCAAGAAAGAGACAAGAAGAAATTTGTCACCTAAGCTTTGACATATACTTTTATAAATGGGATTTTATATTATTTTTGGAAGGATGAAGTACTATTTAGGTTATTTCTAGAACATGAATGACAACAACTCTTATAAGAAGCACACTAAAGAATAGTAGGAGGCCATTTTTCTAGAAAATTTTCTACAATAAAATTATAATATAATGGGTTATGATGGTTGAAACTTTTTTATGATGCACATTGAGTATAGAAACATTGTGATGTATGCTAATAAATGGGTAAGCCACTACAAAATGATGAAATTACCTTTCAAACTTTATTATCCAAACAACCTTTTGAATAGTGGGGCATTGATTTTGTAAGACATATCAATCCCTTGAATAAACATAACAAAGCCCATTATATTATCAATACAATAAATTAATTTGCCAAATGGGTTAAAGCTACAGTGACACCTAGTGATGGTATGAAGGATACAACAAATTTTCTTAATGAGAATATCATCATAAGGTTTGGATGCCCCATCAACATTGTCAGGGATTGAGGGACACACTTCTTGATTAGTACCATCAAATCTCTTACTAAATAATTCATGATTTCTGATCATAAAAGTATTGAATACCATCCATAAGATAATGACCAAGATGAGGCCTCTAATAAAGTTTTGGGAGAGATATTAATAAAAATTTGTGATGTCAAGAAGGATGATTGGTAAAATTACATTCTTGTAATTTTTTGGGAATATCACATGCACTATAATAGGGTTAGAGAATTTACTCTATTCCAATTGGTTTATGGGCTTGAAGCAGTAATGATGATAGAATAATTTTTACCCACTCTACACATTGCAATGGTCATGAGGCTATAGTATTATGAGTCTCTCACCCATAGGCTTCTCAAATTGAATAGGATGGATGAGTATCAATGTAGGGCATCTTGGACGTAAGAAGTTCATAAGTAGAGCTAGAAAGAATGGCATGATATGAATCTATGCCATAATTAATTTCACAAAAATCAACCAGTTTTGTTATATGATAATCATTTTAGAGCATTTTTCGGTAAATTATATAAGATAGAAAGGGCCTTACACTATACATCAAATATTGTATCAAGGAATCATTTTTTTGAGAGATCTATAGGGAACCATTTTTTCAAGGTGGGTGAATGGATATAGGCTTAAGCCCTACCACCAATAGTATTAACTGATCTCTTTGTACTAAATGAGTGGGTATTGAGTAACACTAAGTAGATAAGGATTTCCCATTTTTGTATGTTTTCTTATGTGTTTCTTTTTATATGTGTGCATGTGTGTGTTTGTATATGATCTCTTGAATATATGTTGGGAACTAGGATAACAAGTATATTATGCTCTAATCATGCACAAAATAATTTAGGTGTACCATTATTAATGCTAGTAGGAGTGAAATAAAGTAATTA
Source organism: Torreya grandis (assembly GCA_037957365.1). Taxonomy (NCBI): domain Eukaryota; kingdom Viridiplantae; phylum Streptophyta; class Pinopsida; order Cupressales; family Taxaceae; genus Torreya; species Torreya grandis. The sequence goes on along the minus strand of JARHVA010000511.1, from coordinate 306,410 downwards.
AGTCTATGAAATGTATAATCAAGTCACATAAACCAAGGTCTTAATTGTATAATAGTCATGCCCAAGTAGTTAACTCTAGATCCAAAGTTTGATTGATTTAATCTTCACCAAATTGATGGTCGGTCAACATCAACCATTCATACTCTAGTATAGATAACAAATAACATAATTCCAAATTCAAATTTGATGCTATTCTCCAAGTTGATGCATGGATGTACAAGGAAATGATGGAGCTAAAGAAGAAATCAGAAATAATGCAACATAACCAGGAAGCTGATAGGATCAAAATCAATAATTTGGAGAATCAAATGATTGATATTTCAATTAAACTCAAGGATTATGAGAATAATCTGAGAAGGCTCATCAAGGAAAGCAGAACAAAAATGGAGGAGGTTACTTCAAGCATATGTGCGGCTGCAGCTAACCTTGGAAAATAAGCTAATGAGGACATAAAATCTTTGGAAAGGCCAAGTAAGAGGACCAGGTAGAGCTCGAGGAAGAAAGCCATGCAATAAGTCACTACCTCAACTACAATATCCATATAGGATACTACAATGATTGGAAATGAGGCTGTGAAGATGATCCTAGAATTAGAAGACTAGGGTCTTCTTTGTTGCTATAGTTTTTGTTTTGGTCCAATCTGTTGGATGTTATAACTGATTATAAAATTTGGTTATTAGTTTTAAGACTTATTTTGAGTTTCCAGGTCTCTATAAAACCTGTGTTCTTTTTTATTTTTTATGGCTTTCATCTGTGGTTTCAAGTCCTTGTAAAACCTAATTTTGTTGCTGATTAATAGTAAGTTTTAGGAATGTACTTCTTGTTGGGTGTTATCGCTTCATCTTTCCTTCTCTATAAAAGGGTTTTGGGGTCCCTTCAAAACCTAATTTTACCTTAATCTAAAACATAATGGCATATATCAAATCATGTGCCGATAAATAAATGCCTTAATTACCAGATCAAATAAAATTTTCCACATTAACATTTACATTGATATTGAATGAACAAATCAACACATCATTTATACAAAACCCAATAGGCATAAAATATATAAATGCATAAGGTTTTGAATGAATTTTTCATTTCATTCTTGAAAATATTTTCATGAGTTGACATTTTAAGAGCTGAGCTAATTTATATTATGTAAAAAAAAAGTTTCAATTTCACTATTCATAGATCATAGATCATTTGTAACTCATTAAGAGTTTGAAAAATATAGAAAAAGAGTCATGGGCATAAAATTCATGCTTCATTATAAAAATTTCATTGATCCAAATTAATTTGATTACCTCTGAGTGGTAGAGTAAAAAATACTCTAACTAGATCCTATAGATGTTGTGAAACCATTGGCTTTTGTAATCCCACACCAATTCTAAAACACAAAATTCAAGCACCTAATTTACATTCCCATATTTGATCACTTGGGGGAAATTTTGAAAATCATGTTTCAATGTTACAATGATGGTAACATTTACATTGGCCCCAACACTACTATAGTCATCAACACAGAAGTAATGTCCCAAGTTTTGGGCATGCCTATGTGAGGTGATTCTCTTGCTTTATAGAAGAGAAGAATAACTCATATCCTTATTAGGTTAGAGATTTATATGTTTTAGGGTCATAAGAAATACTAATTCAATAAATCCAAGATGAAATAGTGCACATCTTGGTTGAATGCATCACATAAAGATTATAAAAGGCCACCACATTTGTAAATCAAATTCCTAAAGGAATGGTGGACATGGCACATCATATGATCAACCATAATAATTAGTTAGATTGGCCTAAATATTTTTTACAAGAGTACTTACAAACATTTACAAGTGTTTCATGACTTCCAACCAGATCTTCTAGTATCAGTTCCTCATATTTCTATTGTGTTTCACCCAATGGAATCCCCCTGAAGGAGAGGTGCACCACAAAACTGACTACTAGCTGATGTATTAATTCTATAACTTGATATGGACCCTTAATTTAAATTCCTTGGTATATGAGGGAAAATTAAAGACATGGTGGGAGGAGTGCTTAGATATGATCACCACACATCCTTGAGTGCCACCAAACATCATGCAATACCTGGGAAAACATGTTATTGTCACCTTGATTTTAAAAGGCATGCCCCACCATATTCACAAGATGAAAAGGTTTCTATTTAGACCCCTACCATTATTTATTACCATGGATATGGTACATAATTAAGTCACTAAGAAAAAATCCTATGTATCTAGGTGGGTAACACTACTCCAAAATATACCACCTAGTATAATAGTTCCTTTAACATAATAATATCTAGAATCCACAACATTACAGTAGTAGAAAAAAATCACAAGCTCTCCAATAAAAAAAAACCACCATATCCTCCACTGAAGTGAAATATGATGAGTACTTCCACCTAGATAGATGACTCTAAGGTACCCTAGATTACAATCTCCTATGACCTACCTCAAATGGGAATGGGCACATATGAGGCTTACTAGGTGATGGTTATAAATATAGTAGGAGACTTAAATGATAGGGAGGAAGATGAGTTCTTATTCTACAAGGTATTACACATGGTCCAAGTACATATATAAATACCACCATTCCATACATCTATTTTGGTTAACATTAGGTGTTAAAAAGTTGAGTAGATGTATCAAAGGGTCAACTTGTTCTAGCAACAACCTTCCACCACCTTTGCATCCATAGATGTCTTTGTGCCACTAATATAAATTACATAAGAGTATTTGGTTCATAGACTTAAAACTTGGTGAGAGGATAGGGTTTTTATTACCTTTTAATAATGCACATTTGGTAAGATATCCATGATGCAAGAAGTGTAACCTTCTCCATATTCAACTTCATCACCACCCAAATGCATGATAGTTACTTTGGGGTGTAAAAAGCATCTATATCCATATGTAGAGTCTATCGAAGTGGTTTGATGCCTTCAAAACAAGATTTAGAATTCAAAAAACTCATGACAGAATAACATGTAGATGAAGAATAAAAGGCTTCATGGGAAAAATTAGCTCACACAATAGAATGATGAGTCATACAAAAGGAGAAAAACACTAGAAGGAGTAGGCCCAACAATACTAATCTCAAAAATAAATTTGGTAAGCTAAAAGAAAAGAGGTTGACATAAAAAACTATTGATGTAGCAAAATAGGCATAGGAGGTACACTAGAAGAAGATGAATGAAGAGTAAAAGAAAAGAGGTTACACTCATTGCCAAGGCCATGGACAAAGAATATAAGCAATAATAAGATGTAGTGGTGTAGTCAAAGAAGGATCTAGAGGATTCCACTCACACATAGGAACAAGTTGAAGAAGCAACAAAGAAGAATAAAGAAAAATAGGATGAATCCATGTCCAAATAGTAGGTTTAATTATAGTAAAAATAGGTAAGTAAAACCAAGGCATAGGCTGACCTAGTGGCATAGGGATAGTCTAGTGATTAAAAAAGAAAGGATGTTTCCCTTGAAGACCAAAATAATCTAGAAGAATGGGCATAAAAGATATAAGAGAAAATGAAAGATACAGAGGATGCACTCAATAGGAATGCAATATAAGAAACTAATAGAAAATAATATGAATATGTTGTATAGCATATAAATCCTACAAAAGAGGCTACAACATAGTAAAAACAAGTGCTTGAATAATAAAAAGCTAGGTTAGAGTAGTCAAAGCAACAAGAATACTAAATTGAAACTCCAATGGGTGTACAACTACTAGAATTGCCTTTGGGAGGCATATGGTAATGGGATGTTCTAACTATGGGCATTTAACACAACACCTTATCCCTTCCACTTATAACCATGCCACAACATGACCCTTTAGAAATTGAAATAACATTGGAAACATTTCCCCTTTAGTAGGAAGCTTTATTGGATTACCATTGAAGAAATAGTTAGAGGGTGATGCATTATTCTAGGAGTCTATTATGTAGAAGGCTACCTATTTGGAATAAGATATTGATCAATCCAACACTAATACCATTGAGTTGAAGGATCACTTACATGAATTTTCCAAGCTTTTCCAAGACACTTGACTTTAGTTGGTCACTTGAGCAATCAGGGACCAAGTAATGTCTAATCAATGTAGACTCAAGAGACTTATATCTAAGTTAACCCAAGACTAGTGCACAACAAAAAAAATCCATGTAGTCAAAACATTAGGTTAGGATGTTAATATTGAGGCTATGCCTCTCATAACTCTATTTAAGGAGTATAAATGAATGATTTATGCTACCATAATTCAAGATAAATAGGTCACATGAAACTTATTGGACTAGAAGTAGCAATTGGATACATCCTTATCTAGCTCTAGTATAAAATTTACCAAGGATACCACAACCAAAGAAATCATGGCCATACATAATACAATAGCGGATAAAAAATATGGATCCCTCTAATAATCATTCAATTTTAGGGATAATGTGCATGACAACCTTCTGAATTGGTAGGGTTAGATTTTCCATATATCCTTCACTAGTCTCCAAGCTCAATAACATGAAGATAAGATGGAGTAGCTGAGTGGAGAGTTTCAAGAAAGTGTCATGAACAAAAAGGAAAAATTGAGCATAACTGATGATATATGCCTCAAATATATCATTGGATACCATGCTCCATTTCACACCCTATTATGGTTGATCTAAGAAGTATTGTTGGACTAAAATACATACAAAATAGATCTAGCCCCTTTCACTAGTGTAGTTTCCCAAATTATTAATACACCTATATATAGACCACCTTTAGAGCTCTAGTAGATCATTAATTAATGTAAGGTGACATAGTTGTAGTCTAATGACTCTTCTAATCAATCATCAGCTACATCCATGTAACCACTATATATAAACCAGGGGTAAAAACTTTATTGAAACTCAAAAAAACAAAGTACAAAGCTAATAACACCCAAATACTAGAAAACCAGCACCCACAACAAACTCCTACTTATATCTTGCTTCACTCCTTTATACCATACCTATCCTTGTATAAAATTCTCCCCATATTTTCCTTGACCTTCGATGGTAATAGAGTCTCCTCCACCACCATCCACTCTTCCATCCCTTCCGAAGCCCACCTAGCCAAGCAATCAGCCGCCCTATTCCACTCTCTCAGAACATGGGTGAAAATCACAGACTTCATGAGCATACTAATCTACAAAATCTGCTGGACAATCAAAGATAGCTGCCAACTTACCTTAGTAGTTTGTCTTTCCCAGATCATATTAATCATAATTAGTGAGTCGGCCTCATATATCACTTTACGCCATCCTAGCTTGTATGCTCTCCTTAAAGAGAATAAAATGGCTAGGCCCTCCATCCTATTAACTGTTTATACTCCCTTGTGAGCCAAAAACATAAAAATAACTGAGCTCAAAGCATCCCTCACTATCCCTCCAATGCCTGCCAGACCTAGGTTACCTCTAAAAGATCCATCCGTGTTGATATTCAAAAAATATCCATGAGGAGGCATCCACCTCCCATCTCTCTACACTCTCTACTTCCTTTCCCCACTCCTCCTAACACACGCTGCACCTGGAGAGAAATCTTTCATCCCTAGTCTATCAAGCAGCTTTGCATCCCTTTTATCCATTAGCAATGCAACCTCACTTTTAGCTTTTACTATTTCCTAAATCATTCTGATGATTCGACTCCATACTTGGCTCACTTCCATCCTCTCCTCCTTAAAAATACGTCTATTCCACTCTAGCCAAACTTACTAGAGCAAAAAGGTGGGCCCTGTAAACCAAACATCTTGCAAGAAGCACATAGCAGGAGGTGGATTTTCAATTTTCATCCAAAATTCACCTAGGGAGAATGTGTGAACATAGCTTCCTCCCCACATGCCCCACCACGCATGCCAAAACTGGCTAGTATATTGGTAGCTAAAGAAAATGTGGGACGAGCTCTCCTCCTGAGTGCCACACAAAACATAATAGGATGGACCCATGAATCCCCTTTTTTTTATGTTTTCCCATGTTAAGTAGTAGTTCTAAGCAAGCATCCACACAAAATAGGTGCACTTGGGCCACGAAAAGTTGTTCCATATCTGTCTCCACTAATTAACCTCCCTAACCTCCCTAAAATTTTGTGCTACAAGTTCCTGGTACCCAGCTAAAATAGAGTATTTCCCTTTGGGATGTGGGAACTAGGCCAACTCATCTACTCCTCTAAGGGTGAAACAAGTATGCCTAGCCAAAATCTCCTTCAACTCAGCACACTCCATCTCCATGCCCCTGATTGGCCACTCCACATTTTTCCATTTTGCTTCCGAAAGATGATTCTGATGTCTGAAAGTTTTGAAGTCATTTACCTTACACCAGCTAGCCTCATAGAATCTATGTGATAGAACTTGTAAATGAGGGTACTGCGACACAATGGGAGGAAACCCATCCCACGAGTCATGCTAGAACTATGCCTCTAGCCTACTTTTGTAAATCTAGAATAAACCTCTTTTTATTAGGTCTACCCCTTTCTTCAATGTTTCCCATATCACTGACCCACTTCCCCTCAAAAATTATCTTGGAATATCCTTATGGGAATTCCCTAAAAAATACTTATGCACCAAAATTTTAGCCCAGCCCTGGTCCTACTCAATGCACCATCTCTAGTATAACTTGGCTGCCAGGGCTGTACCTACCATCATGGATTGTCTCAATCCCAATCCTCTAAGTTTCTTCATGCTGCAAACCACTTCCCATCTGATGAGACTCCACTTTGTTATAGATAGATTCCCATCCCATAAGAACTGTCATGCCAGGGAGTCTAGATCCCTAACAAAACTAGTTGTTGCCACCTGTAGCATACATCTGTAAAGGGGGAGTGCTTGAACCATAGCCTATATCAATTAAACCCTACCTACAAATGATAACCACCTATGTGTCCAATGGTTAACCTTGACCCTGAATTTGTTTAGAATCCCCTGCCAAGACTCCTTGGACTGTCTTCTCGAAGTGATAGGGATTCCAATATACATAACCAGAAGGCTGCCTATTTGAAACCAGAGAATTTCAGCCACTCTCCTCTGAATAGCCAAAGGTGTATTGAAGAAGAAAATTGAAGATTTCTCCTCATTGATAACCTATCTCGAGGCCGCTAAGTAAGCATCCAAGCATCTACAAATATTGTTTGCCTCTCTCATGGTGGCCGCTCCCATCAAGGCCATGTCATCTATGAACTTTAGGTGAGAGAGAACCGACAGGCTGCCTCCCCATTTCCACCCTTGAATCTCCCCTTCTCTAGTATATTCTCTAATCCTCCACCCTAAACCCTTATCCAGGAGAAGAAACAAATAGGGAGATAAAGGGTCCCCCTACTGCAATCCTCTTACAGCCCTAAAAAGGTTGGAGTGTTCTCCATTGACCAACGTAAAGAATGAGGTCAAGGTAACACAGCTCATAACCCACTCAATCCATCCCTTCTCGAAGCCAAAATCCTCCATCACCTTCTACAGGAAGGACCACCGAACCCTATCATATGCCTTTGACATGTCCAACTTCATCAACATTGCCTTGTCTTTGGATTTGGACATTGAGTGGACCTTTTTCATAGCTATCACTATACCATCCAAAATCTGCCTGCCCTCCACAAAACCACTTTGCTCCTCTGAGATCAGCTCCTTCAAGCAATTCTTTAACCTTTTGACAATCAACTTCGATAGAATTTTGTAAATAACATTACACAGAGATATGGGGTGAAATTGGCTAAAGTGGTTAGCCCCCTCCCCCTTCAGAATGAGGGCTAAGAAAGTAGAATTTAGTGCCTGCAACATCTGTCTATTATTCTGGGACTCCTGAGCTAGTGTTAATAAATATCCTTTGATAATTTCCCAAAACTGCTAGTAGAACTCTATCAAGAAACCATCTAGTCCTGGAGCTTTACCTTTCTTCATCAAAAAGACAACTTTCTTTAGTTCTTCCTCCATTATAGGACTTCTCAGCTTTTCCTTCATGTCGTGAGACACAATAGATGGAATACAAGATAGGATCAAATCCTCCACAACCTCATCCCTCAGCTCTTCTTCCTGGAAGAAGGTGCTAAAATATTGTTCTGCCTCCAAACATATTTCTCTAGTTGAAGAGACTATCTCACCTCTTTCTGTAACTAGAGAATTGATAACATTTGTGATGCCTAGCTTTGACCAAATTGAAAAAGAATGTAGTGTTTATGTCCCCTTCCTGCATCCAATCGATCCTGGCTTTCTACTTCTATAAAATTTCCTCCCTCAATCACTCTAGTAATGTCATTTAATTCTTCTTGTACCCTCTTCTTCTCCTAGAAGATGTTCCTAAAGTTGTGCCTGTTCCATCTTTGAAGCTGGTATTTTACAAATTGGAGGAGTTTAGCAAACACATACATAGTTGTCCTAGCTGCTGGCCAACCTTCTCTCCACCATTCAATGATACAACCGTATAATTCTTGGTCTCACAGCCACATAATCTAAAATTTGAATGGCAGCTTCTGATGCCTAAAAGTGGAAGAGATGCTTAGTTTGATTGGCCAGTGATCTGAACTCTGCCAATCTAGAATCTTAAATTTGAGCGTCCACCTACCACCCACCCAAAAATAGGATGCCAAAAAACTATCTATATGCTCTGCTATAAAGCTGTTACCTGGCCTTCTATTATTCCAAGTGAATCAGCCATTACTCAGCTTGATGTCCACCAAATTTAATTCTGAGATCTTGTCTCTGAGAAGAAAAGAAGATGGCTCCAGTTTGGTGTTTCCACCCATTTTTCTGATAGGTCCAGAATCATGTTAAAATCTCTAGCTAAAATCCATGACATACAAGGATATTCTTTGTGGACCAACTTAATGTTATTCTAAAAAAAAAATCTTACCTTGCATATCATTGGGGGCATAGACATTTGATAGAAGTACATACTCCCTTAAATCTATACAAAGGGTGACCACTGATAATGACAATTTGAATGCCATCCATACCACCGGTTTAACCTTACTCAGATTCCAAAAGCATTCCAAGCCTCCTGCTGTCCCCTGGGCCCCTATGCATTGGCATGACCCTTATCCCCATATCCTTAGGGTTATATCCATCATGTACTCCACTGTCACTTTGGTCTCTTGAAGAAAAATAATATCTAGATGTTGACTTCTTATTAATTCTCAAATAGATTTTTATCTGGGGCCACTATTTAGGCCCCTCACATTCCATGATAACATAATCATTTTGAGGGAGGTAGAAAATGTGCATCCAAGGTTATAACTGACCCTGATTCAACTAAATTCTCTCCAATCATCTTAATTCTATCCATGTCCTTCCTCCTTCCCACCTTGAAACTTTTTTCTGAAGCTCCCTTCTTGCTTTCTTTTTGAAGAATCCCCAGGCAAGGTGGAGCTTTCCCTTGCTTTTTTGCCCCTTCCCTCCCTTCTTGTGATGCCTTCTCTCCCACCTCTATGCCTTGAAATCTTTCCTCTCCTACCTCTAGTAGGTTTAGCCCTCCCTCCTGTCAATCCAGGTTCATAGGTAAGGGCGCTTCTGCTATTTTCCCTAAAGGAATTGGCATTGCATTTACAACCCTTTCATACTCCTCCATACACACCTCTTCAATAACAAGACCCAAATTTACCTCTTGCTATCCTAATTCTTCTAGCATTTCAAATCTATTGTAGGAGTGCTCCCCTTGTCACTCCATAAATTTTCTCTTGTGTCCTTTATTTTTGCCCTTGGTTTTAACCTGCATGAAACCCTCTGAATCCTTACCACCCACACTTCTAGTCTTCTTTCCTGTATCCTCATCCAATGCCCTATTCAAGAGAGGTGAAGGAGATGGCTGCTACGTCTCTAGTTTATTCTTTAGGCACCTCCTAACCAAATGGCCATACTCATGACATATATGGCATCTAAAGGGCAAGGTTTCATAATCTAATTGTTGTACCCATGAGTATGATCCTGAACACATTTCTATCGCATCAGGTAATGGCCTACTCAGGTTAATTTCTACACAAATTCTTGTGTGTCATAATTCTCTTGCCAAGCATTTGTGAAGATGCTCCCACCAGTTTTCCTATTAATGATGCTATCATTAGAAGTACATCCTCATAGTAGCATTCAATCAGTATTTGTGGCAGGCAGACCCATACTGGAACTCTGTTAGGAAGCTCCTCTGTGGGGTTAAAACCAGCTTGCCATGATTTCATGAAGAGACCAGCCTGGTTATAAAAGTATGGTCCTCCTTCAAACACCCATTTTCTATCCTCTAAACAATTAAAAGTAACCATAAAAAAGCTATTTGCCAGCAGCACCATTTCCATCTCTCCTGCCAGCTCGCATACCCTACGCGCCCAATTCTCTAAGAAAGGGAGAGATACTTTCATCCACCACATCTCTAAAACTTCTTCCTTCCTTCAGTTCATTTTGTTCCAACTGCTCCATTGCAATGCCCCCCATGTTGCTTTCCCTCTTAAATTAATTTAGTTTTAGAAGTTTAAAACTACTTTTACTCAACCTCTAGATTCCTACGCTTCCTCTGCTTACTTCTGGACTTCTCCTTTGCACACCTACCATAAAAGCTTCTCAAAGCTAGGGCACGGCTGCCATATCTTCTCAGTGAGTTGTAGCTCTCATCCATCACTCCCTAAACTTCATTTTTCAACGTATTCAAAAGTCAAACATAAAATATTCCATCCATGTAACCACTATCAAGTTAAGTACTACACAGAGTAAAAAATTTGAAAATTTTGTATAACATTTTATATTGGGGATGATTTAGTAAGATAAGTAGGTATACGATGGTTAAAACCCCATAAAGGGTGACCACCTAGTTATGTCAGCCTATTAAAAACCTAAAAAGAGTGGTAGGTTGGTACACTACATATTTGAAAACCCAAAAGGGTGGCTAAGTAGTGTGTAAGAGGTGAGAACCAAAAATGATTCCTTGAATGAATATTATAAATCTTACTAGTCTAACCACTTATTCAGACTCTAGTCACTTATGCATTCTAAAATACCTTGTGACTTTGTCTTAGGATGAGACAACATTTTAAGAGATGATTAGGTGTTTATTTTGGATCAATTTATTTGGCAAGTCACTTTAGATTATCAAAGGAGTAGTGGTCCAAGATGGAATCTAAAAATCTTAAGATGTCCAAGGTACCTTACTCATCGGTATTTGGTATCTTGATGTATGCCATGGTTTATATTAGGCTATATATTACCCAAGCAATGGGAGTTGTGAGTAGGTATATGAGTGATCCTGGTTATGAGCATTGGCAAGTAGTGAAATGGATTCTTTGATATTTGAGAGGAACTATAGATGTTGCATTATGTTATGGTGGATCATATATCACTTTTCATGGTTATGTGGACTTAGATATGGCAAGGGATATTGATAGAAAGAGAAGTATGATAGGTTATATATTTACTATTAAAGATACAATGGTTAGTTGGATTTCTGGGATACAGAAGGTTGTGGCTTTGTCAACCACATAGATAGATTATGTTATTGCCAAAAAGGCTAGTAAGGAGATGATTTGGTTACAATATTTGTTTTTAGAGTTGGGGCATGAACAAGAAGTTGGGAGACTACACAGTGGTAGTTAGAGTTCTATTAATTTAGAAAAGAACACTACTTTCCACTGGAGGATGAAACACATTTATTTACATTATCACTTCATCAAGATAGATATAGAGGAGAACTTAGTGAAATTGGAGAATATTCAAACTAACCAAAATCATATAGATATGATGACCAAGGTGGTCACATTAGACAAGTTGAGACTATGTTCAGATTTGGTTAGCCTTAGTGGTCATGAAGTAGTGATAGATTCTGATTAGGAGAAATGGTCTCCAAGTGGGAGAATGTTGAGTGTAGATCCCTTTGGGGCTATCACATAATGTTAGGGGAATACTTTAGGGGCCTAGAGAACTCCACAAATGTGAGGAGTGAATTTTTCCCCAATCCACATTTTATGGAACCGTGTTCCACATGTGAGTGGAATATTCCTAGTATATTTATAATTTATATCTTTCCATATTTTATGGAGTTGGTTATTAGTTGTATATTTTTCATGTTAACTTCCCTATTCTATGGGATTTGGTTGTTCTTTAGAGAATGTGTTGCCTTCCTTGTTGTAAGGAGTTGGTTGTGATCACATGGAGTTGGTAAATGTGCCTTGAAATGTGGAGACCCAATCTTGGTGTGTTCCTTCATGGATTAAATTCCTTTGGTGGAGGAGGGTTGTCACATAGTGGATAATTCTTATTTTGGATAAGTAATGAAAATTTCTCCTCTTTTTGTGTATTTTCCTTCAGTCACTAATATACAGGGTATGGTATGGCCTTTAGAGGTTAATAGTTTATTTACAGGGTGTGTCTTTGAGGATGAAAGTCAAAGTCCAGGTGTTTATTGTAGGGTGTTGTATAGTAGCTTGTGAGAAACAACATTATGTAATTGCAGGTGAAAGTGCAATTTTTTATGCAACATTTTCTACATGATATTTTTATATCTATATGAGAGTTCATTGTAATCCTATTTTAGATTAATATTTTATTTGAGAAATTTCTTTGTTGATGTATCCCACATTGGGTTAACCATGTTAGATCTATGTTGTGTGATTGATTATATTATCTCCATTTTATGCTTTCATAATATCTATGATTTAAGAAATGTTTCCATGATGCATGCTCTTGCATAAGTTAGATCTAATTTATGGTTATATTAAATTTAATTTAAATTTTTTTTAATTCCTAACAAGATCAGTCCCCCTTATCCATACGCTCTCACCATTTTATGATATTAGATCATTTCGTGTCTCATAATTCTCAATCGAGTTGAGATACCTATAAAATTCTAAAAACATTTTAAAACCATTTAAGAAAATCATAAACATTGACCACTTCTTTGCTTTAAGGATTCTAGGAACCCTCACTAAGTCATAAGAAATCACTTGTCACTTAGTTTCCCCATCCCTTTTATCCCATGATCTCACTATTTTGTGAGTTCATTCCTATTCTTTTATCACATTGATCATGCTTTTTCCATTAGTTATAATTTTTTTCCAATTTCCTGGGAGAACTACATTTGGCTTGAAGTTTTTGTTGGATATATCATCCATGGAACCATGTAGTCAGCATCCACTGATCTAATGCCTATGGAGACGACTCAACCACCCCCTTTATTTTCTTTTATTTCCCCATCTTGTTTGTTTATTAAGTTTTTGCTAATTTTGTAGGGGTAATGTTTACCATCTTGTTTACAACGTGTTGTTTATACTAACATTGTGACTAACCATCAGTTGTTTGTTTGTTTGTTTGTTTTTTCTATTTTTTTCTATTTGTGTGCCTATTTGTTTTCTTTAAATACTATTGCCTTGATTCAAGTCTATGTATGTTCATTGGGTGATTCCTTGTGAACTTATTCTTGAATCCATCCATATTCATACATCAAATTATCATCATGGTTTTTATCAATGGTACATTGCTTTCTCTTGAGTATTGGATTAGGAGTTAGTCTTTAGGTATATTTCAACCATGTCCTCATGATGTTCTATTATGATGCCTATCATTAAGTGTTGTAGCAAAAATCATCTTTGAGAGGTCTATATAGTAATGGTAGTATCAATATCTCTTTGACACTAGTATGAACAACAATCCTAATCCAATCCCAATCATATCCAAAATAGAGTAATTAAACATTGAAAGAATGTTAACCTTTGTTAGTTTAGTTGAGCATCGCCCTACTAGTAGATTTCCCAATTCATCTTAATCCTATGTATCAAATTATCATCATAATGATTTCAATCATCAGCTATCAATCATTTTTGCCATAGTCATGGTCCAATAATTATAACCAACTTTTGAAAACCATTGTACACCATCTCACTTGCATTTTTAGTGATTATAATGACCTTTGGGAAAATCATTGTGTTGTCATCAATTCTAATCATTTACTTTCTTCTACCCACTTGAGGCATGTTTTTATCCTATTTGTCTATCCTACTTGGGGAATCTCCATATTCTCAATGATTATAACCTCACTTGGGTAAATCATTATGTTATCATACCACATTTCCACTATTAGGGTACAAGGCTTATAATCACCTTTGGGCAAACCATTATGTTCTCACCCCATCATCTTCATTTTTTTGGTCCCCTTGTCTCACTTATTTCTTTCAAGAGACCATTTACTAATCCCTTTGCCAACATCTCCCTCAAGGGGGTGATATACATTTCATACATCCTCATTGAAGTCATAAGCACACAAAAGAAAATTATTCTTTGAGAAGATGTTAATGTGCTTACATCTTGTAATGTCTTCCCAAACATGGGCAAAATGTAGACATTTAAAATTGGAGACTAATGGATTCATACCCAACTTTAAATAAATTCTTACTAATATTTGAACATCTAGCCTAATAATTTCTAAGAGTCTCAAATTTTTCTTCATATCCATGCAAATAAATCAAACTAGCCCTTAAATCAATTAAATTGAATAAATGCATACATTGAATTAAATCAAAATCAAACAAATGTTTAAATGCCTAATAAATATTAATTAAATTATAATTAAAATCCAAATAATAATTTAATTAATCCATGAGAAAATAAATAAAGTATCAAAAAGGAAAATTCAAATATCCAAAAATATCCTAAAAAGCTAATCATTACCTTTTGTGAGTTGTCCAAATATAAAATATCTCAAATCACACATATTTCATGTTAATAATGAGATTTTGTACACATTTTAACCCTTCTATGGTTAAATAAAATAACCAAGGTTAGGATTTAACATATTCCAAGTCATTTCAAAGCTTTTAAAATCAAGCCTAGAGCTCTTCATTTGGAGAGCTTTGAACATAGTAGAGTTATAATGCAAGATTTAGGGCTTAAATTAAATGCATAGTGTTATAATGACAAAATCAAGCTAACCATGGTGTTAAGATGATATGGAGATATCCAAACCCCATTTATGAGTACATTTTGATCACAATCTGAGTAATCCAATGAAGAGATCATCTTGGATCAATCAAGGAAGGTAAAGAAAATTTTCATTTCTTTGCATTTTAGTTATGTCTTCATTTGGTTTGTTCACTAACACCCCCCCTATGATCTATTTCTAGAGAATTTAGATTGTTTAATGTGTTTATTTTATTATTTTTGGAACTAAAACCATTCTAACCTCCTCTCTTGAGTCAAATTCCTTGATCACACTTTCTCTAGACAACCATTCATCCTCTATGCTTGATTTTGCAATCTCAATAATGGATCATGACTCTCCAATTTATTTTCAACAAACCTAGTCTTTTTCATTTGTCAAATATGTTAAATGGATATCTTTCCACACACTTATATCATATTTGGCTACCCTAGAGAGGAATTTCCATCCAGATTAGGATCGATTGAGAGACTAAGATGAACCATCTTATTATAGAGTAGAACACTGCCAATGAAGAAGTATGTCTTAAGTCTCCTAGTATTAAAATTGATACATTTATTATGAGGCATTAAATTTAATAATAAATTCAAGGGCCCTTCTCAATTGTGGACCTTACATTTATATGGATCAATATCCAAACAAATATTAGGTGTTGATATTGATCTAGTCGATCCATGAGGAAATGTATTATTAGTAGCCTATAGGCTCCAATTCCCATGCAATAACAATAGAGAAGAGTTTTAGGCCCTGATTCTATGATTATAGTTTTACCTCAAGAATAATGTCAAATAATTATTGGTATACAAATAATCTAATTAACTAGGTCAGAAATAAATATGAATGTAAATTGTCATATTTAAAGAAGTTCAATCATAAATCTTGAGATCTAAATAAATCATTTGAATATTTCAACATATCAACCATTCCAAGAGATCAAAACCAAGATATTGATTCAATAAAGGCTTTAGTATCACATTTGTTACCACTACAAGAGTCAAAAGTACATAAGTTATCCATTTAATTGGTAACTTATCCTTTAGTACCAAACAATGTTAAAAATTTTCAAGTGTTTGATGATGATTAACAGACCATCCATTTTTTGACAAGTTCAAGATAGTTTGAGTTTTAGATAATTAATGATGAGGAAAGGATCCATAGGTGCCATGAAGGATTGGATGAAGAGGATGTTATCCAACTAAAGTAAAATTATCTCCCATTGGGGATGGTTGCCTTGAAAAGGGCCTCCGACATAGACCTTCAAACACAAAATTAGAGTTAAATCAATGTTAATGAATTTGAGTTTAGATTTTAAAATGTTGGTGATAAAATAAACACATGCCTCATTAATATTTTCTTAAGTTATACCCCAGAAGAAAGCTAAAATGCCAAAAAAATGAATATTAGGTATAAATATGTAATTAAATGGAATTATAATGATTTAAGGATATTCAATCTTAGAGTCATCACCCATACCATTCCACTCAAGTTGGATTATAAACCATCTATCCAAAGACAAAGGCTAGTTACTCGTATCTTGCAATCATTGATCTTGAAAGAAGTAGAGAAGCTGCTAATTACCCAAATAGTTTTTCCTATCAAGAATTCCACTTGGGTGGCTAATCTATCTCTAGCGAGGACAAATAATGAAAAAATTAGAATGTGTTTTGACTTTAGGAATCTGAGTAAAGCTTATGAGAAGGAAAATTATCCTTTACCCTCCCTAGATGAGATAACACAAATTGTGAGTGGGTCTAAAATGATGTCTTTCTTAGATAGATTTTTAGGATATAATCAAGTAATAGTTAAATTATATGATAGGATGAAAACAACATTTATTACAAAATGGTGAACATCTACACACAAGTTAATGCCATTTGGGTTGATCAATTTTGGAGCCAATTTTCAAAGAGTGGTGGATCATGCATTCTAGGTACTAATAGGCAAATGCATAACTATATATGTGGATGATCTCACTATTTTTTCTAAAACTAGAGATAATCATATTGACCATCTTCAGTCCATTTTTGAAAGGTGCAAGAAGTTTGGTATATCACTGAACCCCAAGAAGAGTATATTTGGTGTTATTGATGGAATTCTTATGTGCCACATTATTACTAAATATAGGATCACCATTGACCTACACATGATTCACGGATTTCTAAAATAGTGTTCCTAAATAATAAAAAGGAGATAAAATCCTTCTTTGAGAAGATTAATTTCATAAGGAAATTCATATTAGGATTTGCATATATTTTCAGACCCCTAAATGCAATGCTCAAATATGATGCCAAAGTAGAGTGGCCACCTAAAGCTAAAAACTCTCAATAAGATATAAATAAGGCTATTTTTTAGGCCCTAGTTTTATTAATACTATATTTCACTAAAGACTTTTTCTTGTACTCATTTGATGTAGAGCATACCATTGTTATCATGCTTACATAGAAAATAAATGAAAGTGAACACCTTATCTCTTTTATGAGAAACAAATTTAAATATGTAAAGCTCAAATAATCCTTGTGTATAAGAGAATATTCACTCTCATCAAGGTATTTAAGAAGTTTAGGCACTACATTCTTTAGAACAAGATCATCACTATAGTACTAGACCCTAATGTCAAGCTTATGCTAGGACATAATGAATTGGGATAACGTGGAGGTAAATGGATGGAAAAATTGTAGGATTTTCATATTTAAATTAAACACACCAATAATGTTAGAGGATAATGAATTATTCATATGATGACTGAACTAGACCCACACATTACCATCAAAGAGTTTACCAAATGCAGGTTTCCCAAGAAGACTAGTATTTAGGTATTATTCATTTGTCACTCACTAGAACATACCCCTAAGAACTCAAGAGAGAGTAAAAGAGAGCCTTAAGTCTCAAAGATGATCATTATATGATCAAGAAAGGAATCCTCCATAGGAGAAATATGAAGTCATTTATTTAAGATGTGTATCACATGAAGAAGCTCATGAGATGTTGGGAAACTTCAATGAATATATTGGTAGTGGACATCCATCCAAAAATACTACAACCCATATAATACTCATAAAGGGTTATTATTGGCTAACAATATTTAAATATGCTCACTCCCATATGAGGATGTGTCATAAATGTCAAGTCTTGAAAAAAATATATGTACATGCATCTATAGACTATGATTTAATGTAAGCCAATTTCTTAATGGGGTTTGCATTTCATTAGTAACATAAACCTAAATTCTTAAATTGGGCACAAGTTTGTGCTTAGGGATACATATTATTGCACTATATGAACTAGAGTAGCAGTGACCAAGAACTCAAGAGATCAATATGTGATGAGTTTCTTTGAAGAATATATTACAAACAAGTTTGGAAAACCTATTTCTTTGGTTTGTGATATTGGGCCAGCATTTTAATCAATCGAGTTTACTAAATGGGCACATGATAATCAAATCACAATTAGATCATCTTCCAATCACTACCCATAAGGAAATATATTGGCTAAATGAAATAATAAGAATCTCATAGATGCTATCAAGAATTTAGTCATAGATAAGCTCAAGGAGTGGTATCTCTTGCTAAAATATGCACTTTGGGTAGACCAAACATAGTATAAGTATGCCCTTAAGGCCTTGCCATATTGATTGGTTTATGGGAAACAACCAATATTCTTAATCATGATGAAGGTAACAACATATCAATTTATGTAAGAATACATGGGTCCAATGATAAGACAGAGTCCAAATTGATGGATATCATTGAAATGGAAGACTCTAAGAATGAAGCATTGTAAAACTCTATCAAACACCAGGATGTGGTCTAGAAAAGGTTTGATAAGAGAGTGAAATTTAAATAATTCAATATTTTTAACCTAGTGCTAATAATTAGAAATTTGGTCTATCAAGGCCAAATGATAACCCCTACAATTGAAATTTTTTCATGGCCATCATAGAGTTTTTTACTGTCAAGTGAAGAGAGTTGTATTAGTGTCATTTCAATGGTGTCAAGTGTTATTATGAGGTTTTGACAAAGAATTAAACTATTTTTGTGATCTAAAATGATCTCATGAAGTGTTTATAAGGTGGAATCTAATGACTCATAGATATATTTAGTATTTTCAAGCATAATTATCTATAATCCTTAAATATGGGTGATGAACATACATAAAAGTCTCATGAAGAGTTCAATTGAAGGCGATAAGATACTTTTCCATGATATTCATTAGCATATTCTTTTGAAGGTATGTGTATGTGGTCAGAATTCAAGGTTTTGGATTTAAAAATGATAAAATTATACCTTGAAAGGCCACCAAATCATTTATAATACTTTGAAACACCTTCAAATTCATGTAATTACCTTAAGTCAAAATTCTTATGCCTTGAAAATATCTTTGCATGCAAGTTTAAGTTGTAGAAAAGACTCCAAGAGATTCCACCTACCACATTTAGACCCATAAAGATGTCAAAATACTTAATTATTATTATAAAAATATTTTTTACTTTTTTTCTTACTCTTATTTCCTTAAATTTGTGGTTTAAAGCTTTTGTTATGAAGAAAAGGCAAAAGGACATCTATTTTCATGAGTTTAATGTAGAGAGTATAGAATTGTAGAGACTTTTTCATAAAATAGGGATCAATAGAATGAATATGGAATTATCACAGGTGTTCTAGACTAAATTCAAGGAAAAAATACATCATATGGACTCAAAACTAGTTTTATCCATCTACCTAGCTTCTTTACACATCAAGAGAGCCCTTCAAGTTTCTAGATGGTACAGTCATGAGAGAGATAACCAAGGTCTATAATTTGGGGTGGTATAAGAGAATTATAAATATGTAAATTGGTTGTAAATTTATCTCTCTCATTCATGAACCATTATTAAAAAACTAAGGCACTCACTAGGTGTTCTTGATTCAAGCAAGCAATCAATTTTTTGAGATTTCTCCTCATATGGGCATCATGGTAGAAAAAATCAAGTTAATGGATTTCATAAAGAATATGAGCCACCATTACATGGAATTATTAAACTTATCTTCACATGTATGAGGTCATATGGATCTAAATAAGACAAATTAAATATATCTATAGTTTATAAGTAGTTTGGATAAGTTGTACAGTTGAGAGGTTGATCCATGGATTTCATGATTCTTCATGACATGGTTTTCAAGTCTCCTTTATGTTATTCCATTCCTCATTAAATATTATAAAAAATTAATAAAATATCCATATCAATAAATCCATAAATGTTCTCTCAATATCTTCATGGAGTCTCAATTTAGTAAAATTTAAGAAAAAATAGCATTTGTTAAGGTTTTTGATGAATCCTAGGTTTCCATTTCTAGTAGTATATGCTTGTATAAGACCTCCAAAATGGTATAGTTGGTTGAGGCATATTCCTATTCATAATTCATATTATTAATTAATATCAGGGTATTATATTGATCACCTTTCCATCCTCCATCATGTTCATCCCATTTCATAGGCTTTCATACTATCTTGCATCACTATTTTAGCCTTTAACTCCATCTCTATTATCATTCCCATGTCAAAAACCATATTATCACTATTCACTAAATTTCATCTCACGTATCCACTATAAATAAATATTCAAGGACACTCGGAGAATTAAGGTCATGAAGGTGTGATTATGCTACCCTACGTAGTGTTAAACAATGAAAAACATCCACCTATAGCCAAGATAAATTCAATCATGGATATGCTTCATGAAGGTAGTATCTTAAGAATATTAGAAGACATGGATATCTTAATGAATAAGGTTAAAATATCTCCTCAATTTTATATATATGAAGGAAAATCTTGTCAACACTTTTTTGTGACCTTCTCAAGGTCTAATTCAGACATAGTCTATATAGAAGAACCTCACACACTCACATGAAGGTACAATATATAGTCATCATGAAGGAATGATCATGGCATAGATGCAGGAGTAATATTTATCAAAGAGTGATGATTTATTGATCCTTATTTCTAATTTCATTCATATCTCAATCTAAGGATGAATTCCACTGAACCTGTAGTCAATCATCCTTCTCAAGATAATCTACAAGCCTATTTGGGGAACAAAAACAAACTCAGTTTCAAATAAAGGGAGAATCTTGCATCTTTGAGAGTAAAATTTGAAATAAATAAATAAATTTAAGTAAATGTGGTAACATTAAATACTAGGTTAATGACTTTGGAGGTTTTTAGTGTGTTTAAAGGCCTAAAACTTATACATAATCCATACAATAGCCAAACTAGAATACACAATCAAGTTTATGATGGAAAGAAAATCCGATTTTCAAGAAGGTAGAGAAATGAATGTGAATAACATAGTGTGATAAAATGGTAGATATGAAATTTAGATCAAAGTTAGACCATTTTTATGATCAAACTCAAAATAGGATACATTTTCATGTAAATCAACACCTACAATAGGGTTTCTAAAGGTTCTTAAAGTGTGAACACTTGAATCACATCCAAACCATATAGAATGTTTTGTTATGCATTTAGGTTCATTAATTTTTTTCCCAAAGTTTTAGGATCACAAAAAATATGGGGAGAGTGATCATACTAAAGTGTAATTTCAAAACATTGTCTTAGTTCGTACACTCAATCAACTATCACTTACAACCTTGCCAAGATAAGCCTACCTCAAAGGATGAAGAGAATGGGAGAATAATGATCTAATGATAAAGTATCAAGATCAATGGATATTTCATAAGGTAATTTAATGATTAATAATTCAATATTTATAGAATATTTTCCCAAGTAGTATTCACTTCAAATTCAATCTTGAAATGCCCACCTATAACCATACTAGAGGGTCAATCACATTGATATATCTCTATGACCTAGACAAGAAGCTCAAGATAAATTTTAGTCAAGGGTAATATTTTTAAGTCACATATATGTTAAATTAATAATTTATTTCATTATACCTTCACAAAAATCATATAACTTCTACTATTAACTCATGAAAGTACATAGGCTTACTGTATGAAATCAGGATTACGAGGGGCCTAAGAACATTGTTTGAAGAGTAAATATGATATGAAATAGGATGAGATGAGGTTTAAAGTGACTTGGGAGGTATTAAAATTAAAAAATTATGGTGAAATACATCTTAATAATCCCCATTTTCCTAATCTCTATCTATAGTAGTATGATAGAGATAGTCACAATGAGGTTTCTTGAAGAGATATGATGTGACATAGGTTGCATAGGGATTAAAGGTGACCAATTAGGAATGAAAATTATTTAAATAAGGTTATAATATAATTTAAAAGTAATTTTTGACACTCTTAAACTTAAATTCAAGATAATACAAGAACTTAATCATATGAAACATGAAAACATGCAGGCAACCTAAGCTAGTCCTAGAAAAAATGCATCTACAAGCCCCTATAGGCAAAATCCAATTATGAAACTTGGTATAATTGGTTTTTATGATTTATTTTAATTATATATAATATTTTTTAGGTAATTATAAGAGTGGAATAATCCACTATTTTATCTCAGCCAACTACCTATCTATTAACAATTAACATGGAGCTAGGCTGACTTCTTAGAGGGCTATAAGGTATGACAGATGGTTTGAGATTCATGAGAGATTTTTTGAGAAAATTTAATGTTTTTATAAATATTAATATAATTTTTTAGAGTGATAAACTTCATAATTTCATGTAAAATATTCCCTTGAGGGATAACATAGTCAGACATGCCTAAAACCCTTGAGAGACCGTATCATCATTTGAACTCTTCCATGGGATTTATATTGATTAATGAGAATTTGGATAGGGTGGAATATAATTTAAAACATTGAAAAAGGTGTTAGATTTAATGGAATGAAACAATTTTTTTTTTTTTTTTTTTACTCTAAAAACTTATTTTATGCTTGTAGAATCCATGACAACTAGTCGAGGCACAACTTCACCATGTAGACATATTTTCACATCATTTACATGGGAGATTTAGAATTTCATGGTTGTTGAGGGGCTAAATTTACATAATATATATGGTAATAGGTTTTATATTAGGGGTATATACACTATGAACTATTACTAAGAAGTTATGGATCCCTAAAACCCTTGAAAAACCTTGAAACCAACTTGATGGAAGAAAGAGCCCTAAATATGAATTAGAATGAGGTGTTTGAGTCATGAAATGATGTTTAGGTATTCTAAACTCCCCTGAGCACCTCCATGGCTTCTTGGTTAGCATGTGAAGGAATATTACTATATAAATTAAGATAAATACAGTTTTTTTGAGACTATAGTCAAATAAAATGAAGGGTAATTACACATTAAGTGAGTTAAATAAGAAATATGCCATCATAAACTAGCTAAAAAACAATTATATAATCATCAATAAAGGTCTTTATGACCATTTTCACTAGTAGATAGGTCTGTAATTCAAAATAAAAAGATAATTACATGTAGGTTAAAGGTGGATGGCTTGATCAAGCCAATTTAATGAATCTAAAAGACCTAATACAGGTTATTAATGTCCTATAAACTATATATGAGCCCTAAAACTCATCATAAAGTCAAAATACTAAATAACTATGCATACATCAATGTTTTTTTATTAACATCAGTAAATAATGTTTGTTTGTTTTTAGGTAAGGTGTATGTATGTTTTTACCTATAGGAAAGGTGGCATGACTGATGATTCTAGCCTTGAGGCACCAAAAACTTCCTAGAAAGCCTATTTTCTACTCTAAGAGGTGACTTCACATGCTCACCATGGTATTTACATGGGAATATAAGGACTTTGGGAGAGTTATAGGGCCTCATACAATAATTTTTTTTGGGATTTTTTTAGGCATCTAAGGCCCAAGCTTTATGAATCATCATTAACAAACCTGAACACTCTAAAACCCTTACAAAATGTTACTAAAAACTTTTTTATGAAGGATTGAAGAATAAGGCATCCAAACTGATTTAAGTAACCTAATAACCACTTCTATCATCAAGTACACTCTGATATATTCATGTCAATGATAATTTTTTGTACGAATGGTGTACAAACATGGTGCAAACAAGGATTTTTAGAGGGAAAAATGGAAAAGGAAAGGTACATAGTAGTTTAACATGACTCCAATCATTTGAGATGCTTGTTTGTTAGATTTTATACTTATTAAAATAATAATATGCTCAAAAACATGTTAGTAAGCTCCCTTGAGAGCTCATTCAAATCAACCAGTCTATAGGATTGAAGGACAAAGTGACCTAGTCACCTAGTTTGACAAGTTTATAGGTGTTTTCTTCCTCAAGAGGACCTATTTCATTATATGAATTATTTATTAATTTTTTAAAATAATTATATTTTTATATTATAATGGTTTCATGTCGCTATTTAATTCCATCAAGTGCAATAAGTTAGGTTATTATGCCTAATTAGCATAGTAGACTTATTTGGTCAATGAAGTAAAGTTAAAAATGGCATTATAAGATAGTGATAAGAGTCTATGTGGAGTTACCATAATTTATAAATAATATTTTAGTGGTAATTAGTGGAATAATTTATATTTAAGTGGATACTCCATGCACAACTGGGCTTTGAGTTGTCAATCAACACATAATTGTTCCTTATCATGAGTTGACTAGCCATTAACAAATTTCAATTAATTATTAACCTTCAATAGGAGTTATCTAAAAAAATTATGGAATATAATTATTATAAATGAGTTTGGATAGGTAAAATATGGCCCACCACCTTGTTTTCAATGTCAAATATCTCATTCAAGGAGCATGCAAGGCACTAGACATAGAGAGATGTCTTGAGGACTATGTGTAACAAGTTATAACTCAAGTTATACTTGAATAAATTATCTGATAACCTATTATTATCTCCTATATGACACATGTGATTATTTTATTATCTTTTTATTTATATTCAAGACCTTTTGTATTATTTTTGGGATCCCTTAGGCTAGTATACAAATACTATGCTAAAATTATAACTTGCACCTGGAGTTAATAAGAAAAGTGTGTTACACACTTATTCATGGTTGTTAGTGTGTTATTTTGATTATTTATTTTTATATAAGTGTGATACTTATCTCATTTTTTAGGTCCTCTCATTCAACTAATGTTATGTTTCCATCCTCTATAAGTAACCCGAAGTGTTAAAAAATATAAATTATGTTGAAGAGTGTTATTATGCACTGTCTTTACAGACCTTCATTCATATACCTTAAATTTGTATAAATTATATCAAATATTCATATAAAACACTCATTTTTATTATTTATTTAAGAAATTATTATTGACAAGATATTCCCTTTTGATTCACAAGTGTTCTAAAGTTCAAGGTTTATAGAGGATTATTCATCATTTAGGTGCATCACCATCAATAACATCGCTTTTCCTTTTCAATAATCCTTATATAAATTTTCACCCCAAAATCAAGTAGGTTTTTTTAAATGACTCAAAATTGATATATTTAAATGAGGTACCCTCATAATCTATAGGTTTGATCTAGTTATAGGGACCCCACAAACTTAGACCAATCCAATGTTTCTCTAGGTTTGAAGGAGATCTAAGCAATATAATTTAGCAAGGGTATAACTTGGGTTAATAATAGTTATAACGTGCCTATTATGACACAAACTCATCCATTAGATTATAAATTTACACCATCTTGGTCTTCACAAGTAGTTTTAATCACTCTATGGTCATTATATCTAAGGTAAAGTGCATCTTTTGTTCATAATTCATTAGTTTTTATGTGTCTTTGGGAAGGATATGGTAACTTATGGAGGATATTTTATCTCTTAATATCCTTATTAATAACCTTATGATCCATATAAATTACAATAGTATCCATATTTATCTCATAATCACCCTTATTATCACTACATTCACCCATATCAACCTTATGATGAGCCTCACCAACCTATATTGAACCTTATCAGAAATATGGTGGATCATACCAACCCTATGATCACCATCATGAGCCTTCTTATCCTCCATATTATACATATAAATTCAAATATTAATCACCCTTTCAAAAAACATAGTTTTTTTATGATGAGTTGGAGTAGATGAATAGGGTGAACCAAATCATTTTTAAGGCAATTTTATACTTAAGATAAGTACTATCATGTAAACAATTTCAAAAGTCACTAACACCTATTGTACCATACCACTATCCATGTATTTAAACTCCATATAAATAATAATTTTATCCAATCATTCCCCAAGATTTAATACCTTCAATATGAGAGGATCCTAAACCCAAGTTTCCAACTTGGAAATAATTACAATAGTCAAGCATAAGCCCAAGTGTGGAATTCATGGACAATCCTAAAGTAATTTCATCCTCACCCCTTCCTTCTCAATATCCCAAGGAATTAATTTCATTAAATTATATTAAAGGACAAATTTAGTAGAAAGAGAAGGCGATGGTTGTCAAAGTTGAGTAGCCTCATGAGGAAAATCAATCATCCATGGCAACACCATTGGATTTGTTTCATCTTATTAAGTTTTTTCAAGATTCAACCATGAAAATACTTGAGAAAGAAAATCTCCTTTATGATTTAAATTAATAATATGCATTTGAAGTGACAATAGATGAGAATGACTTAGGTGATCAAGAAGAGGAAATCACCATTGGGATACCTCTTGGAAAACATATACATGATTCAATATTTTATAGTGTAAAAGAAGATGAATTCAAAGAGGTTGATGCTGAGATAGAGGATGAGATAAAATTATAATATAATATATAATAGGAATACACTCCAACTGATCAACAATAATATAGTTCCCATGAACTCATTGGTCACATAGTAGGTGCCATTCATCATGATATCTCACAAGAACTTGTAGAAGTGGTAGAAGACAAGTAAACGATAGCCAATGAAAATGAAGAACAAGATGAATTTGAGAGAATGATAGATCATCAATTTTATATTGAATATGAAACATTTTCAAGTGATAAATATGAGATATAAAAATATGTTCCATCCTTATGATCATGACCAAGAAAGTGATATGCTTATTCTTGTGCCTTATACTATTCAAAGTGAAGAAACTCCAATCATACTTGAGCTTGTTGAGAAATAATCATTGGACTTGTTTTATTTCATCAATTTAGGTTATTATTTAATTTAAGGTGATTAATTTTATGTTGATAGAAGTATATTTATCAAATAAGAATGAATTATCCCTCTAATTAATCAAATCAAAGAAGTTATCTTATTAGGAGATGACTTGTTTGAACCTTTTAGGAAAGTTTATCAACTTCTCACTTCATATTCAGATGTCTCTCCACTCTTATAGGTTTAAAATGAACTCAAATGGCCTCAATAATTCATGAAATCTAGTGCATATCTCTTAGAGTCCAACCTTACAACCTTAACATAAAGACACTTCAAGCTAGCCAACATGACCATAATTGAAATCTCATGACTAAAGAAAAATTGATATTGTTATTGTAAAGTACATGGATATGGGAGGAGTATGACTAGGTATTGGACTCAAATATACAATCCATGCACCTAAAAGTGAAATTAGAAGTCACAACTACTTATTCAAGATGCCACAAACATGTTAATGATCTTACCCACAAGGGGTTATCAATATATGGTAATCATATTTCAATGTACCTTGGTGGACAATCAAGTTTTTAATTTGACCTTGGAGGATAGATTTTGACTTTTGGTTAGTTATTTTAGGTTGTTTGTCATGTTTTAATAAGTGAATAACATAAGTAGTAGTTTGTTGCCTTGTTGTTGTGTTTATCTTGTTCTTATTTTCCTTAGGTTAGGTGTGTTTTCCTTCTTAGTTTAAGTTTTATTCTTATTGTATTATTAATTTGAACCCTTGGAGAGGGTTATTCAATCTCTCTCCAAATAAGATGAAAAATGGGAACAATCCTAGGCTATGGGTGTCCTATTGTGAGGTTGAACCTATGGGTTATGGGTCCACTCCCTAGGTGTATCAATTAATCTCTTAGTAAGATGATTCTATGACTTGGGAAAGGGTTTAGAAAGGGGAAAGGATGAAATTAAAACATAAATAAAGGGTGATACACCAAATAAATTGACACTTACATAAGCATGAAATAAACACTAATTCATCATAAGATAATTCTTGATCACACAACCTCATAAGCTAGTTAATTTACATAAGTATTTCATAAACTAAGATCACTAACAAATGAATAAAGCAAAGATTAATTATAAAATTGACACCAAGAATCCATTAATTATGGAAAGAGCTCATGTTTATACCTAAAACTAGCTCGAAAACACCTAAAAATAGAAAAGAAAGAAGGATAATGGACATGAAATAAAACTTATTCATAAGGACATCATGAATAAGCTTGCTAAACATAATTTAGAGGCAAGAAATAGGTGAAAAATCATATTTATTACTTCAAAAGGTCTTTCATAAAAATTTTAACAAGGTTTTTCCTTATCAAATGAGAGTATATTTTATAAAATGGGGGAGAAATGGGAGATATAGGAGAAAAGGAGAAGAGAGAGAGAGAAGAAGCATTCAAAACAAATTCAGTAAATGAGACACAATCACTTCAACTAAGTGTCAACCACATTTTGATCAATTAGCACTAATATATTTTAACAAAATAACCCTAATTAGCTCCAAATATCCTTTAAGCCCTCTCATTTGCCTAGAAACACACTAGAAGACATGAACTTGTTGAGGATGATGATATAATGATCCACTTAAAATTGAAAAGTCTACAAAGAATTTTAAAATTAATGGAATGATCCACTTGCCTTTATCAACCTCCAAACTTATCTCCTTTGGACCTCTATTCCATCCTCCACTTTCACATCTAGAAGATGTTAGGTAAATGTCAATTGACTTGGCATAAGATGATTGATTGGACATGGAGGTTAAGTTTCATGTTTACTTTTTGAGGCTAGCTTATATTTTCAACTTGAATTTACTCCTCAAACCTAGAATAAAATCCATGAAACATGTAACTCTTATAGACCCCATTAATGGAGGTCATAAGCTTGAGCCACCTTGAACTAACTGCCTTGAAAACTACTGCCAAGGCCATTTAGACCCTGAAGACCACTTTTGGACCTATATAATATCTTCAGGCATCTTTGGCATAAATATGATGAAGAAAATGAATATTTGGAAAACCTTTAATACCATTAGCTAGCTATGGGTTTCTTTTGAGCCTATAGGTGTTGATAGAGGATCATATCTAGCTCCTCCACCTTGCTATGTACCTAGGGATATGATATATTAATGTATATGGGTTGATGGAGATGCTGACATGTGGCACACATCTCCTTAATTACTTATATGGGTAATATATATTGGTATAATAGAGTAACTTGCGGAATTAGTACATTGGGTAATGCTTAGCCTACATTGGGATTAGGTGGTTAACCATCCATGGGTTAGATAGATGTCTATATATAGGAGATGATTATCATGGTAAAGATATCAAGTAAGCATTGAGTCTTCTACTGTAAGAAGATAATTGAGGTTTTCCCCTCAAAGAGACATTATGGAGTTATTCCTTCCTAAAGGAGTATTATATGATGTTTCCCTTCCTTAAGGATATTTATTTATAAATTGAATATCAAGATCATATCAAGTGGTATCAGAGCTTCGATGTAGGCAATTTGTGTGGAGTGAAACCCTAGTTTTTTGAATCATCAATAACTTTTGATTGGTTGTGAATTTTTCCACAATTGTTTTACTAGATATAGAGAATATTTCAAATAAGTCATAGTAAAAAAATAGAGATTTTTTTATTAGTTTCAAGGGAGTTATTGATATTTTAGGGTTTATACTAATTTCTCTATATCTTTCAAAATATATGGAATGTTTATTTAAATTTTTTATTGTAGATATAAGAATATATAAGAGAATTAAAGTCAAAATTTTAGAATTTTTAGAGTTGTTTTGAGTGATTTGTTGTGATTTTAAGAAAAAGAAGAAGAAGAAGAAGTAATTTGGCACATAGAATGAATGGGGAATCACTATGACTATGCATGGAAGAATACATACTATGGTCATGGTTGGAATCAGAGTAACACAACAAAATATGGTACATGGAATAAAAAGAGGAATAATTATGGTTGGACACCAAAGTAGTATAATTATGATCATAAACAAAATTAGAGGAGCACAATGGAATTTGGAAACAAGCTTGGAGAGCTATCACCTACCAAGATCACATATGGATGGCTAGATGATCGAGATTGGATACAAGTGTGTAATGATTTAAAGCAAACTCATTATTTGGTTTCTTCTTATGTTTCAGGATGAAACATGTTAAGGAGGTAAGGAATGCTATGTACCTAAGGATATGATATATTAATGTATATGGGTTGATGGAGATGCTGTCATGTGGCACACATCTCCTTATTTAGTTATATGGGTATAATATATTAGGATAATAGAGTAACTTGTAGAATTAGTACGTTGGGTGATGGTCGGCCTACATTGGGATTAGGAGGTTACCCATCCATGGGTGAGATAGATCTCTATATATAGGAGATGATTATCATGGTAAAGATATCATGTAAGCATTGAGTCTTCTATTGTAAGAGGATATTGGAGGTTGTCCCCTTGAAGAGACATTGTGGAGTTATTCCTTCCTAAAGTAGTATTATATGGTGTTTCTCTACCTTAAGGGTATTTCTGCATATATTGAATATTTGAATCATATCACACCCTTCTTGATGCATATTTCAAACATAAATGTCTTCATTATCCTTATAAGACCACCTACAATAAACCTACATGTTATTTTATTGAAAATTTTGATTGTGCAATTATTTTGAGGCTCAAATCTTGTAGAAGTTACTAAAAAATTGTAGTGAATAATTTCATGATTTGGGAGTCTTCAAATACTATGCTAGTCTAATCACACACCCCTTCCTTTTTGCATTGATCTTCTTCTAGGATAGGGATGAAATGTAAATGCATTTGGACTGATTAAAACCTCATGAAACATTGTTAAATAACATCAAAAAAAGGTCCCATGTCATTATTTTGATACTTTTAGGGATTTTGTCCCTAAAGCTCAGTCCTTCATCTAAAGTGGTTTCTCAAGGCTACCAACTACTCCAATGCTTGCTCGTGAATACCAAGGTATCTCTAACCTCCATACTTCATCTTGATATGTTTTTCATGTTATTAGACAATCACTTGAACTCATTCATTTAGTGTCTCTTTTGTCTCTCCTTTGATAATCACAACTCTACCCTTACTCCAAACCCTGAACATAGGTTCACTATAGATGAAAACTAGTCCCTTTATTAGTTTTTATATGGTCAAATATCACTGAATATCCATAGTTGAAATCCTCTTCTTACTCAAAATAGTGAATGCATGAACAATTTTAGGCCTTTTTCATATGTTTGATGGCTTTTAGGATGTTTAACTAAGCTTTAATGGTGGTAATAAAATTTGAAGTGTTTGCTCTAGTAACCCAAATCATATGTTGATCTTATGTTTATACATTTACATGATTAGGTCCACAAAATATTTAAATATGATGTATTTTCATATGTATCATCTCCTTACCATGTTATCTATTTAAATTTAAAAAAATGACTGTTATTGCTTTGAACACATGTCTTCATCTTGTGCCTCCTATTAATTTGATCAAACTCACTTTGTTAATCTCCCCAAGAGTCTTTTGACCTTAAATTTCAAAATTGAGCATTAATATTTGATCTCATCTTTAGAGATTGTGATACTTAGTAGCCATATATGCCTTCTATGAACCCTACTATCAATCTCCATTTAGTTGATTCTCTTACAGCATGTGGTGACCTTTCATGAAATTTAGGCTTATTGACTTCTTGACTCAATTCACACCATTGATACCCATCTACATATTTGAACAAGTATCATTGATATTTGATCTGAATGATCGAATGCACAACATTGATCTTTGATTTTCTACCAATTTATCATGATTGTGACACATGGCACCATTGCATTAAATCTTAAGATCCTTTAATTTATTGACCTCATACTCACAATTAAATCTCCATCTACATCAGTGAATGTACACTATAAATATATCTTAACTTATTGACCCCACTATTTAATTCAAATCATTGATCAAAATTTATACATAAGAATACACACCATCGATATTAATCTAGGGAACTTTGAATTATCAAATCGATGCGATCACCCACATGTCATTTATCCTTGATCTAGTCAAGCAAGGTTTTAACACCTGGTAGCTATGTATTCAATTTTAGGATCCTTTGACCTATTTACTTCAAGGTTTTGAAATTTTGAATATCTAAATTTAATTTGTACCTTTGACCTATTGACTTTGATTACTATCAGCCACATGCCATTATTCTTTAATCTGATTGAGTGAGGCTTCGACACTTGGTAGTCATATGTTTAACTTGAACTTGAATCTTCTTTAAACAATTTATTTCAACCATGAAGTGAATAAATCTAGGTAATTAATTCTTTTCATGTGATGATCATTTCCATCTCACCTGTAGGTGCTCATTCATGGTGGGCTATGCATGAAAATGTAATAAATGACTAAGTTTAGAGCTTTGAAGGTTGTTGATTATGAAATAGCTAATTGTCCTATCAATGAAAACCAATTCCTTTATTGGTTTTCTATATGGTTACACTCATTAAGAAGATACAATTGAGCCAAAACCCCCTAAAAAGTGTAATTCCTTTCCCTAATCCTCAAACCATGGCTATAGATGGAGATTTTTTAGGCTATACTAGACCTCATTTGACCCATCAAAGCTCTGATGAACTATTGAGACTTTGTGTAAACCTCCTTCATGTCTTCGAGTACTCAAACACCATGAAAACCTATTGGATACTTCACTTGTAGTTTTAGACATGTTTCTAGGCCTTTCCATCAAAATCACCAAATTCACCTTAAATCTTGATTAAAGTGTTTTAAAATCTTACAAGTGGCATATGGTAGCTCCGTGAGGTCTATCTTCTCTTTTTACCATTGGATCACTCACTCAATCAGGACTCTACCTAGCCTTTCACACCATACCAAGACCTCCCAAAATAGTTTAGTACATATTCATATTAGGACATCAAAGGACTAGTCATGGGGGTATAAGGTTAATGAAGGGCTTAACATAGTGGTCTAATCCATCCAAGCAAAGTTTTCATATGTAGGCTAATTTTAGCTAACAATTCCTTTTATTTTTTTATCAATTCTTATTTTTTGTAGTTAGAATAGGTGTTTTAAATTACAAAATTTGTTTTGTAGTCCAAGTGAGTCATAAAACCATGTTTTCATGTTTTATAATATCATTTTCATGAAAATTAGTGAGTTATCTTGACCAACAGGCTAGTCAACCCCTATGAATCACCAAAAATGTTGGTAATTTGGCATGTCAAAGCCAAATGCCAACCCCTAAAATTGATAAATGTTTATGGACCTCATAGTTTTCTTTACTATAAAGTGAAGAGATTCATCTTAGTGTCATGTCAATGGTGTCATGTTTCATTCTAAGGTTTTGATAGAGAATTCAACTACATTTGTGATCTAAAATTCTCTAATGAAGTGTGTGAAATGTGGTAGCTAATGACTCATAAATATATTTAGTATTTTTAATCATAATGATCTATAAGACTTAAATAGGGGTGATGAACATATATAAAAGACTCATAAAGAGCTCAATTGAAGGAGATAAGGTAAATTTTCATGATATTCATTAGCATATTCTTATGAAGGTTGGTGTATGTGGTAAAAAGTGAAGGTTTTGGATTAAAAAAAGAAAAAAAAATATACTTTAAAAATCCATAAAATCATTTATAATAATTTGAAACACCTTCAAATTCATGTATTACCTTAATTCAAAATTATTATGCCTTGAAATTATCTCTTCATACAATACTAAGGTGTAAAAAAGACTCCAAGAGCTCCCACATGCTAAATTTGAACCCATAAATATGTCAAAAACTTAATTCTTGTTCTAATAATATTTTTAACTTGTGGTCTTCATTTTATTTCACTAAATTAGTGGTTCAAATCTTTAGTTATGAATAAAAATAATAAAGAAGTCTATTTTCATGAGTTTCATGTAGGGAGTATAGACTTATAAAACCTTATCTACACAATAGGGATCATGAGCATGAATATGGAGTTATCATAGGTATTCAAGAAGAAATTTAGTCAAAAAATACATCATACAAGCTCAAAAATGGTTTTCTCCATATACCTAGCTTCTTTCCACATCAAGAGAGCCCCTTAGGTTTGCAGATGGTATGCCCATAAAAGAGAAAACCAAGGTCTAGAATTTTAGGTAGAGAAAGGGGTTTGAGAGAGCTTCCATACTTAAAAGGTTGAGACACTCATTAGGTGTTATTCATTCAAGAAAGCATTCAATTTTCTAATATTTATCCTCATCTAGCCATCATGACATAAAAAATCAATTTTGTGGAGTTTATCAGGAATATGAACCATCTTTCCATGCCCCTATTCAACTTGTTTTCACATGTGTGAGGTCATATGGATCTCAAGAATATAAATCAATGCAAATTTATAGTCTGCAGGTAGTTTGGAGAAGTTATATGTTTTAGAGGTTGATCCATGGATTTCATGATTCTTCATGACATGGTTTATAAATCTCCTTCATGTTCTTGTGTTACTGATTTAATATTATAAAATATTCCTTAAAGATCCATAGCAATGAAAGCATGAATGTTCTATCAATATATTTATGGAGTCTTAGTTTATCAAAATTTAAGGAAACTTAGCATTTGTTAAGGTTTTTGATGGATCATATGTTTCCATTTATAAAAGTATATGATTAATTATGACATATAAAATGGTATAATTGGTTGAGGCATATTCCTATGCATCACTCATAGTATTCATGACTATTAAGGTATTGGATTCATATCATTTCCACTCTTCATCATGTTCATCCCATTTCATAGGATTTCATACTTTATTTCATCACTATTTCATCATTTCACTTCATATCCATTATCATTATCATGCCAATCACCATCTTGTCAATATTCACTCACTTTCATCTCAAAGAAAAGTCAAGGACACTAAGAAGCATAATAGTCCCAAAGGTATGATTATGTTTCCATATATAATGCTAAACAATGAAGAACATCCACCTACAAGAAAGATAAATTGTTGTAAGGATATACTTCATGAAGGTACTATCTTAAGAAGACTAAAAGACATGGATATCTCAATAAATAAGGTTAAACTATCTCATCAAGTTGTAATAGATGAAGGAGAAGATCATCAACACTATTTTGTGATCTTCTCAAGGTTTAATTCAAACATAGTCTATATAAAATAATCGTACAGAGTCACATGAAGGTACACTATACAATAATCACGAGGAATTATCATGGAAAAGATGCAGGAGTAAGATTTATCAAATAATGAGGATTTATTGATCTATGTTTGTAATTTCATTCATATCTCAATCTAAGGAGGAATTCCATTGAACCTGTATTCAATCATCCTTCTCAAAATAACCTACAAGCCTATTTGGGGAATAAGAACAAACTCGATTTCAAACAAAGGGAGAAACTTCCATCTTTGAGAGTAAAAGTTAAACTCAATGAATAAATTTAAGAAAAGGTAAGAACATTAAAGACTAGGTGAATTAATTTGGAGTTATGTTAGTGTGTTTCAAGGATGAAAACTTGTACATAGTCTGTACAAGATCCAAACTAGAATACATAATCAAGTCTATGATGAAAAGAAAAGTTTATTTTTAAGAAGGTAGAATAATGAGTGTGAAGAACATAGTGTGAAAAATTGGTGCATATGAAATTAGGATAAAATTTAGACCCTTGTAAGGATAAAACTTTGAATAGGATACATTTCCATGTAAACCAACACATAAAATAGGGTTTTTTAAGGTTCTAAAAGTGTTCAAACTTGAATCACATCAAAATTGTAAATAAATTGTTACTTGCCTTTAGGTTCATTGAATTTTCTACCTAAAGGTTGAGATTATCAAGTAATATGGTGAGAGAGATCATATTGTAGTCTAATTGTAAAAGGTTATTTTAGTCCTTACACTCAATCAACTATCACTTACAACCTTTCTAAGATAAGTCTACCTCCAAGAATGAAGAAAATGAGAGCAAATTGATTTAATGATAAAGTGACATGATTAATACAAGTTTCATAAGGTAATGGAATGAGGAATAATTTAGGATATAGAGAGGATTCTCCCAAGTAGTATTCACTCTAAATTTAACCTTAAAATGCCCACCTATAACCATACTAGAGGGTTAATCACATTGATATATCTATATGACCTAGACAAGCCATTAAAGATACATTTTAATCAAGATTAATATTATGAAGTATCCTATATATTAAAATCATAATTTATGTCATCATACCTTCACCAAGAGCATATAACCTTTACTATCAACTCATGAAAGTACACATGCTTACTATATGGAATTAAGACTGAAAATAGCCTAAGAACATTATTTGAAGAGTAAATATGATAGGGAAAGGGATAATAATATGTTTAATGTGTCTTGGGAGGTATAAAAAGTACCAAGTGATGGTTAAATATATATAAATCACCCTAATTTTCCTAATCTCCACCTACAACAGTATAATAGAGACAATCACAATGAGTTTTCTTCAAGAGATATGGTGTGGCATAGGTTGCATAGGGATGAAATGTAACTAATGAAGGATAAAATGTATTTTAAAAAGTTTCTCATATAACTTAAAAATAATTTTTGATACACCTAAACTTCATTTCAAGCTAATACAAGAACTCGGTCATATAAAACATGAAAACACATATGCAACCTAAGTTAGTCCTAGGAAAAATACATTTACAGGCCTCTATAGGAAACATCTAATTATTAAAATTGGTATAATTGGTGTTAATGAGTGATTTTAAGTGTCCATAATCCTATTTATCTCAATATAAGATTGGAATTATTCACTTTTTTTCATAGTCATCTACCTCTCTATTGACAATCAACATGGAACAAGGTAGACTTTTTGGAGGGTTATAAGGTATGGTAGATGGTTTGAGATTAATGAGAGAGTTTTTAGGGAAATTGAAGTGTTTATAAATATTTACACTTAGTGATATTTATCACCTTTATAATTTCATGCAAATCATGCTCTTGAGGCCTAACATTGTCAGACAAGCTTAAAAAACTTGAGAGACCCTGTCATCATTTTAAACTCTTCCATGGGATTTATCTTCATTGATGATCATTTAGATAGTGTGGAGGATAATTTAAAACCTTTAAGGAGTTTTTATATTAAAGTGAATGAAAAAAACTTATCTTTTTTGATTCTAAAACCTTTTTTCTACTTGCACAGTCCATGACAACCAGTCTAGGCACAACTTCACCACATAGACAACTTTGCACATCTTTTGCATGGGAGCTTGATATTGTCATTTTTATTGAGGGGGTAAATGTAATTTATATATATGGAAATATGTTTTCCATTAGGGTTATATACACTATGAAATATTTCTAAGAAGTTATGGACCCCTAAAACCCTTTCAAAACCTTGAAACCTACCTAAAGGAATAAAGAGGCCTAAATATGCATTCAAATGAGGTGTTTGAGTCATGAAATGATGTTGGAGGTATTCTAAAATTCGTTAAACACCTCCATGGCCTCTATATTGGCATGTGAAAGACTCTTACTATATGGACTAAGCCAAGTAAGGCTATTTTGGGCCCATAAGAAAATAAAATGAAGGGTAATCACACATTTAATAAGCTATATAAGAAATAATGGGTCCTAAACTATCTAAAAAACATTGATACAATCATAAATAAAGGTTTTTATGACCATTTTCATTATTAGATAGGTCTAAAGGTCAAAATAAGAAGCTAATTGCATGTAGTTTGAAGGTGAATGGCTTGATCAAGCCAATTTCATGACTCTAAAATACCTCACATACATTATTTAGGTTTTATAAACTATATATGATCCATAAAACTCAACATAAAGTCAAAATATTGAAGAAATATGCATACACCTATGCTTTTCTATTGATGTCACTGAATAATTCCATTAATAAGGGGTAAGAAGATATAAATTCAGGACATGAGAGGACTTTAAATCTTCATGAACATCATAATAATGTTGTAGGTAAGTTCATGTCATTTTTAACTCTAGGGAAGGTGGCATGACTGATCATTTTGACTTTGAGGCACCAAACACTACCTATAAAGCTTATTTTCCACTCTGAGAGGTGACTTCACATGCTCACCATTTTACATATATTTATCATGGGAAGATGATGATTTTGGGAGTGTTATAGGGACTAATAAACTAATGTTTAATGGCATTTGTTTAAGAATTCAAGGCCCAGGCTTTATGAATCATCATTAATAATCTTAATCAGTTTATAACCCTTATAAAACCCTACTATAGACCTATTTGTGAATAATTGTATAAGAATGAATCCAAAATAATTAAATTCACCTGACTACCACCTGCATCATCAAGTGAAACTTGAGAACTTCATGTCCATGGCAATTTGTTGTATTATGAACATAGTAGAATACAATATTTTTAAGGGAAAAAATGTATAATTAGAGGTGCAAGGTAGTTTAAGATGATTAAAATTATTGGAAATGATTGTTTTGAACTTTTTATACATCCTAAAATCATCATATTCTCAAAACCATGCTGTTAATTTCCCTTTAGAGTTCATTTAAATCAACTAGTCTACATGATTGAACGATAAGTTGACCTAGTCACCTAGTTTGA
This sequence comes from Torreya grandis, assembly GCA_037957365.1. Lineage (NCBI taxonomy): Eukaryota > Viridiplantae > Streptophyta > Pinopsida > Cupressales > Taxaceae > Torreya > Torreya grandis. The sequence continues at coordinate 267,822 of JARHVA010000511.1, read as the reverse complement.
CTAGTTTTTAGGTGTTTTATTTCTTACGAGTACCTATTTCATGATATGATGCATTTATTAATGTTTAAAAATCACTATATTTTAATATTATAATTGTTTCATATAGGATTTTAGATCCATCAAGTGCAATAAGTTAGGCTAATAGGCCTAATTAGCCTAGTAGACCTATTTGGTTAATCAAGTAAAGTGGAAAATGGCAATGGAAGCTATTGATGAGAATTGATGTGTATTTATCATGCTTCATAAATTAATTTTAGTTTAAATTAGTGTCATAATCTATATTTAAGTGGAGACTCCAAGCATATCTGGTCCTTGAGTTGTCAATCAACACATAGTTATTCGTTATCATAGTTGACTGAACCTTAAGAGATAATAAATGAATGACTAACCTTCAACAAGAGTTATCTAGAAAATTTATGGAATAATATAATTCTAAATTATTTTATATAATTAAATTATTTCTCACCACCTTTTTTTAAATTCCAAATAACTCATTCAAGTAGCACACAAGGCACTAGACATAGAGAGATGTCTTGAGGACTATTTGTAGAAAGTTATAACTCAAGTTGTACTTGAGTAAATGATTGGATAAACTCTTATTCTATCCTAACACCACATGGAATATTTTCATTATCTTTCTATATATATTTTTGGGATCACTTAGGTTGGTATACAAAAACTATGCTGAAATTATAACTTGCACATGGAGTTAATAAGAAAAGTTTGTTTTAGACTTATTCATGGTTGTTAGTGTGTTTTTTTTTAATTTATTTGTAGATAAGTGTGATATTTATCTAATTTTTTATGTCCTCTAATTCACCTAATATTGTGTTTTAATCTTCTATAAGTCACTTGAAGTGTTAAAGAATAGAAATTATGCTCAAGAGAGTTAGTATGAAGTCTTTTTATAGACCTAGATTCCTCTACTTTTAATTTTCAGACCTATCAATCCTTCATATAAAACACTCATGTTTAGGCTATTTTTAATAAAGTATTTTTTACAAGCTATTCCATTTTGATTTAAAAGTATGCCCAAGTTTAAGGTTTATAGAGGATCATTCATCATTTAGGTGCATCACCATCAATAACATAGGTTTTTCTTTCCAGTAATCCTTCCTGGACTTTTCAACCTAAAATCAATTAGGTTTTAGTAACTAATTTAAAATTTATATATTTAGAGGAGATATCATCATAATCTAGAGGTTCAGTCTAGTTAAAGGTACCCCATAGCCTTAGATCAATCTAATCTTAGTCTATGTTTGAATGTGATATTAGTAATCTACTTTAGCAAGGGTGCAACTTGGGTTGCTAACACTACTACGAAATAAATCCCATGAGGAAAAATGAGTGCATGACAAGTTTACCCTACAATGCATAGGACCTTATCAAATTTTTAAGATCTTTGGTAATAATGCATTCTATTTGAAAGATCTCTAAGATAATGATTTTAAATATCCAGTCAATGGATAGTTTTTGAACCATTACTTCATGGTTGTTCCATCTAGAGAGGTATTTAAGTAACAACATATGTTATGGTAGAGGTAGAATTAGGTTAAATTTTATTTATTATTTAGCTTCCTAGTTTTATTCATTCAATTTTGTTATAATATTTCATGCTTTATAGATTATCAACTTTTTATTTCAATAGTTTACTTCACTTAGTTTGGTGTGTTTATTTTAGGTAGTTTTCTTAATTTATAGGATAGATTTACTTTGATTTTATGGAAATATAGTTGATTAATCTTTGTATAATCAAGTGAACATTTGGGTATTTTGAATCTAAATAGAATCAATGGGTGTTTCATCTTGTGGTTCATGACTCTTAATCTAGGTAAGCAATGAGAGAGTTAGCCATGAAAATGTCATAAACCTAATGACTCCATCTGGAATGTAAAAGTATCTCCCATAGTTATATTCCAATTTATAAATTTATCCTTATCCATTTTGGTCAAATACACATAAAATATTAATACTTATTTGAGGTAATAACCATTAACATGGAAAAAATTTGACAAGGACATTTTTATTAACCAAATTTTATTAATACCAGCATGTGGTGGTCACATTCTTCCTTCTTTCATTTAGAAAGAAAAAAAGAGAGAAAATAAAACTATAATAGGAATAATCTAAAGAGTATAATATAAAATCAAATATAATTAAAATCCTACATGATGACATAAGATTAATGTATCATGCATCATGGAAAATATGAAGGAAGAGAGAAAAAGTGATCAAAGGAATCTCTATTGGGTCTATGGATGCTTGGTAGGTAGAAAATGAATGCTCGATCCCCTAAAATGTTTATACACCTAACACCCAATTAGAATGAAATTGACATCTCACCCTACGTCTTTACCTAAAACCCTTTGACAAAGAATAAACAATATCACTTTCCCATACATAGGTCCAAGGTGTAAGTGAAGTTAGTATGTTGGATAGAATTATTAATAATCTCTTTTTCATTTTAAATTAATTTTTTTATTTTATTATGGTTCATGGTTGACATTTGTATTGTAAAACTAGGGATTCCAAGTTCTTGAAAACTTGAGAGTATTCACCCTTATGAGTCATCATTTGTTGTATTCAACACCCCTAAATTTTGATTTTATTTAAAAATTAGGGACCCCTTTATATATATATATAAAATTTTGGGGTGTATGTGTTTCGGATGGTTCTTATTATTTGTATAAACTTTTATGTTATGGACATTGGATCATGATTGGTACACCTATTTTTAATTTTGGAAGGACTTATTAAAACTAATATATTAATGTAAATTTTAGAAGAAATGCTATGTATGATAAGTATTCAAACTTTGCTTATTTAGGTTCTTTTATTCTAAGTTGCTTATTTGTGAAATTTTTATTCAACATTTCAGATACTTTTGATCTTTAGAATTTTTATATTTAGAAAATTTTCAATCACAAAATATTTATTCATGAAATTTATTTCATTTTTTTATAATCGTCAACTTAGTATTCAATAACTTTTATTTTTATTATTTTATTTGGCACTTCTTATGTAGTGACTTTTCTTTAGAAACTTTAGTCTTCGAAAGGTTTTATTTGGAACTTTAATTTGGCATCTTTAATTTAGAAGGTTTTCTTTGGGAAATTTCTTTGCAAAAATTTTAACCTTAACAACAATCTATCTGAAGAGCATTTAGTCTTTGGGAACTATTCTTTTGGCATATTTTAGACAAATATTTCTAAATGAATCTATTTGAAGATCATTTTTCTCTTCTAGGTATTTCATTTGGAATCTTGGACTCTTCATATTATATCATTAGGCCTGACGTAAAGTATTGACTCATTGACTAAACCATACAATAAGAAGTTTCAAAATAAATAAATAACATCATGGTACCTCAAATGAACAATCATCCTATATGGTATGCCCACTAGGCCTAGGTGGTTAAGATCAAATTGAATGAAGGTGATGAGCTCGTAGATGTTGGAGATTAATGGAAAAAAAAATAAAATGAATGTATAAATATATAACATAGATCCCCAAAATTATTTCACCTCATTTTATTTTAAAGAGCTCAAAAGCACATAACCTTCTACAATCTCAAAATCCCTAGCTATGTCCAAAATGAATTACAATTCATGTAACTCAATTTTTACACCCCTATTTTCGAAATATTCAATCAAACTAGAATTCATCAATAATAATGACATCTTCATATAGGGCATACAAGGGATCTTCATACCTATCTAGGTTATCTATCAAAGACTCCATAAAACACCTATATATGATCTTTGACTCAACTATGTTTGATGGCCTCCATGGCAATTACTCATCTTTATGAGAGGTGATAGGGAATGTTGATCCATTTGGATTGGAAGATGACATCTTAGTAGAGGAGATTTTTTTTTATCAAACTTGATTCTATTTAAATTATAGGCACTTCACTCCATAATTTCCAAACTTGAAGTCATGCCATATATTAACTTACTACAAGACTTAATCTTTGAAGGAAGGATTTTAGATGATGTATTTCTACACTACATCACCAAAACCATAGTAATTTCCTATATGTATAGATATGATTTTATGAGTTATTTATGTCTTCCCATTCCTGATGTAACATTGTATTTATATAGTGTAGTCACTTGGAAGAAAAATAACAAAATAAATCAATTAGTAGGGAAGTGGCTTCTCCCAAGGGAGTGTTTCACTTTAAAGGAAAATACAAATAATCACATACCTATTGCATAATTTAAAATGTGAATTAATATTGGTATAGAATTATTGAATGAACTCTTTGGCCATCTAAGCATTCATTTATTACATCTAGAATGAGTACTCCTAATGGACATACTCAATACTTCAGATTGCATCTATGCATTAGGGGAGATCATCAGTACCCACCTACATGAATAAATTTTAAACAAGGATAAAATTCCCCAAGGGAAAATTTCTATATGATGTTATACCTCCTAGATGTAGTCATGGGGACTATTTACTAACATAGTGGGGTTTTATGGAGTCTTAAACCTGATTATATCAAGAACATAACATCTTTCTTCTACTCCTTTATTCACATATATGCATATGTAAGTAACATTTTAAATATTTCATAGGACCTCTATCCTTAGGTTTGGATGTCCATTCATGGCCACCTTTTGGCTAGGATTTGAAGTAGCATTTCCAAATAACTCAAAAATTTAGGTGACTATTGGCTCTACCTTGATTATACAGTCACCATGGTTTCTAGGCATACGGTAGACCCTAATTATCTCCCCAAGTTTGTCCCTAATAAATATTTTGAATAATATATTGTCTTACAAATATGTAATGGTATATTTCAATATTTGACAAAAAATAAGAAAGGCACTTTCCATAGCTCCTATATCACTATCAGGAGGATGCAATATACATTACGGAGACATTTCAGAGAATCTAGGAATACAAAATGGGCTTATACATTGGATAATATCCAACATATGGATTGAAACCCCTATATTATAATACAACTCAAGATTCACAACATTGGTATACCATACAAACATGAGCCATTTGACCATGAATTCATATTCTTTAATTCCAAAGATGATGAGGAAGTAAAGGAAAGGGATGAAAGTGTAGGCTTAAGTGAATATTTGTTGAGGGTGATATAATAAGATCCATCCCTTACACTTAGTCAAGGTAAATTCAAGATACCACCACTATAGGATGGACATCCTCTAACTTATGGAGTGGCAAGCCTTACCAATAGCTTGCAAACCAAGTTCAAGATTCCTAATATCCACCTATTGTGATGCTAGCTCAATAAGAGAAAGATAAAGTGGTATGGGAAACATCAATCACTAGAGAACATGAAGAAGCTCAAGAGATAGAATACAGACCATTTCCAACATAATAATTTAAAAAAAAATCCTCTAGTTCAAGCATCTACTGTTAAACTAAGAAGAGTTAAATTGGAACTATTAGAGGAGATAACACAAAAAATTGAAAACATAATCATGGAAGAGGTGGATATCATTTTATTAGACTCTTATGCTGAGGAATATATGGAACATACTATAGTGGCTCTAGTAGACATAACATCTATCATGACTCTTCCCCACCTTACCCAATAGGTGATTGCTCCACAAGCTAATAAAAAAATAATGTGTTATCAAAGTAAACAAAGGGAAAATAAACCATAGACTCCATCCATGGAGGTAACCATCAGAGTGGGATAACCTTCAATTAAAGGTGAGCTATGTCAATTGGTGGATGAGGAAGACATACAACAATCTAAGGTCTTGATTTTAAAAGGATTAAAAGCAATAACATACCTTAGTGGTGATCAATCTAGTAAGGGTCCTCTCTTCATTTATTCCTTAGGCATTTCTCCTATAATTTCATTACCTATTGACTCTACTAGACATTCCCTAGTTGTTTCTACTTTAATTCCTATGTAATCACTCTTTACTAGGATTATTTTAATTTATCTAATCAATACTCCCCCAATTTCCATTTATATTTCTTTGATCACCACCCTTGTAGTATTTGACCCTTAAACCATTATTCCTTCCATCCCAACCACCTCTTCTCCCACTCTATTAGTATCCACATCTATTCCTATAGCTACAGACTAACCCATCACCCAAGTGACTACCTCCTCTACCCAATTGGGTTCACCATTGCCTTCTTTAGGACTAGTGCAAACCAAAATAGTGGTAGCAATAAAAAGGGCTCCCAAGAAGAAACATGTCTATGTAATGAATTTGATGCCATAATTCAAGAACATAGACTGGTCCAATGTAGTTTGGACATCAATTCCCAAGCCTTCCATTAAGTCTAAACTTGAGCCTAAGGAGCATGCATAAATATAAGTCTAACTGTTAGATTTATCAATGCTGACTTTTCTAGACTGGGCTAAGGAGTTAGGAACATCAGCATATTAGAGGCCTACTTGGAAGATCACTGATATTCCAACTATAATATCACTCTTTTAAAAATATATAACCTTAGTACAAAGGGTCAATAGAATAAAGAGTGGGTATAGTAATGGTAGAGGCTTAATATAAGAAGAAATAGAAGAGATGTACTCTCTTTCAAAGAGGTAGGTCATGAATAAGGATGAGTCCTCATACATTGAGGACCCCAAGTCCTACATGGAGACCCATACCAAAGTAGTATTGGTCATCAATGAGGGAATGAAGATGGTTAAAAAATAACTAGAAGAAGCTTTAGAACTCATAGAGAGTAGTAGTAGGTGATACGAGTTCCCTCCAGTATTGATCAAGTAATATAAAATATAACACTCAAGTTGTATGAAATTATTTATACAATTCATTATTTAAGAGTCTAATTAGATCTTCATGTAAATTTAATATCAAAATTATTTAATATTCTTATAGAAGATGAATATAGATTAATTTTTTTAGTAGTATACACTCCTAATAAGGCATTCATTCACTTAGATCTGGTGACCCCTTTAGAGGTAGCTAATGCATTTAATTTATATATCATCTAAACATAGGAGGATTGATATTGGGTAACTATTTATGAAGCTTTAGTGAATAAGCTTATATAATATAAAAATCAAGAAACACAAATTTTTAATGATCTTGAGTTGATAGGATATTGAAGCAATAATAGAAAGTTGGTAGCTCAAACCATTTTTGATCAAATGATCCAACAAGTTTCAAATACAGTCTGCAAGGACTGAGCCTAGAGTGCATTAAAGCAAATATGAGAACAACAAGGAAGAAGACAACATAATTGGTTCTCTTTTGGGTTAGCTTTGAATCCACCGGGATAGATCATGCAAGGCTATTAGAATAAATAGGTAGGGTAACTGAAACTCATCCCCTTGATATGAACATAATTCAGGCACATCATTCCAAAGAATACAAATATTACTAAGATTCACAATCCAAGAATAAATTAGCCTCATCTCCACCTACCAATTCTACTACTTAGACTAGACCTACAATACCAATAACAACATTATTATACACTTCAATCCCTTCTAGTTGAAAAACCACATCATGTCCACCTCTAAGTTTAGCTCCAATTATAACTCTAGTCCAATCAACAAGTGTTTCCCTAACCACATCTCTAATCACCATGTCCATAACAATAATCTTAACTCCAATTGCCAATACAACTCTAATTACAATTTTAGCTCCAACAACAATTTTGAAAAGTGTTAATTATGAGCCAACTTAACCTTAGTCAAAGGATTTTTTTGTACAAATTTTTATGTAATGATTATAAATGGATAATTAAGTCTTGTTACATCCATGTTATAATTAAACAATTTTTTTTCCATAATGTACACGTTGCATGTCTGAGGTTATCTTTAACTTACAACATGCATTTTTGTACTGAACTAAGATTTATGACCTAGTTATCATGATGTAATTAAAGTTTTTATATACTTTGAGGATGAGTTGAACCATTCCCCAAGCCATTTATATACATGTAAAACCTTCTTTTCAAAGGGTCAACATTTTTATCAATATACAATAAGAGATTAAAGAGATTGATTGTCATGAAACTATGTTTTTTATTTCTTCTTCCCTTTTTGTGTTAATGAAATTTAAGTTTATTTATATGTATCACTTCAATAATTATGAATTTTGATAATGCTACACATGAATCTGATTCTTTCAATTAATGAATATTGATATTATATGTTAAAAAAAATTGAATATTAATAAATTTTATTATTTTAATAAGATACTATATGTTGAATTGATAATATAAGGTGTGTAGATATATTTATTTTGGTATAGTCATCTAGGAATGAGCTATAAATACCTTAAAAATTTATTTTCTAAGTTATAATATCTCAAATAGGGGTGTGCAAAAACATCCCAAAGGAGATCAACCTTCAGTTGAGATCATTGAGCATCTTATACTTGTTTTCCTAGACTGCTAATCATGCTTGTTCATGAGTGTGTAATAGATGTAAGGGATAAACACTAGTCTTGGAGATACTTTTCCACACAAAAAATAGTCTTAGAAGTGACCTTTTAATAACATAGAGCCTTTTTTATGCCTTACCCTTCTTTCCTTTTTTATGAGTTTATTTTGAGATCGGCCCACCTCAAAGTAATTATGCATGCATCCAACTCATCTAGTGATTAATTTATATTATATTCCATACATGCATCCACAAAACCTAGTTAAATAACCATTAAGATCAACTTGTTATTCCATCAACTAGTTATTTTAATCACATACCTATAACTCATGACCTCCAGTGGAACCTTATTCCATAGATATATTAAGATATTAAAGGTTACATTGTTTAACCTTCTGTGGTGTGTATAAAACCCACATCAATAGATAAAAAATTTGGTGCTGAAAGGGGCCAACATTTATGTGTTTTCTCAATAGTAGAGGTTAATCACTATGTAGAGTTTCCTTGGAGACACTTGGGAGATTAACAAAGTCTAGGGCCCAAGTTAGACTTTTAGTTTCACCATTGTCAAATCCTATGAGGCCTAGACCAATACTTGTCCCTAAGATACACAAAACTAGAATACATTCCCCTATAATAAATGTCCCATTTATCAATCCTCCTATGCTCCAAACTTGGTTGATCATATATGATATTTCCATCCTTAGGGACTAACATGACCTGCCAATGAATCTATAAAATTATTTGTCTACCTTCTCCCCCTTCAATGGGAGGATGGTAGAATAGCACATAAAATATTTCAAGGCTACCCTTTGATTAATGAATGCCAAACATGAAGATGTTACATGTAGGATTTTACCATTTACTCTATAACATTATTCTTATGATTGGTATCTCAATTTATAGGAAAATTATATCACCTCATGGAATGAGTGTCAAAATACTTTTCTTGCATAATTTGGGAAAGTGACTAATCCAAGTTTGGTGTATCATAATTTCATGAACATGAAGAGGGAACCCAAAAATTCAATCTGATCCTTTAATATAAGATTATAGAATATGTACACTTGATTAAACACCATATATAATCTAGATGTTGATTTGATGCTTGAGATATACAAGAATGCTCTTGATCCTATTACTACAGTATTTTTGTAAAGAGATACCATCATTAATACTTTAGATTTATAATTTCAAGAAGATATTAATATTGAAGAGAAACTCAATCCATAGCTTGGTCCCCAAAATTAAAGAGGCCAAATTTTCAAAAATGGGTCCCATATTTGAACCCAATTTCAAATGATAATCAAAATAACCCTGCTTTCAAATAAAATTAGTTGTACACTCTGCCTCGTATGACATAACAAACTACAAATAAAAATTAAGGGTTCTTGAATAATCAAACATAAAGGAATGGCCATCAGTAGAACGAATAGAATTAACATGAGGCTCACACTAATGTAATAGTTTCTCAAGGTTCTAAATATAGAAAAGCTAAATTTTTTTTGATACAAAGAATGGTCTAGAAGCTTATCAATAGTTTCTTAAATATATAGAAATGAATGGGTAACACCAATAATCAAAATTACAATCATAATTTTATATTTCTAAGATACAATAGGCCTATAACCAGGTCCACCAACAATGAAAAGTAACAACACTATAATAATATACCAAAAATCAATATCATGGAGATAAATTTACCCAATTGGTACAAGGTTCAAAACACATCACAACATGGGGAATTGGACTGTATATAGTTATATGTAGCCTTTAAAATATTTCAAATGGAAATGACTAGACAAGATAAAATTATGAATCCTACATATTTCTCTCATGAATATGCACTTCAAGTTTACATATGGTCTTTGAAACCTATGAGTCTTCCTTACCAAATTAATATGACAATGTTCTAGAGGATAAATCTGATGAGATACAAACATTCTAGCAGTTCAATAAGAAAAATTTAAATCTAAGGAATAGATAACCCTTCACTACTTCTACTCCTCTCAATAATATAATTATGCCTCCAAATTCCTAAGATGATAATAATCCTCCTCCCCCAAAAGGGAATGATTAACCTCACCATAGAGAAGAATAGAATAAAGTAGGATACAACATTGTTGAGGATATGAATAAGATTAGGTTTAATATTACTCTTCACGATCTAGTATAAATCATAGAGAATAAGGAGATCATGTGAAAGTCTATCACAAGTAATACTTTTGTATAAAATTCTAAGACATCAAACAAAAATGTTATATACAAAATTAAGCTTAAGGTTCCCCCTTTCTTCTTAACCATTTGTGAGTTTTGAAAGAACATACACAATTATTTTGTAGATTCTATAGATTTAACAATAATAATGCTAAATTCTAGATTGGTTTGGCCCTAAATCCATCTAAGAGGACTATGTCACAAATGCATAATACAATAGTGCCTATTTCTGAAGATAATAAATGGTGTAAGAACTTAAGTTTTTTTATAACCATGAGTACAAATGACTATTGACATATTGGTAGTGGATATTCTAGAAGGCTAAGGATTATTATTGGGTGGAGATTGATCAAAGACATTAAATGAATATATTTCCATAGACTTATATCATATTTGGATACCATATATAGGCATTACCAACTACATAAGGATTTATCCAAAGTATAAGATGAAGAATCCTATTGTAGAGTAAAACATTGCCAATGAAGAATTAAGCTATAAGTCTCTTGGTCTTAGAATATATATATTTACTACAAGGAATGAATCACATGAATAAATTTATGGCCCTTCATAATTATGTACCCTCCATTTTAATAAAGCAATATCCAAAAAATATCATGTGTTGGTATCAATTTAGTCGATCCACAAGGAATGAAATTATTAGCAACATATAGGCTCCAATTCCCATGCCCTGATTCTAGGATTACATTTTTCCCTCAATAATAATGTCAAGAAATTTATAGTATACAAAGAATCTAAACTTATGATCAACCAAGTTATAAATAACTATCAATGAAAATTATCATATTTAAATAAGTACAAGCATAGATCCTAGGATTTAATTGAATCATTTGAAGCTTTCAACATATTGGCTATTCCAAGAGAACAAGATCAAGCTGCCAATTAAATGGATATTATAGTAGAATATTTGGCACCCATATAGGATTTAAAATTTCAAAATTTCTCCTTTAAAATAGTACCTTGTCGCTCAGTACTAGACAATGTTGAAAATTTTCAAGTGTTTGATGATGATCAAAAGATCATCTTTTTTTTGACAAGTTTGAGATAGTTTCAATCTCAGATAATTGATGACTAGGAAAGGAAGCATAGGTTCCATCAAGGATTGTATTAGGAGGACATTATCCAACTAAAGGAAGCACATCTCACATTAGGGATGGTTTCTTTCAGAAGGGCCTTTGACATGGACCCTCAAGCATACTAACAAAGGAATTTCTAGTTTAATGAATTTGAGTTAACCTCAAAAAAATTTGGTGATGAAAGAAATGTACACCTCATTAATTTGGCTTAATATTAACCCAAAATTAAATATAAAAGGTTAGGGACATGATTATCATGTATAAAGATTTAATTTCATGCACCTATGATAATTTAATGATATTCAATCCTAGAGTCATAACCCATACCATACGATTGAGGATGGATCTTAAACCATTTAAACAAAGGAAAAGGTCATTTAATATTATCCTATAACCATTGATCAAAAAATAAGTAGAGAATTTTTTAAGTGCCGTGCCCAAATAGTATTTTCTTATTAGGCATTCAACATGGGTGTCCAATCTAGTTCTGGTGAGGAAAATAGTGATGAAATCAGACTATGTGTCAACTTTAAAATCTAAATAAATCTTATAAAAAGAAAAATTATCCTCTACCATCCCTAGATGAGGTAATAAAAACTATGAGTGGGTTTGAAAATATGTCCTTCTTAGATGGATTTTTAGGATATAATCAGGTACTAATAAAACTAGAAGATAAGATGAAAATACATTTAATATAAAATGAGGAACATATACATACAAGTAAATGCCATTTAGGATGATCAATGTTGGAGATAATTTTCAAAGAATGATTGATCAAGAATTTTAGGGATTGATAGGCAAATGTATAATTATATACATGGAAGATCTCACTATTTTTTATAAAAATAGAGCTGATCATATCGACCATCTTCAATCCATTTCTTAAAGGTGCAAGAAGTTTGATATATCATTGAACCCTAAGAAGATTATATTTCGTTATTGAAGGCAATATTTTGGTCTACATTATTACTAAAGATGGGATCACCATTGATCCAGATAAGATTTATGGGATTTGAAAAATAATGTTCCCAAACAAAAAAAGGAACTCAAGTCTTTCTTTAGGAATATTAATGTGCTAAGGAAATTCATATCAGGATTTGTAGAGATTATCAGACCCATGAATGAAATGCTCAAATAGGATACCAAAGTGGAGTGGACATTTGAAGATAATAAATCTTTCCAAGACACAATGAAGGTTATATTTTAGGCCTTAGTGTTGGAATGCCCATATTTCACTAAAGACTTTTTCTTGTACTCATTTACTTTAGAGAACACCATTGCTATCAATTTTATGAGAACCAAATCAAAAGATGTAGAGATCAAATACTCCCTGATTGACAAGAAAATATTTGCTCTTGTCAAGATAGTTTAGAATTTCAAGAACTACATCCTTTGGAATAAGACCATCACTATAGTACTAGACCCTATTGTCAAGCTTATGTTGGTACATAATGAATTGGGAAAATGTAGAGGTAATTGTATGGAAAAATTAAATGAGATTTTATATTTAAATTAAACCTACAAAAATCATAAGAGGACAAGCCATTATTTAGTTGATGACTAAATTATACTCACACATCACCATCGAAGAGGTATGCCAAATGTAGGTTTCCCAAGAGGATTCTTATTAAGGTATTATTCACTTCTTACTCACTGGAACATGCCCCCAAGAACTTAAGAGAGAGAAAAAGAGAGCCTTAAGGCTCAAATATGATCATTATACTATTAAGAAAGACATAATATACAAGAATAACTATGAAGACATCTATTTAATATTTTTTTCATGTAAAAAATGCTCAGAGATCCTAGGAAACCTACATCAAAATATTGGCATTGGCCATCCATCTAAAACTACTATAACCCATAAAATACTCATAATGGGATATTATTAGCTGTTAATATTTAAATATGCTCATGCCCATGTGAGTACATGCCATAAATTATAGGTATTGGATAAAAGAGAGGTAAATGTAACTATGCTTTTGCAACCTATGATTGATGGTAATTTATTTGCCTAATGAGTTTTGAATTTCATTGCTATCATAAAACACAAGTATTCAGCTAGGCATAAGTTTATGCTCATAGCTATAGATTATTACACTATACAGAATGAATCAGTAGCCACCAAGAACTAAATAGCTCAATATGTGATCAATTTCCTTGAAGAATATATTATAAACAAGTTTGATAGACCTATTTCTTTGGTTTGTGACAATGGGGAAACATTTCAATTAGCCAAGTTTACCAAATGGGCCCATGATAATCGGATCATATTATAATCACTACCCTCAATGGAATAGATTGGTTGAGTAAACCAACAAGAACCTCATAGATGTTATAAAGAAGTTATAAATAGATAAGCCTAGGGAGTGGCATCTCTTACTAAAATATACACTCTGGGTATACCAGACTTGGTATAAGAAAGCCCTTAAAGCCTCACCATATCTACTAGTTTATGGGAACTAGATAATATTAAAAATCAAGTTGAAGCTACCAAAATATAATATTATGCAAGAATACATGGATCCCAACTAAAATATAGAGTCCAAATTATTGTATATCATTGAAATGGAAGACTGTATGAATGAATCATTTTAAAAATTTAACAAACATATGGACGTGGTAAAGCGATGGTTTGATAAGAGACCAAAATTTAAATAATTTAGGATTTATGGCTTGGTGATATTATGAGACAAATCCCATGATAAAAAATTAATTCATGATAATTTTACCCTACTATGGATAAGACCTTATTAGATCTCCAAGATCTTGAATAATGCATTCCATTTGAAATATCTCCAAGGTAACGATTTGGCATATCCATTCAATGGATAATTTTTGAAGCATTACTTCATGTCTACTCCATCTAGAGAGGTCTCTAAGTAAAAATAGATATTCTAGTAGAGGTATATGTAAGTTATATTTTATTTATTACATACTTCCTACTTTCAATCATTTTATCTCATTAGAATAGTTTATGATTTATATATTATCCACTTTTGATTTCAATAGTTTGATTTTCTTAGTCTAGTGTGTTTATTTTGGGTAGTTTTCCTACTTTATAGGATAGCTTTCCTTTGATTTTGTGGCAATCTAGTTGATCAATATTGGTATAATCAAGTAATTGTTTAGGTGTTTTAAATCTAACTCAAATTAGTTGGTGTTGCATCTTAAGTTTCATGAATCTTAATCCAAGTAACCAATGAGAAATTTAGCCATGACTATGTCACAAATCTAATTATACCATCAATTATATAAAATATGATCCCATAGTTTTCTACAAATTTAAAAAGATATCTCTATCCCATTGGGCCAAATTCACATAAAATGCTAATAATTGTTTGAGGTAATAACCATTAATATGGTTAATTTTTTATAGGGACATTTTTATTAACTAAATTTTACTAAGGCTAGCTCATGGTGGTTACCTTCTTCCCTCTTTCATTCAGAAAGCAAAGAAGAAAGAGAAAATAAAAATATAATAGACACAATCTAAAGGGTCCAAAATAAAATCAAAGAGGATTAGAATCCTACATGATGAAATAATATTAATGTATCATGCGTCATGGAAAATATGAAGGAAGAGAGAAAAGGATATCAAATGTGTCTCTGTTGGGGCTATGGATGCCTAGTTGGAAGTAGAGCAATGCATGTGCCCTCCAAATGTCTATGAACCTAACACCCAATAAAAATGAAACTAATAGTTCACCACATGTATTTGCTTAAAAAACTTTGATAAGGAATAAATAATATCACTTTCCCACACATAGGTCCAAGGTGTAAGTGATGTTAGTATGTTGAATGGAATTATTAAAAATATCTTTTTCATTTCTAATTTAGTCACTTCTTTTAGTATGGTTCATAGTTGATATTGGGATTGCAAAACTATAAATTATGGGTTCTTTAAAACTCAAGAGTGTTCACCCCTATGAGTCACCATTTGTTGTATTTAACACACCCCCTAGATGTTATTTTAAAAGTGCGGACCCCCTTTATTTTTAGAGGAGTTATATATATTATTTAGGGGTGTGTGTTTGGGTTAATTCCTATTATTTGTATAAACTTTGATGTTATGGATAACAAATCTTGATTGGTACACCTATTTTCCATTTTTAAATGACTTAATGAAATTACTCTATTAATGGAAATTTTGGAATAAATGTTATGTATGATAGGTATTCAATCTTTGCTTATTCGGGTTATTTTATTTGGAGTTTCTTATTCAAAAAAAAATTATTCATAATTTTGGATACTTTTAATCTTTACCATTTTGGTATTTAGAAACTTTTTAGTCAGGAAGTATTTATTTGAGAAATTTATTTCATTTTATTCCAATTATTAATTAGTCTTCAGCAAATTTTATTTTCATCATTTTATTCCAATTGACAACTTAGTCTATGATTTTTTTTATTTAGATCATTTTGGTTGACAATACTTATGCAACAACTTTTATTTATAAAATTTAGTATTTAAAAGGTTTTCTTTAGGAAATTTAATTAAATAGAATTTGTTTAGAAGGTTTTCTTTAGGAATATTCTCTGTATCAATTTTATCTCAAATAAGAATCTCTCCTAAGAACATTTAGTCTTCAGGAACTATTCCATCAATGACTTTTGGATAAATCTTTCCAAACAAATATCTTTAAAGATAATTCTAATATTTGGGGTCTTTATCTTTAAATATTTGAATTACCTTATTATATAATTAGGCCTAAAGGCAAAGATCAACCCTGTGACTAGACTATATAGTGATAAGTGTCAAAAAAAATATCACTATGGCATCTTGGATGAGAAAACATCCTATATGGTAGGCCCATTAGGCCTAGTTGGTCAAGTTAAAATTTAATAAAGGTAATGAGCTCATTAATAGTGGTGATCAATGGTGCATGAAATATAATGAATATATAAAAATATAACATCAAGCCCTGAATCAAGTTCATCTTATTTGATTTTTAAGAGCTCGAGTTTACAAATCTTTCTGCAATCTCAAAAGCCCTATTTGTGTCCAAAATGACTTGTAATTTATGTATCTCAGTTTTAGTACCACAATTTTTAAAATATTTAATCACACAAACATCCATAAATAATAGTGATTTCCTCATTTAGGGAATATAAGGGAGCTCCACTCACATCTAAGTTTTCTTTCAAAGAATCTAAAGAATACCTAGATAGGTCTTTGACACAACTATGTTTGATGTCCTTCATGATAATTACTCAAATTTATGGGAGGTTATAGAAAATATTGATCTATTAAAATTAGAGGAAGACATATTATTAGAGGAGAAATAACTTAAGTTGACTTACTTCCATTTAAATTCTAGTCACTTCACTATTCAACTACCAAACTAGAAGTCATGCCATGTATTGACTTGTTGTAAGACTTATTCTTTGAAGGTAGGATTATAGATAGTTATTTAATACACTATGTTTCCAACACCACAGTCATTGATTTCATCTTTAGAGATGAATTTATGAGGTATTTAAGTCTAACCATTCCAAACATAACATTTGATTTACATAATGTATTCACTTATAGGATAAATAATAATGCAAAACAAGAAGTATGGAAGTAGATTCTCCCAAGTGAGAATTTCACTATTAAGGAACACACTAAGAATCCATTCACTATCACTTGCTTTATAATGTGAATTAATATTGGTATGGAATTATTGAATAGACTCTTTGGCTACTTGAACATTCATTTCCTTCATCTACAATCAATACCCCTAATGGACCTACTCATTACTTCATATCACACACATGCATTGGGGGAGGTCATTATCACCCACCTTCATGAAAAAATTCTACATAAGGACAAGAGGCCCAAATGGGGGAATTTTTATATGATGTCATACCTCCTAGATGTATTTATGGGGATTTTTAACCAATATAATGGGGTTTTATGGAGTCCCAACCCTGATTATAAAAAGAATAGAATATATGACTTCTATTCCTTCATTAATATATATGCATATGTAAGGAACATTGGATAAATTTTTGAGTATCTCTTTCCTTAGGTTTGGATGTCTATTCATGGCCACCTTCTAGCTAGGGTTTCAAGTAGTATTGACAAAACACTCATGAATTTGGTTGACTATTGGCTCTACCTCGAATATATGATCATCATGGTTACTAACCATAGGGTAGACCCTCTTTGGCTCCCTAATTTTATCCCTAATTTTTAAAAAAAAAAATATATTGCCTTCCAGATATGGAATGGTATAGATGCATATTTGACAAAGAGTAAGAAAGTAACTTTTTAGGGCCACCATATCACTAATGGAAGGATGAAATATACATTTAGGATAAATTTTAGATAATAAAGGAATGAAAGGAGGGATTGTACATTGGATACTCTACCAAATAGGGATTAGGATCCCCATAAGAGAGTACAACTCAAGATTCACAACCTTAACATCCCATATAAACATGATTCATCTAACCATGACTTCATGTTCCTTAATTCCAATGGTGATGATAAAGTAAAGGAAAGGGATGATACTATGGGTTTAAGTGAATATTTTTTGAGGGTGATACAATGAAATCCCTCCCTTACACTTAGTCAAGCTAAATTCAAGATTCCACCACAAGGGGAATAGATATCTTCTAACTTATGGGGTGAAAGGCCTTACCTACAACCACAAGGCCAAGGTCAAGATATACATAAACCACCTATTGTGATGATAGATCAATAAGTGTAGGATAAAATGGTAGGGGAAACATGATCTACTAGAGAACAAGAGGAAGAGAAATATCTAGAAGAGATATCAGCTGCTACATAATAAGAATAAGAATAATCTCCTCTAGTTTAATCATATAGTATTGAACTAAGGAGAATTAAACATGATTTATTATAGTAGATAACATAAGAAAAGGATAATATAAGTATGGAAGGGGTGGAGATAATTTTCTTGGAATCTTCTGATGAGGAAGAGATGATACCTACTATGGTGGCTTCAGTAGACATAAAATCTAGCATGATTCTTTCCCATCTTACATAATAGGTGAATACTCCACAAGCTAAGAAAACAACACTATTATATGAAAGGAAACCAAGGGTAAGAAGACCTCAGACCCCATCCATAGAGGTAACCAATGGAGAGGCACAAACCTCACTCAAAGGTGAGCTAATTTAAGAGGTGGATGAGGAATAGCTATAACAAGCTAAGGTCTTGAGCTTGCAAGGACTAAAAAAAAATACACCCCTTAATGGTGATCAATTTGGTATGGGTCCTTTATTCACTATTACCTTAGGCCTTTCTCATCTAATTTCATTATTGGTTGACTCTATTATACCTTCTTTAGTTTTTCTACTTTCATTCTTATGTAATGACTCTCTACTAGGTTCTTTTCATTTCCCCAACCACTACTCCCCCAATTGCAATTTCTAATTCTCCAATCACCACCTTTTTAGTCTCTTTCCATTCAACCATTGTCCTTTTCACCTGTGCCACCTCTATTCCTAGTCTTTTAGTCTCCACCTATACTCTTACATACACAAAACAACCCATCACCCAAGTGACTACCTTCTCTATCCAACTGGGTTCACCATTACCTTTTTTAGGATCAGTTTAAACCATAAAAATGGTGGTGATAAAAAGGGCCCCCAAGAAGAAACTAGTATATGTTGTGTACCCCATGGCATAATTTGGGATCATAAATTGGTCTAAGATAGTTTGGCCCTTAATGCCCAAGCCTTCCACTAAGCCTAAACATAAGCCTGAGGATCATGCATAAATAGAATCCTACCCATTGGATCCATCAAAGTTAAATATTCTAGATTAGGCCAAGGAGTTATGATCATCAACTACAAATAGGTCCAATGTGAAGATCACCAATATTCCAACTATAAGCTCACTCTTTAAAAAATCCATAGCCTTAATACAAAAGGTAAATAAAATAATGAGTAAGGATATCAGTGAAAGAGGCTTAATCTTGGAAGAAAGAGAAGAGATGTACTCTCTTTAAAATAATTGGGATAGGAAGAAGGCTGAGTATCCATACATTGAGGACATCAAGTCCTACATGGAGACCCATGCTGAAGTGGTATTAGAAATCCATGATAGAATAGAGATGGCCAAAAAATAAATAGAAGAAGAATTGGAATCTCTTTGAGAGTAACAGCAAGTGATACGAGTTCTCTCTAGTATTAAGCAATATGTACTAAATATGGAACTAAGGTTTTATGAAATTTTTGATACAATTCATTATATGAGACTTTAATTGGCTCTGCATGTAAATTCAATAAAAAAATGTTTAATCTTCTTAGAGAAGATGAAAATAAATTGAATTTTTTATTATTATACAATCCTCATAAGGCATTTATCCACTTAGATCTAATGACCACTTTAGAGGTAGGTAATTCAATGAATTTATATATCATCAAAATTTAGGAGGCATTGGATTAGGTGACTACTTCTAAAGCTTTAGTGAATGAGCTTAAATAAAAGGAAAAGCAAGAAATAAAAATTTTAGATGAGATTAAATGATAGGAGCTTAAGATAACACTATAAAGTTGATAGATTGGAGAATTTTTTATTAGATGATTCAACAAGTTTCAGATAGTTTCAAATAAAGTCTACAAAGATTGAGCCTAAATGACATTGAAGCAAAGATGAGCACATCAAGGAAGAAGTCAATATAAGTGTATGTCTTCCAATTTGCATTCTGATCCACCAAGACTGATCATGCAAGGTTAATTGAATGGATAGGTAGAGTAACTAGACCTTATATATTTGATATGGACATAATTTAGGCTTAACATACCAAAACATATGAATATTATCAAGAGTCACAAGCCAAAAAGAAATCAGCCTTAACACTACCTATCATTTCTACTGCTTAGACCCCACCTATAGTACTAATTAAAACACTACAATTAGCTTTAATCCCTTTTAGCTCAATAACTACATCAACACCACCTCTAAGTCTATATCTAGATGTAACTCTAATCCAATCAATGAGTGTGTCCTTGGCCACAACTCCAGTCACCATGTCCATAAAAATAATCTCAACTCCTTTTTCCATCATAGCTTCAAGTATAACTATAGTTCTAATAATTTTTTTGAGAAGTGTTAAGTAGGATCTAACTTAGCCTTAGTCAAAGGATATTTTTCTACAATTTTCCATGTAATAATTACAAAAAAATAGTTAAGTCTTATTACATCCATATTGTAATTAAAGAAATTTCTTTTTGTCAGCATGCACACATTGCATGTATGAGGTTATCTATAAGTTATAACATTAATTTTTTACTTAACTAAGACTTATGATGTAGTTATCATGATGAAATGAAAATTTTTCTATACTTTGAGGATGAAGCAACCCCTTCCCCAAGTCCTTTATATATATGTAAATCCCTCTTTTAAATGGGTCAAAGTTTTGATTAATATACAAGAAGAGACTAAGAGATTTTTTATCATATAACTGTGTTTGTTCTTTCTTCTTCCCTTTCTATGTTAATGATATTTAAGTTTATTTACTTGTATTAATTAAATTATTCTAAAGTGCGCTAACGATATAGATGAATTCAATTATTTTAATTAATGAATATTGATCTTAGTTGTGCAACAATAATTAAAATTAATAAATCTAGTTATTTAAGTAGTTAATATAGGTTGAATTGATAATCTAAGGTGTGCATAGCTATTTATTTTGGTCTAGTCATCTACGCATGAGCCATAACTACCCTAGACAACTTTTTGGTCTAAAATATAATATCTTAGATAAGGGCATGCAACAATAGCCCAAAGGAGAACAACCTTTAGTTGAGATCATTGAGCATCCTATAATTATCTTCCCAAAAAACTAACCATGATTATTCATGATTGTGTAATAGATGTAAGCAACAAAAACTGGTCTTGGAGATACTTTTCAACCAAATAAATAGTCTTATAATGACCTTTTAGGAACATAGAGCCTTCTTTTTTGCCTTACCCTTCTTTACCATTTTTTGAGTTTCTTTGAGAACTACCAATCTTAGAATAATTCTCCCCCATACAACTCATCTATTGATTAGTTTATATTAGATTCCATACATATGTACATAAAACCTAGTTAAAATACCCATAATCTCAACCTCTTATTCCATCACCTAGTTGTTTAAATCATATATATGAAACTCATGACCTAGTGTAGAACCTTGTTCCATAGAGATATTAAAATTTTAGAGGATACATCATTTAACCTTCTATGGTGTGCATAAAATTCACATCAACAGGTGTGCCATATTACCTTCTATTTTGATTATTGTGCATTCTAGATATAATAAGTAATCAATTTTTTGAATATGCATGTTTATTTAATCAGACAATCTAAGCATTTTCTTTTCATAAATAATTTGATAAACCATAGGGTAAAAGGTTTCAATGAATATTTTCATGTTATTACTAAACTTATGGATATGTATAAAGTTGAATTCATCACATATCCTATTCTAAAGGTATTCTATGGATGGTTTCTAGGGTTCTTAAAATGGTGAGTGGACCAAAACAATCATAACATCCACTTCATATGACATCATATCAAAGTTTCCATCCAATAAAATTATAGGATTATTTATTTTGAGAATTAAGTTGGAGATAATAACTTATCTAATTAATATGACCTTTTTGGATGTTATAATCATGTCCAAAAGAGGGACCCATATCTTATTGACATAAGTAATGGTCAAAATCCTTATATTCTATTCAAACTAGCTATAAAAATTCTTACCCTTGTCTTGAAGACAATGATAAGAATGGCAAAGGTGGGGCCTTAGACGATAATATTACTTGGCTTACCATCCCATTCCTATAACTTATTGCTGAAGTTATTGTTAAGGAACCATGTATTTACCATATCTTACTTGTATGTCATCTTAGTCACTATAATTCTATAGTATCTATCAAAGGCATTACCAATCATATATGCAGTTACATTTTGTTTAGCCTAAAGTATAGTATTTTTATAGAAATGTTTCTGGTAATAAATAATTCAAACAAGAGGCCTATGCATGGCATTATCTATATATTGGCCACTATATTATGGAAATATAATGCTTTGATGTCCACCTAGTCATCTATGTATCTCTACATGAAAATAGATAATTAATCCCTAACTTTATAAGGTTTGATTACACAACCACATCCCAAATAGTAGAATAATGCTTAAATTTGTGGTTTAGGGTTGTTGAATCAAAGGTTGTATCTATAAATGTAATCGACCCTAAAATGGAGTATGTAAATAAAACATAACTATGATTTTTGTCTACCATTTCATATCTAGTTTTAAAATCCTCTAGTCTATGAAAATTCATGTTTCTTCATTTCAAGATATCTCTAGAATAAAAGTGTGCACTAAGATGTTTGTTATACATGTAATTAGTTAGATTTGGAAACATGAAATATGTATTTATTTGCATATTTTTTGAGAATTAAATTCATCAATTCATTTATTCATTAAAATTAAAGGTTGTAATGGATTTTTCTACTCTTTTATGCCTAGTCATTTCATTTTAAATTCATACAATTGACTTCTACAACTTTTTTTTAATGTCATGTGGCTTCTTCCACATATTCCCAGATGCTTAGTCATATTAATATTACAAATGTCTCTTTTCCACTCTTTTTATCTTATAAATGGTGTCTTTTAAGGTTTTTCACATGTCTTCAAAGGACACATGTATACATGTTATTTTTTTGATGGCTGAGGTGTGATCTATTGCACTTTGGGTCATGGGTTAGAAAGATGATGAAAAGTGGATGAATCTTATTTTTATGCTTCATTGGAAGTATATATACAAGGGTCCATGATGACATCACTACTGATCTAGCATGTTAGTGAGATGATGACACATGGATTTATTTTAATACTCTACTTGCCCAAGAACATCTATATAAAGGTCCTTGATGATGTCACTATTGAACTAGTAGGATGATGACATGTGGATGGTTTTCACTAATTTTATCTCCTAAGATATTCCATACAAATTTTCTTGATGAAATCACTTTTGGAGTAGTGGTGTGATAACATTTGGATAGATCTCGATGATCTACTAGCACAATATCAACCATACAAAAGGCTTTGCTGACATCACCATTAGGTTGCCAAGATGACTTGTACCCTTTTTATTTGGTGCTCTAGATGAGTGGAATGATGACACATGTAAATAATTCACTTTTTAATTTTCTAAGAAACACCTAAATTTGATATACTCTATCAAAAATACATAATATAGACAACCATCCCACTAAACAATATAAAACATCAACTAGATTAGCCATATAAATCATAAATCAGACCATGTACATAAGCACTTAAATAAAAATTAAGGTTAATCATCAATCATATAGTATGTATTATATGTATATTTGATTATTTTTAAATTTTAAAACATCTTAAAAATAACAAGATTAAACCTTCATATTATATTAAGCAAACAACCAAAAACCATGATAGTTAAGTGAATTTATAAAACATCAAGTAAATTCATTGAATTCATTATTTTTAAACTTCTATATTATATAATTATACTTTAAGATACCAAAAAAGGATTTTAAATTAATATTTTTTTCTTATTTGAAAATTTTAAATTAGGAGTCCATGTTAGGGCACAATAATTTCCACGTGGTGTCATTCAATTAATCAAGGTGCCTTGGGATCATACAAATGGTTGAACAAGTTTAGACTCTAAGAGTATGGTTTGACATGTGGAAAATAATAATTGGATTATGGATCACACAATATAATATCCTACTTATAGCCTAAGAGTTTATGTATGACACATTACCTCACCTAATAAGTTATAGGTACTCAAGATTGAAAACTTGGTTAAACAATGTAAGGCCCCAAGAGTATAACTTTTGGGACTCTAGGTTTCAAATCGATAGGTTTAAAAATATGATTGGGTAAGGGGTCCCATGATTATAAATTTTTTTTTGTGACATCATGTGATCATGGGATGTATGGGATCAATTAAATACTTATTTAATTAAAGCACACTAAAAATATGAACACTCTTACCTGTGAAGGTTGCCTCTGGGAGTATGGGTTATAGGACTCTAGGAGTATGATACATGGGACTATAGGAGTGTAAGACCTACCACATCATTACCAAATTAAAAAAATAATAATTATCATCAAAATTATTAATTACAAAAATTTAAAGAGTGAAAAATGGAATAACTCTATTATAAAAGAGGAAACCCACAAAAATCATAAAGTAATACATTAATAAAAATGGGGGGGCTCTAAAAAATATCTTATGAAAACACAATAGACAATGTTTAATTAGACACCAAAAATTTGGGTAGTGGCCACCCTTTTTATAGGGTTAACACATTGATTTAATTGCTTAGTTTTAGGTTCTTTATAAATCACAAGAGGCTAGGGGGTCCCCTTTTCTTACACAAATATGGACTTGTTGGTCATAAAAAATGGTGACTATGTGGGTAAAACACTATCTAAGTTTTCACAAATAAAAAATTATAGTTTTAATTAAAAAGCATGAGATAGATCATGGGAGAAAACTTTATGTTATGAAATTAAAATGGAATATTTAAATATTCTTTATCACATTACATATTAAGTTATAATCCTTTCAATAAGTCAACTTTTGTGGAAAATTAATTTACATATTTTAACTTTGAGGTTTTTTTATTAATTTTGGGAGTAACTTTGAGGGTTATAAATTATAAAAGGTGATAAATTTTAATCACATTGGCTAGGGGTTCCAAGAAGGTGTCTATAGCCCTTATAGAGATACCTTTTATTTCACTCTAGGGCTTGATCCATTTTCATACATGTGGTAAATTATACAATGGATGTTTCTCAAATCACCGTTTCTTAGGATATAACTTGTAATTTTATATAGATACTCAAATTTCCTTTTGCTTTCAAATTATAATCTATTTTATCCATGAGAGTTGGGAACCAATCTAACTGTGGTAGGTGGGTAGTTTACTAAACTCCATTCACCAATGATTTGTCTTTTACTATTAATATAAACCTTAAGGTGGATTCTCGATGTGTTTAAAGTGAAATATTGACTTTTCATCAGTAATAAAACCATACTCAATTTACATACTAATTCTTGGCATAATTATTCCATTTATACTTGATATTATGAAATAATATGCCATACTATTTTGATGTTTAAAGTAGAATAGTTTTCCATAGATCTCAAATCTTAGGAAACACACTTACTTTTCTATAACCAATTTTAAGGGTCAAAATTCAAGGGGCCAAGTTAAAATTAAATAAAATATCAACCCATTGCATATATTTAGGGGAATAACAATCTTAACTACTTAGGTAGGGACTACAATGGGCACTCAAGGAATATCATAGAGAACAAACAAAAGAAGAAAATAACCAAAAAAAGTGAATAAAATAAATCAATGAATAAAAATAAATAAATTAAACTAATCTAAACCAATAATAATCCTATACTACTAATATAAAACTTGCAATCATTTAAAAAAAATATTAGATGGCACTATAGAGAATTAGTTCTTCAAGAACTATGACTTCACTAGAAAATAAAGATAGTTTCCTAGTAAATTCTTCAACATAAAGGTATTTTATCTTAATATCTCATCAATATTATAAGGTCCTATCTAAAGAGGATAAAATTTGGAGTGTTGTCCTTTATTCTCATGAGATTTTTCACACAAGAAGACAAGGTCAAATATCCTAAATCTTTCATTTAGCTTTCTTATCAAATGATATTTTGACAATGTCCTAATGCTTTCTAAAAGTATAGAGTAATTACTTGCATGAATCCTCAATTTGAAAAATGTATAATTTAAGTTCACTCTTTGATTCCTTCCTTTTATTATTGCATTAATTTATATGTAGGCATACTAATTTTCATGATAAATAATAAGTATTGGCCATATACCAAGAGGAATGGTGAACTCTTGATAACTTGTTTGTATCTTATTTAATCAACCCAAAGTACATACTTTATTTGTGAGTGTCAATCCCTTCATCATTCCTTATCATAATTATTTATTACATCCATTATATTATTATTTTTGGACTCAATTATCCCATTTATATGCAAGTATTAATTAGATGAGATATTCAATACATTGTTATTTTCATAGGCCGACACCATGATTTATATTGATTAAAATTCATACACATTATCACAAACTAAATATACTAGTATACCAAACTAAGTGACAATAATATCCTCCAAAAAAATATCACCTCATCATTTGAATTAATTTTGATAGAAATAACTTCATTACATCTTGTGAAATAATGAATAACTCTCAGTATAAACCTATGAAAAGATGACAAGTTAGGATTGATTGATCTAATAAAATCTAGTCCCCATTAAAAAAATGGTTGTACCTAAATCATATGTTGGATTGGCATCATTGTATTAATTTATAGTTTATAAAAATTTTGGTATGCTTGGAAATTTTATACATGATCATGTGCATCTTTAAATATGGTAAGCTAATAATATCCAGATCATAATATTTAATGAGCTATTTTAGTTCCTGAAGGATGTCCACTAACTTATAGAGGGATTATTTGCATGCATCCTCCATTTGAACAATTCTTACTAGTCTCAACTTCACTCTTTTTCTTCCTTCCATTTATTTTGGCATGAATTTTTACATAATCATACTAAGCTTCAAGGGGAATACTAGTTCTTGACCATATACCAAAAGGAAGGGTGAACTCTTGAGATATTTTTTGTGTCTAATTTAATCAACCCAAAATATATACTTTAATTATGAGTGTCAATCACTTGTTCATTCTTCAACATAATTATTGATTACCTCTACTAGATTATTATTTGTGGACTCAACTAGCCCATTTCTATGCAAGTAGTAATTAGATAATATATCCAAGACAATGTTGTTTTCATATGCCTACACCATGAGTTCTATTAATGGGAAGACATGTACATTATCAAAGACTAAACATACTAGTATACCAAACTAAGTGACAATATTCTCTTTGAAACATTTGATCACCTCATTAGATATACTAGTTTTGATAGAAATAACTTAAGTCTATATTATGCAATAATTTTTAGCTATCAGTATTAAATTATGACCAAATGAAGAGATGGGATTGATGAATTCAATATATAGTCCCCATTTACCAAAGAGATGTACCTCAATAACAAGTTGGAGTGGCATCACCAAATTAAATTATCTTTAAAATAAAGTTTGGTATTCATGTAAATTTCATGCATGATCATAGGCATATTTAAATATGGTAGGACAATAATATCTAAATCATAATATTTTATGATCTATTGTAGTTCTTGAAGGATGGACACTACCAAGCCTTTTATGAAAGTTAGTAATAACTTCCTCAAAATTTTCCCTTAATGGGCCCTGGAATTATATTCCTTCCTAATTCTTCTGATAAAGTTATCCTTTATTAATATGTAATGGGAAGGTTTTAATAGGAGAGTGTCTACATATACTATTTTTATAATTTATCTTTTACTAACGCTTTATCTCTTGTAGAAAACTTATGAGTTTTAATAACTTTAATTGTATGACTTAAAGGGTGCATTAGGAAAGGGTTGGGTAGACTGATGGTACTTTGTGAGAGACATGGTTGATTATCTATCATTCCTAAATCCATTTTAGCTTCCCCATATTTTATCCCTAATCTACATCCTTCCATATTTCATCATAATAATTAATCAAGACCTATATTTTCCTACTCTGTCAAGATGGTCAATGTATTTCTAACTATTATCCATCCCATCCCAAATAAATTGATCAGATCGATGTAGTCTCGAACATTATAGCACATGCTTCATAATTAGGTTAGTTTGGTTGATATTGTTCAAGGTTAGCGATTTGCTTCAGACTAAATCAAATTTTTTGATACCATCAACTAAATATATAGGGATGCATTAGGTTCATTCATTATTATAAAAAAATTCCACCATTATAACCCAATAAAGAGGAACATTCATTTTTAATTTCTATTAATCATACTTCTGCCTTACAAATATATTTGGAGGATTTATATCTTAGATATTGTTTTGGAGGGAAAATCTTGTATTATTGAATGTTTGATATAATATGAGGAGTCATTATAGCCTATAGATTCACTCATCCATTAATATCCTTACAACCACACACTTTTATTTCAAAGATGCATTGGCCAAGGGGAAGATTTACGATCAACATGTCTTATTCAAGGTAAGTATATTCTAACCCTAGATATTTCCTTTTTATGTGTATAAGTTTTATAATTATTTGGTTTATAAATATATATCTCCTTATTTGAATTATCTCTATGCTTAAACTTATTATGGATATAAGATTATTCAAACTTGTCATGTATCCATCTTAGGTATCCTATGCACCCATTTTCCTACCATGGATCCTTACCCAATTTAATATGTTTCTAACCCTTCCCCTTAATTAAATTACTTAATTTTGATATTTTATTACTTTATAAATGGATTCCTATTTATGGCTATTGCATTGTGTTGATTGCCTAGAGGCTTCGAAATTCTTTCTCTTGACATTGTGTTGTAGGTAATCCCTTTGCTAGGTTTAGTTGACCCATCGGTCATATATATATATATATATATATATATATATATATATATATATATATATATATATATATATATATATATATATATATATATATATATATTAAATTAAGTATCAATGGGTTCTAATTTATTTACCTTCTTGAATTTTGGATCTTTAAATAGGATAGTTGTAGGTCAATCCTATCTCATTACATATATTTTAGTGAAAGCAATGTGAACTAATCATTACTTTCACCACTACAATGAACTATATCAAATAGTTTGATCAAGTTAAATTTCATTTTTATATCAGTGAGCTATATTAGATAGTTTGATCTAACTAGGCAATAAATTTTACCTACATAAAACTATATTTAACAGTGTGACATGGTTTGATCTCTTGGTATTTCTCAAAAAAATATTTTGGTTAGTAAAACACAATTTTATTTCCAAATGTAATTTATCTCTCTGCCATCCAACTATATTGACCTAGTTGATTTTTTTGTGTTTAACCATATATCCAATAAAATGTCTCAATGTAATTGATATAATTTTGTATTTTAATTTTTATTTATGTATAAATATTATTTCTAGTAAACAACATTAATATAGTTGGTCTAGTTATGTAGTTATTTTATTTTTCAAAAAAATAAATCAAATTATTCAAATTAGTTTTGTACTTCATTTATTTTTTACAAACTATATTGATCTACTTGATTTAGCTCTTAAATCACAATTATAGTTAATAAAATTAATCAACTTGTTTGATCTAGTCACTTTGCTATGTCTATAATTATAATTTACATATACTATATCAACTTACTCGATACAGTTATGTATTGTGCTTATAACTACACCAACTAATTTTTCTATTGTTTTGTTTGCCTCATTTTTAAGCATAAGTAAGGAAAATTAACTTTTCATTTTAAAATACAATCAAAAATCTCATTTCAAGTTGAATGATTGTTTATTTCAATTCACTAAATGCTTGAAATTTATTTTAGACATTGACTATTGAAAAATTATTTTCTATTTGTTTGGATTTCCCTAGAAACTATGTTTTATCTACTTTTAAACTACTTAGCTACTATTGTGACTAATTTATTTACAATCCTTATCAATTATTTAAAGATATCATGGTGTGAGGGATTTTCCCTAATACTCATATCCATAGTATAGATCTAAACAATAATTTAGTTTCTACATACCTCATGGTATATTTTAAATGCCTAGGATTCCTTTATTTATTGAACTTTAAAAATCCATTCATCTATCTAATTATATAGTGCACAATTTAATAGTTAGAATCATATTTAATCTCAGCTTACATTTGATACCAAGGTTAGTGGGACATAATAATGGTATTTTATCCATAGTCAATTCTTTTTAAAATTGGGCAAACACTATCCAATGAATGAGCTTATATCTATGAGATCCTACAAATCAATGAAATCCTTTAGTACATCAGCCTAATATTTTAAGAAAAATAATTATCACAAGTTAATAAATTGAATTTTTTTGCTTCATATTTTCTTCCATATTAAATAATGCATCAACTAGTGTTTTATGTTATAACTACATCAGCTAATATCAATATAGTTACCTAAGTTTGTAGACTGCATCGACTAGAAAGATATATTCTCCCATGTCTATAGACTACATTGAGAAATTTGATATAATATCTTGTGCTTGCATCCATGATATTTTTATTAAATATTATATCAATATATTTATACATGTATTGAATATATCACTATAGTTCAATTCCAATGCATAATTTTCTAACATTTATCTTATAGACTGCATCAAACAACTCAACTTAGTCTATTTATTATTATTTTGAATCCTCTAAAAATATACTATATCAAACAACTTGATAAAGTATGATTGCCTATAGTTTGTGTAAATGAATAGAAAATATTGATACAGTTTGTATCTTGAATGTTGCTTAATAAACTACATCAAATAATTCAATATAATTTTAACTATTCTAATTCATTAATTTGGTTGGTGTAGTTGTGTTTTCTATATTTTATTTTCCTTGGATAACCTATTTAAGTTCCAAATCCAAACTTCCATCATGTAGTATATCTTTGGTGATTATGAATATAAGACACAACATGATATGATGCATTTGACTAGCTCCTTTAAATCCCCAAAATATTATTATAATATTATCAATAAAAAAAATATGAAATAAATATTCATGTTATTACTAGAATAATAGATTAAAATTTCACTACCTAATACTCAACCTATTGATCATTTTAACTTTCCTCCACTCATGCCTATTTTTTAGGATGAGAGTGACCTTGAGTATGCTACTAAAATGATCCTCTTTATTAATGACAACCCTCAACATTCAGGCAAGGATCGTATGGTGATTTATAACTTCATTATGGGGCCCCACATAGGACATACACCTTCACATACACATAATATTTATATGGGATTCAAGGCAAGTTAACACATGATTTATCCCCCTCCTTCTTCCACTATACATGATAAATCCACTACCATGGCATGAATTTATTCTAATGGACCTAATCAAACCACACATTTTAATATGCATGTGAATATTACCACTAATACATCTCAAGTAGCCTCTACTAGTAAAATAAATAAATAACAATCAAACCTTGTTATAAGTAGTGAATTAAATGGATATATTCCAAAGTAAAAATGCCAATCAAATTATATAAATGCAAAATCAACTCTTACTTTATCCTTAGTAATATAAATGGGGAGTGAAAAACCCAAAATAGCCACCCCTAAGAGATGTATAGGGTAATCATATTCCTCAAGCCCCAGTTATTAATAAAGTCATCAAGCATCTTAAAAATCAACCATTAGTCCCTCATATAAAAAAATAGACATACAATGTATCACTCTTGATATTACCTATAATGGATCTATTGATTTTAGTTTACATTTGAAAGATTTTTTTAACCTTTATAAATATTGGATTAAGCTAAATACCTTCACTTCCACCAAAATATAGCCAAATTATTTTTAGGTGATGCTCTATATTGGTACAAAAAACTTAATTCTAATAATATCTATAGATTACAAGAGTTACTTAATGCTTTTGACTAGGAATTTCAAACCAATGATATTCCTTGAAATATTTTAGCCCATTTCATTATTTGTAAATAGGTAAAATATAAAACTACCCAAAATTTCATTAAGCATTAGAAAGCCATATCTAATAAATCCAGAAATAATATTTTAGAAGAAAAACTCTTCCGTGTGTTTACTAATTCTCTTCATCATAAAATACAATATGGAATCATGTCACTCTCTCTAGAATCTTTAGAATACACCCTTGATCAAGTTAAATGCCAATATTTACTCATAATATAGTCTAAACCTTGCCAACCTACCTTAGGAACTTGTATGATTATGATATCTACAAACAAACATGTTACTAAGGATGGTGTTATAGGTACTTATGATTTGATGCACACTATTCATTTTATTTTTCCTAGTGTATCCAAGGAGGCAAATGTTTACCAACATTTCATATAAACTACCTTATAGCCTCATCTATATTCATAATCATATGCAAACAATGTTTATGTTCATAAAATTCTTTCTCTAATATAAATTCAAAAATGTATTCCCAAACCTTAAACAAGATAACTTGACCTTACTCATTGTACCGAACACTACTATGATCCAAAAATGGTTTTTTTTAGTACCCAATTTGGGTATATTCTCATGAAACATGTAGGCAACTTTAAAACTTAACTCTTAAGTTTCTACTTGGTCCAAATTTTGATCATAAAACCATTATCTTTAAATTTCATTAGGCCTATGAAAAGGTAGTAAATCCCACGATTCTAAAATTAATCATGATGCTCTTAATTAGGCTAATGCTCACCTTTCCATCTATAAATACCCACTTCAAAATAGAAAAACTATTACCACTAAAACACCTTCCTCTAATGTTTTGGAAGCATTAATTTATCCTCATTATTTAAACAATGATGAAAATATGGTCAACATGATCAAAATGAGGGGTGTAGTATATTAGTTGGCCCTTATCTATATTTTAATTATAATAATTTTTATCCTTACATAATTTTAAGTGACACATATCTATTCAACCTTAAATTTGGATTGGGGAATCTAAGGTTAAATGGGATAGAGATAACCTAGGGTACAAAGCTGGTAAACCATCTCTATAATAGGCCAATTAATTAAAAAAATTAGATAAACATATAATGAATTCATTATGATGAGATATGTTAAAAATAGAAATTATGGTTATGATATACATTGTAATGATAATGAAAATAAGATAATTAAGTGGTTCTAATGCTAATATAGATTTGGATTTAGAACATGCAAGAAGTAGAATAGAAAAGGATTCTTGATCAATCATCAGATTCTAAAAAAATGCCAACTATAATTGTAGATACTTGTATTAAACTAATATGGTTACATCAATTTTTATATATAGATCAGATACTAGTATCTAGTTTTAAATACCTAATTGATCTATATGAAAAAACAAGGAACATTTTGGGCTCTTTGTCACCTTCACTCTAGTGCACTTATATCTAGGTCATGGATTATCTCTCATTATCAAATACCAAAACCCTAGGTATTCATATTCATAGTGGTTGTGGAAAATGGGTTAGTAGGTACATGGTATTGAGCTACCCCATAATCCCCATTATCAATGGTCACTATTAGTATGTTCTCAAACTTATGTATTTCTCTCCTACATGTTAGCTTATGTGTGAATCATCCAATGTGTGATAAACAAGTAAAATAGTGACCTAGATTATAACTTGGAAAATGTGGCTCGTGAAATTTTAATTTAGTACTTAAAACCTATATATATTCCCAATGACTGATATGGAAATAAGAGAAAATATGGAATCTTTACTCACATGAGTGCTTGATTTAATGCATTTGGTAATTTACCTTGTGAGTTGATATGTTTGTGTTAAATTTATGCTAAGTGAAAAAGGAATGAGGATTGATATTATATTTATACCAATCCATTTGGGGAATATATAAAATTAAATAACATAGGATTACCATATGAATACATTTTAATTACAAGTTGGATGACTTTGGGACACTAGACACTTGTGTTTGGATAAGACACTTGAATTGACATGGGTGTCTAACTAGGATGCAAGTGTTTAGGAAACTATAAAATAGTCATAAGACTATAACTTGTAAAGATGGAAGATAAGAATATTTATAACATTATGATCATTATATAAGGTATGGTTTATTATAAGAAATTTGGCACATAAATATAGTCTATGTGAGCCTTTTGGTGGTAAGAAAGGTCAAGAAATGAGAAGAATAACAAAGTTTTATATATTTTAAGTATATAATAATATTTTATATAGTTCATAAATAGTGTCTATATTCCCCCCATCTAGTAATTAAACTTTTAGTTTAAATAAAAATGAATGCATACCTGGGTGTGTATAACACACTTTATCTTTGTGTGACTCTAATTTGAATGTTTTTTAGTGACTGACCTACAACCAAGATCATATTATAATATATAACTAGTGCATGTAACCTAAAATTGAAAAATTGTGAAATTTTTTAAATTCAAAGACCAAGGTTTAGGAGTACACCTATCTATCAATGTAAACTCCTTGCCTTTCGATAGCTTTATTTGAAAATATGTAGCATTATGAACATAAAGATAAGATTAGGACAAATGTAAATCCTTAAGAGGTGCATATATATGTAGGGATAGAGGAATACTGTAGGATGTATTCCTCCAACCTTGGAGAAAATGTGTGTTGTGACCCAAAAGTTGACATCAGCTCAATCATGCAACCCAATCATACTTATAACATGGTGAATGTGAGTGATGAAGTCAACCCACACTATAAATCTAGTGAGTTTGGATGATGTAATCAAGTCTAATGTATAAAATTTGAAAGACTTAATTATTAAATCACCTCAAACATATCAAAAGTGAACCAACTACTATAGTAGATTGGATCAATATAGTCTATAAATGTAAATCCTGATGGGTGATGATAGCTATAGAAGTGTTTCAAATCTGAATATGCTTTTGATTTTGAAATTCAGGTGACATTTAAATAGCATATGAAAATTATATATGTCTCACATAACTATGTATAACAATGATACAAATGTATATAATTCTACCATAAATGTGTATCTAAATCATAAAACTATAAATTTGGCCAATTTGGAATTTAAACAAGTGTGGAGAACATGCTTATCATAACATGCCCTAACTATAAATAAATAAATATATAAACTAATATAAGTTCCAATGTATAGGACATATTTCTAAGACATTATCCCACTATAATTTTGGTATGTTGAATATTTTATAAGTGTGGATAACATGTTTCTAAAATATGCCCCCATTGAATTTGAAACTGTGACAAATGTGAAGGAGAACATGATTTCAAAACATGCCCCCCCCACTTCAATCTGAATATATGAAGTAATGTGGAAGTCATGCCTCTATAAAATTACCCCAGTAATATGCCCCAATTTGAGGTTATGGAAGTGGAAACGGGAAGTTACCTTACCTTAAAAAGATAAAATAACCATGTAAACTATGAATATACCATCTACAATATTGAAGGAACATGTATAGGTAGATATATCATGGAAACACATATAATGTCATAAAATCAAGCCTAATATGCATGATATAGATCATGGAAACATCTAGAGACTAATAATACAATATCAATAAGCATTCAAATACACACACAAGAGCACTCAAAAGTAATTCAAAATATGATGGTCTAAGGAGACCTCAATCACTGGGCATGCTCAAACTTCACACAATTAGAGGTACACGACTTAGTAAAATGTACATAAAATTAAAAATGACATATTCAACCATCCATACAAAATTTAATGACATATTCAAAATTTCAAATATTAAAGCAAAGGTACGAGTGTTGCAAACAATGGATCATTATTAAGGAAAACACTCAAATAAGTGCATGAATGAAATAGTAAACAACCGACATAAACATAGAATACTATTCCATAGATCATATGTGTTATAAAAAAACATTAAGTACATAGCATATCAAGTACATTATGAAAGATATAATCATGGATAAAGGCTTTTGTAAGTACATGATCTAAAAAATGATAATGTAAAGTGATCATAAAATGATATAACTTAGGTGTATCATAATGAAAGAAGTGGATGACCTCAATGTCCACATGACATGAGTAGATGTAAGGCCAAATATACTAAAATTTATAGATCATGTATTTGTGTATGCATGTATCACACTCAAAAGATGTGTGAAACACATGCATATATAAACAAATGATATGTTATCCACTAACCTGGAACTAACAACATAGATTATAAGGATATAATAAAACATGTAAATGATGAAAATATTTTTGTATTTTGTATTTTTTTTTTATTCTTGGTATTATGTTAAAGAAATAACTATCCTATGATCTCATCCAATGGATGCTCATAGGTATCTCCCCACTGGGAATTTGGTGCAATAAACTGGCAGTACTACCATGGAACATATATAGGTGTAATATTTATAATTTTAGAATATTTAATTCATTTCATATTCATAATATGAATCTATGGACATGAAGAAATAATAGAAAGAATGGTGGTTCATGTAACCCATCATTGAGTGATCTGTAGTTTCTTTGGAATAGTAGTAATAAGAACATGTGTAGGTGCTTTAGATAACTAGATGTGGTGTTTAGTAGATGATGTTGCAAATTTTTCATGATGATGTCATGGAGGTGTCCTAGATAGTGGATTAATTTATTTAATAGCCTAAGTGATAATGAAAAAGTGTGTAATGTGCTTGTTTTAGTGTGCTTTATGTATGGTTGGTTGATCTTTAGTATTGACATGGCTAGAAAGGATTAGGGTTAATTATGGTGATTTTAGCATGTGTAAAGGGTCATAATAGAAGTAAATAACTATTTTAATACTTATGTGCATGAATGGAATTCACTTGGTTGATCAGATTTTTTCATCTAGACACTTTGGGTCCAATGGTAGAAAATCAAAGTATGAAGTTTGATGACATCACCATTACCACATGGGATGAGTCAAGGGGAGTTGGTCATATGGTTGTGATCATGTATTTTATAGTTATTATGAACTAGATATCAATTCATGCATTGAATCATGATCAAATTTATGAGGGTAAAAAGTTATCTTCTCAGTCATAATTCATTATTTTCCCATACTTAGCCAATTTTTTTAGTTGGCCAGACAGAGCTGAGTAAACATGTTGATGAGGTCAACATTCACACACATGGAGGTTTCAAGACAAAATAATCATATGGTTTTATTAAATTTTATGAATAATTTATTTGTGCTAATTTTTATATCATGTGATGTATTACATCAAAATATATACATATGCAAACTTGGGCTCCTAGGCAGTTTGACTATGTTTTCCCATAGCCAATTTTACAATGTGGAAAGAATAGATGAGTGAGAATTTTGATGGTGTTATATCTTGCACATGTGAAGGTGTAAAGAGAAACTGATCATATGTGTTCATTCAATTTTAAGAATAGTTAATTTACATTAAATTTGAGATCATGCACTGAAGCACGACAAAAGTTATTCCAGTTCAAAGTTGGCCTCCCAAGTAAGTTTTGACATAGTTGGCTATGTGACAAAAGATTTTGAAAAGGAATTTTAAAGGTGATATATCTCACACATGAGAAGGATTAAAGATCTTTGTGTCATATGGTTGTATTATCCTATGTGAGAAGATCATCTAGTCCAAATTTGATATCATGTGAGTAATTGAAAAATAAGTTATTGAGGTGAAAAAATGGCTACTCGGGCATATTGAAAGGGTTCCCATAGTTAGTTAGTTTCGATTGAGTTAAAGCTTGATCAATATCAATAGTGTGCATTGCTCCAAGAAGTCAAGAAGAAATGAGATGAGGATAGGTAGATGATGTTTAATTAATGAGAAAAGGTATAGATTAATGATATGATAGTGAGCATTGATCATCGAAGACTTGAGAGGGTATCTATATAGATTGATCAAATAGTGAGCATTGATCATTAAAGACTTGATTGATCCATAGAGATCACTGGAACATGTTGAGTCAAAGTTCCCATATTGTACGAGATGAGGTTAACATGACTAAAGTTTAACATTTGAGCATTGTAACCTATAAATTAAAGATATAACAAGATAGAGAGTGTGTATTCAATCTGAGTAGCAAGGAAACAATATTCAAGCATTGTGTTAGAAGGTTAACTATGATAGTTTGAATTCAAATATTTGAATTTAACATAGGAAAAACTAGAGCTCTATATTTCATCCATATGTTTTGATAGAGGTAAAATTTTTTGGTGATGTAAAAATTAAAATGGTAGATGACTCCAAGGTGCATAATGATATATAGATTTGAATATTTATAAGTGAGCATAGTCAAAGATATTGATCCTAGAAGTTAACTATGTGTTCTTGCTTGTTCTACAAGTGACCTGAGAAGGATATTCGAGCTTGTATTGATGTTGTTTCGATGTCTCACTATGACTTAGCTATTAGTGAGTCTTGTAGACTCCATAAGGATGTTACATGCTGATTTTGGAGGTGTGATCAATCTATATTTAGTATGAAAAATACTTACGAAGTTGATTGAATGTTTAGTATTGGTATTCCTATGTATAAGGTCTCTATTTAAGTTGTTTGAACATACACATAAGTGAGATATGTTGAATGTGATAATTTAAGGATGTCTTAAGAGACATATGGAGTGGACCTATGTATTTTTAAGTGGTCTTGTGTACTTGTTTTTATTGAGGGTGTGCTAAATGTGTGAATAGGTCTCCATGAGACTTATAAGAGCTATAAGGGTCTTATTTAAAGGTGTAACTACTTAAAGGTGACCCATATATGTGATGGTTGACTTATGAAGGTTGTATTGAGACGTGTCTTCATGTGAGAGATGAATTAAGGGATAATACATGCCTAATGGCTGACCAAGGTTTTTATTATCAAGATTTCTCTATAAATAGTGGAACCAAAGATGACGGTTTTATACATTTGTGTTAGAGACTAAGAAGTGATTAGAGAGAGGCTTGTGTGTGTTTTATGGAATAAAGGAAGGGTTGAGTAACATAAGGATTAGTTGAAGATTATAACATATTGAGGACTATTTTATTGAACTATTAGTCTTAATTTTGTTGGTAGAATATTGTACCTATTATTTGAGTGTAAGTGAAGGTGAAGTGTGATAAGCAGAGGTCCATCATCAGGCACTATTAACATCAGTTTAGATTTGGATGTGGTGATAAGTGTTGTTATGGTATCTAAACATATATTGTGGTTTTAGCCTCCTTACAAGATGAAACTTTCTAAAAAGCTTGGTTCCTATTGCAACTCATCAAGACAGGTATGGCAACACCTTATGGGATTGTAATCTCACTAAAAAGGGTTTGTAGTTCCTTAATCATTTATATATGGTCTAAATTAGATTTTTTTATTATAATATACTATTACAATTGTATTTTATAGTGTCTTTTCTCCCCCAAGAGTGTTTACCATGTATGTCATGTGTTATGTTATTGATTTTGCATTATCTCTCTTTTTCATTGATGTGAATGTTGTGTATGCTTCATAAATGATTGTAGTAACTGATTAATTGTTTTCAAAGATTAGATTTTGATTTGGATTATTCAAGTTCATTGATTCACCCCCCCATAATTAGTGATTTTACCTATAATAATTAGTATCATATCAAGGTCATTTGGTAAAATCTTGATAACTTAAAGGTGATGCAAGGTACAATGGCTAGTCAGAATGTGTAAGGTGGTTTCTCTACTAAGTAAGAACTAATGTTCAATAGATCTAATTATTATTTTTAGAGTGCCAAGATGAGGAAATACATTATGTTCATAATTTATTCTAGATGTTTATGTTGCTCCTATTACTATTCCATCTAGTTTTGTAGATAAGAATCTATTTGAGAAAAAATCTATGGAAATGAATGCCATCACTTGTGGTCTTACATAAATTGTGTTCACCAAAGTAATTCATTATACATCTACTAAGGAAATATGGGATAAATTGAAGACTATTTTTGAAGGAGATTCAAAGGTTAAGTTTGTTAAGATCATA
>JARHVA010000511.1:25000-222500 GCA_037957365.1 Torreya grandis | reverse complement strand
ATTTATTTTTCTCCTAGTTTATTTTTTCTAATTATTATATAATGTGATGTAGTGCATCAAAATATATGCAAATGCAAAGTTGGGCTCTTAGGTAGTTTGACTATGTTTTCCCATACTTAGCCAATTTTGTAGTGTGGCAAGAAGAGTCAAGTGAGAATTTTAATGGTGTTATATCTTTCATGTGTGAAGGTGTAAATAAAAATTTATCATATTAGTTTATTTATTTTTGAGCATAGTTGATTTGTGCTAAATTTGAGATGATGCACTGAAGCATGGTAAAAGTTATTCTTGTTTAAAGTTGGCCTCCCAAATATGTTTTAACATA
This sequence comes from Torreya grandis, assembly GCA_037957365.1. Lineage (NCBI taxonomy): Eukaryota > Viridiplantae > Streptophyta > Pinopsida > Cupressales > Taxaceae > Torreya > Torreya grandis. Next base: position 222,175 of record JARHVA010000511.1, on the reverse strand, counting down.
GTTGGATCTATGACATATGATTTTTAGAAGGAATTTTAATGGAGATATGTCTCACACATGTGAAGGATTTAAGAGTTGTGTGTCACATGGTTGGATTCTCCTATGTGAGGAGATCATCTAGTCTAAATTTGAGATCATGCGAGTAAGCACAAAAGATGTTATTAAGGTGCAAAAATGCCTACTCAAGAATATTTAAATGGTTCACATACATCATTTTTTATTGATTTAAAGCTTGATCAAGATCAATAGTGCACATTTCTCCAAGAATTTAGGAAGCAATAAGATGAGGATAGGTGCATGATGTTTAATGAATGAACAAAGGCATAGGATAATGATCCAATAGAAAGAAACCATTCATACATATTATACAAATGGTGAGATTTGATCATTAAAGACCTTATTGATCCACAAAGATTGATGGATTGCATTGAGTTAAAGTTCCTAGATTACATGAGATGAGGTTAATGTGATTGAGGTTTAATGTTTGAGCATTGGTGTTTATGCATTAAAGATCAAAAAAGATCGATAGTGCGTATTCAATTTGAATAACAAGGAAATGAGATTTAAGCATTGTGTTCAAAGGTTAACTTTGATTGTTTGAATTCAAATATTTGAATTTAACATAGGAAAAACTAAATCTTTGTATTTCATCCATATCTTTTGATAGAAGTTGAATTTTTTGGTGTTGTGAAAATCAAAGTGATAGAAGAATCCAAGGTGCATCTAGCTATATAGATTTGAATATTTGGAAGTGAGTAAATTAAAATATATTGAACTTATAGTTTGACTATGTGTTCATGCTTATTCTATAAGTGATCTAAGAAGGATATTTGAGCTTGTATTAATGTTGTCTTTGTGTCTCATGATAAGTTATCTAAAAAGGATATTTGAGCTTATATTGATGTTGTTTTAGACTCTATTAGGATTCTATTTTTAGAATTTGGAGGTGTGATCAATATATCTGGAGTATGAATAATGCTTAAGAAGTTGATTGTATGTTTGGTATTAGTGTTCTTATGTATAAGGTATATATTTGAGTTATTTAAGCATATGCAAATGTAAGATATGTTGACTATGCTCATTTGAGGATGTCTTGAGGGACATAAAGAGTGGACATATGTATTTAGAGGTTGTCCTATGTTATTGGTTTTCTTGAGGGTGTGTTAAATGGGTGAATAGGTCTACATGAGACCTATAAGAGCTAAAAGTGTCTTATTAAAAGGTGTATCTTCTTAAAGGTGACCCATAGATTCTATGGTTAACCTATGAAGATTGTATTGAGTCATGTATTCATGTGAGATATGACTTAAGGGCTAAGGCATGCCTAATGGGTGACAAAGGTTTTGATTAACAAGATTGATCTATAAATAGTGGAACCAAAGATGATGGGTTCTAGAGTCTTATATGAGAGACTAAGAAGCAATTGGAGTGAGGATTGTATGTGTGTTTTATGGAGATAAGGAGGGGTAGAGTTACCTAAGGATGAGTTGAAGAGTAGAACAAATTGAGGAATATTTGTATCACCTATTGATCGTAATTCTATTGGTAGAATAGTGCACTTAATATTTGAGTGTGAGTGAAGGTAAAGTGTGATAAACAAAGTTATATCATAAAGTGTTTTTTACATTATTTTAGTGGTGGATTTATTCATAGATTTTGTCTTGGTAGCTCAAAATCTAAGGTGGTGTAGCCTCCTTGCAAGGTGAAACTTGATAAAATTTTTGGTTGTTGTTGTAGCTTAGATAGATAGGTGTAACATCACCTTGTGAGATTGTAGTCTCACTAAATAGTGATTTTAGTTCCTTGATCATTTGTATATGGTCTAAATTATATCTTGTTATTATATTATAGTAGTTTAATTTTAGGTTCTAGTGGGTTTTCTCCCCTAAGAGGGTTTCCCATGTATGTCATGTGTTATGCTATTGATATTGCATTATCTCTCTTGATAATTGATGTGAATGTTGTGTATGCTTCATGAATGATTGTAGTAAATAATTAAGTGTTTACAAAGATCAAAATTTAAGTTGGATTATTTGGGCTCACTGATTCAACCCCATCTCAGTGATTGTACCTCTAACAAATGAGGATTATATGAAACCCACTATGGATTTTAGATGAAATTGGTGATCAAGTAATGGTAATCATGTAAATGGGATTGTTTATGTCTCACCCTTTTATAGAAGATTAACCTTATTAGGTTTAATAATTAATTTTTTGGGTATAAAATTTTATTGCTCAATATGATGTTCATACATAATTCTAGAAACTATAATTACCTAATTAACATGAATGTATTGAACACACCCATTCACTATAAAAGGTACCATTTGATGTGTATGCATCTAAGGTCATATAAATAACAAATCAAAGAAACTTTTGGAAGATATAATCTATAAGTTAATAACCACATGTGTATGGATTACCTATAAAGGTAAGTCAATCTCACCAAGAACCTACTATGAGATCCCATCAAATGCTCTAAGTTATATGGTCAAAGGATGTAAATCATTATAACCTAAAGTTGTTAGTAATTTCATTTTACAAACATTATTTTTTTCACCATTAATAATAATAACACTTTGTATATGATAGTGTTTAGGGTATGCTTGAATGAATAAATAATGATGATAAGAATCAATATTCATAATCTCACTATCATCAAAAGTAATAGAGGGTGTCTAGAACATATGAGGTATATGATGTGTATAATTACCAATAATCCCATCTAATGGATTATCATAATGAGGTGGATGAGGATTTACATTATATTCTAGTTTCACTTTTAGATCCTTATTTGAATGATCTTACAAAGGATTTTTAAATATTGTTTGTTTTTGGTGATTACTATGTGTGAACCTAATTCCTTTGGAGGATCATCAAAAGGAATATTTTATTCATAAATGAGGTCTTATATATTATGATTCAAGGTAAAATATATGTTTTTATAATGCACAAGGCATTTATAGTAGTCATAATAATCATTATCATCATATCCTTTTGGTAGAGGTCTACTCATATCAACCAATTTAGGAGAAGGGATATATATAAGATGACACTCTAAAATCCATGGGAGTAATGAAGAAGGAGATTTATTTAAGCATGAAAATTTTCTCTATGGTGTATTAGATAACACAAACGAATAATTTTGTTATAGAATTGTATTAACCATGGTGGCTATTTTATTTTTAGGCTCAAGGGATTTGGCATTATAAATTGGTTTGATAGTAAACTTGGTATTAAATGTAGATGTAGTTAGTGTGTTTTCTACATACTTAAACTTATTCAATGAAATATGATTTGTTTTATGGTCTCAAACAATGTGGAATAATTCATCAAAATATGTTAACTTATTAAATACAATAGACACATGTAAAAGAGCAATCAAACTTTGATTGAAAATATCTTGAAGTTATGTATCTACCATAGGATTGGTCATTTTAGCCAAAATTATCTTGTACCTTAAGACATACTCATTAATAAGTTCATTGGTTCCTTGTTTAATTTTTGTAATTTTGGAATAGGAAACATTTTTTATGATATTGATAAAGAAGTGTGACAAAAACTGATCTAAAAAAGGTTTGAATGTGTTTATTGATTGGATTGGTAAATCATAGAACCACCTTAAGGCATAAGTTTTTAAACTCCTTGGAAATAATTTGGTCAAAATTTTATTATTAGAGGCATAATCAAGGTGTGTCACATAAATATATAAAATATGTTATTTATTATCACCATTGCCATCACAAATTGTGAACCTAGGTGCAACAAAACTAGTTGGCAAGGGGTACACATATATCTCAAGTGAAAAAATATTATGTAATACCTCATGTGAATCAAGAGCATAAGGTTATTTAATATATTTTTTTATATTTATCACCAAATTTTTTAATTTTTTTATTACATGGATAAGAGATTGCATCTATTGGTCTTTAAATGTTGGATATTTAAGAAGTCACTAAAGGAGGTGTGCCCATAGGTTGGGTGATAAAGGCATTGAAACTAATAATTGGATTGAATGATTAAGGTTTCCCATGTAATATGTGTTGATAGTAGTTTCATGGAAAAAATTTTGGAATACATATCATGTAACCCATTAAAATTATGAAGTAGTAATGTGCTCAAGGTGAGGGTTGTTAGTATATGGAGATGACCCATATCTCTAATAGAATTATCAATAGGTGGACTTGCTTGTTCATTTAAATTTTTTTATTTTTTATTTTCTAATATTTTTATATGTATTTCATTAATATATATAGTGTTTTGATTAATATGATCATGAAACAATTCAATTTATTTCATTTGATCATGATCAATTTTCTCATGTTCATTAGTTTCATTAGACTCATGGTTTTCATTATCATAAGATTATTTCATGATCACCTCATCAGTATGTTTTTCATTATCAACGTTTGTATCATCATGGATCATAAAATTAATCCCATTATTAGGTTGATACATATTAGGTGGTAGGATATTAAGCTTAATTTTTTTAATAGTCACACCTCTTAATCTAGGGCTATGCCTAGATTTCATGAAAAGTAATATAACTAGGAAATGAAAAAATATAACAATCTAAAACCCTAGCTAAATAATAACTCTAAAAATTAGAAAAAAATACATTCATATAGATCATGCTCACCAAAATTTTCACCCCAAATTTAGATAGGGGAATCTAGTTTGAAAGAGGATATATATAGCCTAGGGCACATGGGTGTTAAAATATCTCTATATTAGACAAATCAATTGTAAAACATAGATAAACATATGTTGAATTTATTATGTTGAGATATGTTAGAAATGGAAATTACAACTATGATATAGATTGAATTGATAATGAAAACATGATACTTATTTTGTTATGATGCTAATATAGATTTGAATCTGGAATAAGCATGAATTAGACTATAAAATGACTCTAGATAAACCATAAGATTATATAAAAATGCCTTCCATATCTATAGATACATCAATTTGGGATTATTGCATTGATGCTTCTATCTAGATTAGAGGCAACTAACTAGTATGGAATACTTTGTAGATCTAGATATAACTACCTATAATATACTAGGTTTTATGTCACCTTAACTCTAATGCACTTAGATTTGGGTCTCTCCTTGTCCCATATCAAAAACCTAGTTCTCCATCTTCATAGTGGTTGTGGGAAAAATGGGTACATGGTTTCAAACTACACAAAATAACCTTATGTTAATAGTGCTACCTACATAGCCAATAGTTTTAAAAGGGACTCAAACTTATGTATTTCTCCCTTTCATGTTGGCTTGTGTGTGAATCATGTAATGAGTGATAAGTAAGTACAATAATTACCTAGCTTATAACTTGGAAAATGTGTCTCATGGAATACTCTTACAATAATTTAGACCTATATATGTGTTGTCCCTATGACTGATATGAAAATAGGATAATAGGGAAGCATTTCTCACTTGAGTCCTTGGTTAAATGCATTTAGTAAGTTACCTTTTGAGTTTCTAGGTCTATGCTAAGTAAGAAATGAATAAGTATTGATATTATATTTATTCCAGTCCCTTTATAGAATATATCACATTAATGTAGTTAGCCTAACCATAGGAATACATTTCATTTGAAAATTGGATGAGTTTAGGGCATTAAAAACTTGTATTGTGGTATGAAACTTATTCCTATGTAGGTGTTTGACTAGGATGCAAGTGTCTAGGTAGTTGGAAAATAGGCACAGGTTAAGAACCTGCTAAGATGGAAGATAAGAAGGTTTATAAAATTTTGATCATGATAAAAGGTTTGGGTCATTAGACTGACATTCTTCAGACTAGGAGATAATAAATTTGGCATAGAAAGATAGTGTATATGAGATTTATAGTAGAGAAAGGTCTATAACTAATAGGAATATCCAAGGTCTATATTTTCCAAGTGCACAAGATTGAGGTGTTATATAATTCATAAATAGTGTATATAATATCCATATCATGTTATAGATGTTGAGTATACATAAGCAAATATGAACTCATCTCCTATGACTACATCACCTAACTTGATATATTCACCCACACTTCCAATAGGTCAAACTATATTTACCACTTTGATCTAGACTAAAAATCATTTCTTAACTATATCAACCAACCTAATACAATATTTTATCTTTCACCCTTCTATTATTATTGCATCCACTATCCTAATACAATCATATGGATCAAAACCATCTACATAGATAAAATTAATATATTTTATTATTCCTAAATCAAATAAAACTATGTCTACCAACTCGATGTAGTCTTTTTATATTACTTATTATTTTACTAGTGTATCTACTAGCTCGATACATATAGTTTATATTTCTATTATGAAACACAGTATACCAAACAACTTGATGCCATTTGATCCACTTGGTCAAGGTACATTGGTAAAATAAAACCATCCAAGTTCAAATTAATTTAAATGTAGTTCATATCCTCCATTAAAATAATTAATTTAGTATTATGCACATTTATCAAAATTTGATTCAATACCCCAATGATATGATGAATGGGATCCCATTTTAGAACTTTCTCACCTCCCTTCTCAATTTATTTTTCTTGAACTCATTAAAACTTATCCCAATCATCATAATCACTTAATACAACTATTTATAAAAATGAATATCCCATGAGCTCTGCCTATAGCGAAAATATCCACCTTGTTTATTTTTAAAAATAATATTATCCTAAAATGTGAATAAATGTCCATACAATTAGATGAAATTTTTGATGATTCATTTTAACTTAAATTTCCTATTTCTTCTATGATTATTGATGAAATATTAATTCATGTGGATGATCCTCATTTATTAATTAGTGTCCAAATAGATGATATTCAAGTCAAGAAATCCTTCATTGATGAACTATCAGGAACTTGTGTATTTCCTTTGACTTCATTAAGAATCTTGTATACTCTAAATGTAATATTACATCCACCTAAAGTGTGTTCTAACGATATGATTTAAGACAAATTCCTCACCTTGGTTGTGTATGTCTCCCCATAATGATCCCTAATATCACATATATATTTAAGGTCATGTTATTTAATTTCCCACTATCTTATAAAATTTTATTTGGAAAACCTTGGATACATCATGTTAAACCCATTTCCTATTATAAATTCTAGTGTGTCAAACATACCCACAATGTTGATATATATAAAATTCAAGGAGACAATAGTACATGGAATTTTTAATAATTCTAATATCATGATGTTTTAAAATACCCACCCATGAAAATATACCTAGTATCCCCTATCATGAATATCAATTATTTAAATATCCCATCAATTATAATTGTTTTTATAATGGACACCATAAAATTATGGGTAAAATACCCCCTAGAATATTATATTCTAATGATGATGAACCTAATGAGATTATTATTAAGATAAAAACCTAAAATATCCCTTATATCATTATCAATCAGTAACCTCCTTATTTAAGACCTTATCTTCACAATAATTTGACTGATGAAATACCTAATTTAACAATTGTACACATATAAAAGTGGCCACTAATGAATTCATACTAGAATTTAGATTTATTCTTACCAATATTTACAAATATATCCTAAGAATAAGTAAATGTCACAATTGTAGCTTCATAAAATACAGTTTAGCTTATAAAACAATTAAATGGGATAAATGCACACATCAAATTAATTCAAATTTTTTAAAATGTAAAAAATCCTAAATATAATTAATTAATGTTAAAATTTAAATCAAATGCCTAATTTTAATTAACCATGAGAAATTAAATTAATTATCAAAAAGGAAATTTAAAAAACAAAGAACATCCTAGGAATTCATAATTACCTTTTTGTGAGTTGTCAAATATCCAGAATATCCCACCCATGCTTATTCATTGATAATCATGACCATTTGAAACCTTTTAAATCCATTTTTATTAATTAACTCATAAATTTAATGTGTATACCCATTCCAAGCCCCAACTACACCTTAACTCACACTAGGTTGGGGTTAGTTTCTAAGCCTATAAACACAAACTTAGACCTCTTAATTTGGAGATCTTGGATAGAGTATTGTTATAATAAAATATTTAGAGAAATATTGCATGAAAATATAGTTTTAATTCCAAAATTCCAAGATAACCCATCAAGTTACATCAAACAGGCATGAGCCAAACCATGGTGTCAAGGGGAGAAGGAGCCACACAACTCCATTTTCCAAATATCTCGAGTACAAGCTGAGAAAACCAATAAATAAATATCTTATATCATTAAAGGAAGGTGATAAATTTATATTTTATTAAATTTTAGTTTTTATTTATCAATTTTTTTATTCACTATGTTCCTCCCTTTGATTTAGGCAAGATAGTGTTATGCATGTCAGTGTGTTTATTTTAATTTTGATTTGAATTTCATTGTAAATCTAACATATGATATAACCAATTTTATTGGATTATTTTATCATAAATTGAATGATTCATGGGAAAATTATCACTACACATAACAAGGATATGAAGATTCAACTCAAAAATTGACATCTGAATGCTTGAATATCATCAAAATTATAGTTTTAACTTTGATTTTGCCATATTTTTAATTTTTGTGTTCTCTCAAGTTTACACAGAGACCAAAATTAGTTTTATATAGATAACATCAGTTATATTTTATCTAATTTTTATCATATATAACTAACCTCAATCATGATGTGCATCCCCAAAACTGATCTCGGTCACTGTGCAAGATAGTAAACTAAAATGCCATCTTCTATAACTTCAGTTGGGGTCATACACACTCCATTTTTGATGATTTTTCTTAATTCCACATGATTTATTATAAATTTTTATAATATGATATTATTTTAACTTAAATTTGTATAATTTTTAACAAAATCTTGAAATTGGAGTTTAAATCTTTTTAAAGTTTCTAATTGTTGTTTCTTGGTTTCACTGAATTGTGTTTTTTATCTAATCATCTCCTTGTAGGTTTTGAGAAGTTTTTATCTAACTTTGGACTAATCTAACATTTTAATCTTTTCTAGTTTTGTCTTCTAGTTCATAGGTAATCAATAATGCTCTTAATTTACCAAAATTAGTTCTTCATGACTAGCATTGGTTCTTTTTAATACCGACTGACCATAGTTACCTTGAACCAAGATCAGTCATCTCTGACTGAGAATGATCACTATGTGTTCAAAAACAAAACTTGAGAGCTCTTTTTCAAAATTTAATTTTTTCATAATCAAAATTTATTTAAATTAGAAGATTACTATCTAAAAATTACAAGTCATGGATGTGATTAAAAAAAAAATTCTAGTTTTGGCTAAAGAACATTTCATTTTGGACTTTTAATAGGAATCTAGCTAAATCTTGTACATTTCAATTTGTGTACTAAAATGAACATGTTAGATCTTGAACATTTGGATGATGGTGCTTAAAAGGAACTATAAATGGTTAAGTCTTAGAAAAAAATTCATTTTTGGTTCTTAAAAATAAATGCTTAAGTCTTGAACACTTATTTATTTGGTGTTTAAAAACAAACTTAGGTTAAATCTTGAAAATTTAGGTTTTGGGCTTAAAATGAACTAGATGGTTTTGTTTAAGTTATTTTTATGTAATTGATTTAAAGATTTCACACTTAAGTCAAGGGTATAAGTAAGTAACATCATCACATTTCAATTTGGTGTCTAAAATTTAACTTCACTCAAAAATTCTTGAAAATTATTTATTGTTTGTTATTTTCATAAAATTTATATTGCATGTATGGTCTCCCCTCATCCCCTATAGGGAAATAATGGGATAAAAAGTGAATTTTAATTTAATTTAGTGCCTATTCCAAGGAATATAAAAAAAAATTCCTAGGATCTTTCCAAAACTTGCATGGTATTGGGTAATCAAAAATCAACCCTAAAGTCTTTCTACTTAGTCTTTATTTTCATGCATCTTGGCTTGTGAATGGGATGTCATTACATCTCATAAGTTATATAAGGAATAATTTACCCAAGGATTCATCTCTTGATAATTTTTTAACCACATTCCATGGTAGAATATATAATGATGGGAATGCATACTACTAGATCCATGAGGTTGAGCAACTAACCTCTCCTTTAGTAATGAAGGCCTGAGTCAGGTCTAGTCAACCATGGGATACCACTAAGGACACCATAGATGGTATCATCATTCAAAATAATACCTTTACATGATAATAAATTTATAAATATGAAACCAATTGATGTCATTCTTATCTTGTGTTATCCATAGTTGGGATCAATCTAGACGATCGTAACTTGTAAGTTTTAGTCAACCCTACTTGCCATACCTTGATAGGATTTATGATGATAAACTTAGTTATATTTTTATAATTTATTATTTTATTAATTGGTGATTGAATATAATTTTTTTTTATTAAACCACATCATAAATGAGCTTGTTTATCTATACTACTTTGTTATTTGAGGAGGCATTATGTCATCTATTTGACACCTTGATTTAACTTAGAAGACTTTTTATGTCAAAATTTTTGTGTGTCACTTTATTTAAATACATAAAATTATGATACCCAAATAAATTCAACTCTTGAGCCTTATAATTATTTGAAATAAAACATTGCTACATATTTTTAGAGCACTAACACTATTAGGATGCTCAATTTGTTTCAATTTACTTGTCTTGTCTTGTGTCCAAATTGTCATTGTTTGAACCAATAATTTGTGCCTTATTGTATATTTTTTTTTATCATATTCATGATATTAAAATTTTCCTATATTTTAGATTGAGGTAAAAATAGGTTTTGAAGGGGCCTTGAAACCCTATGACAGGATAAAAAAAGATAGAGCAATTACAAGGACCAGGATCAACAATCCTTAAGCCTACTAAAAACTAGCAGCAAAAACATGGGCAGCATCATTATCCATTTTATATTCCACCCCCTAAAACTCCAAATAAAGATTTTATAACTATTTTTGAGGGGTAAAGTCTAGAATAGTTGCTTGCCTACCATCAGCAATATTCTGCTTACTTTCTAGCTCTCTATTTTTCTTTGCGGATCTTCTTCCCGGTCTGTCTAGAGAGCCAACATCCGGTTTCACTTTTAAAAACTATCCATTTCCTTTTCCATATTTATCCATTGTAGAAACCGGCTGTTTCACCTTCATTTTCTAGTCTTTTTTGCTGCTTCTTGTTTCAACACCCTTTGTTATGGTGTTTTTTATCAGCACTTTTCTTTGGTTTAGGAAGTGCTTTATGTTTTCTCCATTATCATTTACGTTTATCTCCTTCAAAGGGGGAACATTCTCAGCCTGAATCTCCCTAGACTGAGAATCAAGAGGATCTCCTTTCTCTAATTTATTTTCAATTCCATCCATGAATTTTCATTTCTCCCACTCAATTTTGTCTTCTACATCTTCCCATCGGTCTTCCATCTTTTGACAGCCCACAATTTGTTTTGATAAATCTATCAAATCAACACTTCTTTGTTCAAGAATTCTGATTTCTAATTGCAGCCCATATCCTTCTTGCTCATAATTTTCATTCTCATCAACAAACTATTCATCCGCCTCTGATTGTGGAACTTTGGGATCTTCACTAGAAATCTCTTTCTCCTCCTCAGCATGCAAGACTTTATTATCTTCATTGTTCTTTAGTTCTTGTAGATTATTTTCTTTGGGTATCCATACTTTCTTGTGCTGAACCTTGGTCTTTCTATCATCCAAACCATTGCTTGAATATTTTTTTATTTTGTAAGGACAGTTTTTGGCCCAATGCCCCTATTTTTTACAAACATAGCAAGAATTGGGCACATCTTCAAAAACAAACCTTTCAATTTTTTTGCCATGCTTAGAAATTAAATCCACTTTTTCTGGGAGATTATTCAAATCTACTACTTTAACATAAAGTCTGGCATGTTGAATTTTGGATTTGGTAGCCATTGCATTATCCAAAGCCACTAGTTCAGCAAAAGAGTTGGCTATGCCTTTAAAAATGTCTTTGTGCCAAAACTCTAGAGGGAGTCCAGGAAGTCTTACCCAAATGGGAGTGTTTAAGAAGAAAGAATCTGAAAGATCCATGTTAGGCTCCCATTTTTTAATAGTTAAAGAACATTTTCCAAAATACCACGGTCCTCCACACAGAACCATATTCATGTCCTCTTTACAGTTGAAATTAAACAAGAAAAAACCATTAAACATTGGAGCCATTTCAACCTCTCCTCGAATGACCCATTTCCTTTTAACCATTTTAGTAAGGGATTCTATATCTGGTCTTGCCCCTAAAAATTTACCCACTAGGGTGAATTCCAAAGAAGACACAAAAAAATCTATTAAAGGAACTGGGATAATAACTTGAAACTCACCTTTCTCCCAGCAAGATTTTGTAATAACCAATGGGAAGAGAAGTTTTCCATTGGGTTTCTTGCCAAACAGAGAGGACCACTTCTTTTGTTCAGAGTAATCTGCCTTCAGCTCTTCTAAGAATTTTTCCTTGTTTAAATGCACATTCTCTTTCTCCTTTTCAGTCTTCTGCCCCACCACATCAAGAGAGTCATCCTATTGGGTAGTACTGGTAGGTATTCCAGTCTTTTTATCACTATAAAATTCAGTCTCTTCATTTATTTCTACCTCTCCTGCTGTCCCTCCAGGGTTATTACCTTCTTCTTGGTTCGCCACCAACAATTTTCCATTTACCTTCCATCCTTCTTTTCCCCCTTCTGGGAGGGTGCCTTCTATCTACCTCCCTGCACATTCTGGGAATGCTTCCAGCACACCCTGCCCGCCCAACACTCCCAGCACGCCCAGTGTGCCCCAGTGCGTCATTCAAATTTTGAAACCATCCACCTTCTACCTTCCATAGTAGTTCCTTGGACATATTCTCTTGATTTAATAACTGACAATCTATCCAAAAAAAATTCCTATATTGTTTGTAAATAAAGAATAAGTTTTCTTAATTTGAGTCTTTGATTAAATTTTCCTAGTTTGGATCCAAACATTGATTTTTGTTTAGGCCTTGAAATGCAAGGGTTGATACATAGATATTTATATTTTGAGTTGCATAACTTAGGTTAATTTTTACCCAAAATTCAAAAACTATATTTTTTGTCTTTACTTGACAAAATTAGTCCATCTACAAATGCCTTTTATTTAATGCCTTATACGAATTTGATCACATTTATCCCTAGAATCAAGTACCTTGTTTATGTCAAAGTGTTTCAAGTTTGTTAGATTAAAAAACATATTTTGTTTCAAGTCTATATTTTGATGCCACATTTGGCCAAAATTCATAACACATGCCTTATTTTGAGACTATCTTTTGACACCGTGTTTTGGGTAATAGACCTAATAAATTTTCCCTTTCCTAGTTTAGACCTATTTGGAACATCTTTGGACCTAGAGTTTAGCATCTTGTTTTTAATTCATTTCACTTGAACTTGTTTATGTGAATTATTCAATATTAGACATTTGATGTTATACTAATTTTACCAAATCTTAGCATTGATACCTTGGAGATACAACTCCACATCTAGACTAGACCTAGTTTGAAACTTTTTATCTTTTCAAACATGGATTTTCAATTCTAACCCATCTTGTCATGAAATATTTTCCATTTGATTTAACCATGTATCACTATACACATATTGGATCCATGTATAATCAAGGATATGGAAATGTTGTCACAAAAGATGACTTTGTTCAAGACCCTTATGGAGATGATGTTGTTTGGGAGATAGATACTTATCCACCATATAACACTCAAATAGGGGAATATAGTCAAGATCTTTTAGCTAATTATTTAATTAGCATGCCTCCATATATAGAGCAAGACCAAGAATAAACAAACCAATATTTAGATAACATACCTTTAGTTGTAGAACAAGCTTAATAACAACCTTAGTATGTTATAATTCCATCAGCCTATGATCCTAACACATTTGTAGGGATAAGGGATATTTTTTAGTAGAATTTATCCATGACAATTTGCTTATTCTAGTAAGATGGCCTTATAACATGTCTTAAAATCATAATTATGAATAGGCCTCTTTTAGTAACCCTAATTCCATTATGTTGATGTCATATAAAGATCTACATATGATTGTCACACAAAGAGGCCTCATGGAGGACCATTTCATTCAAATGCAGATGACATACCAAACATATCAAAACCTATCACATAACTTTAATCATATGCCCATATTGAATGCACCTCTTATTCAGTCACTCCTTTCAATAGGAGACTTATTTGAGTTGCCAAGTCATGAGAATTAGGTTTTTGACCCAATTACACAAAATAATTTAGGACAAAACTTTTTTAATACCCTAACCATAGAGGAAGTGTCTTCTGCTTCTACATAAAATAGTTAATAGAACATAATGGATAATGCTCAAGCAATGTCCAATTTAAACCAAAGTGGTGTTAACATACCAATAAATAGTCACAAATAAAATGTGCCATTAAATAACACCATGCATGGTCTAAAGACTTAGGGGGTAGGATTTTCCACTTCCCTAGCCAACTACCTCTAATCCTCAATCGATTACTTCTTCAAGCACCCAATAACAAGGATTAAGTAGTAAACCAATGCCCAATACCATACCACAACAACATGTGATCATCTTACTCTACCCCAATAGGTGATGAGTAACATTCCGTAACAATAGACACTATCAAACATACACATGCAATAGAGGCAAAACATATTACTACCTCAATAGGGGGCAACTGATATTTCACCTCAAAAGGTAGTAGAAAACATACCTCTTCAGTTGTAGACTAACATGTTGATCTACAACCAAATGATATCTAACTAAAAACATACAAGTATTGGTCAGTGATTGATGTTGAATCTCCATCATGCATCAACTTCCTCAAAGGTATTTATGTAACCAAGAGATTATAATGTTCCTTAAGTACCTATTAAGTAACAATTACCTTTTTTATAGAATATGCCACAAGTTCCCCTCAATTAGTAAGGTATTACTAGTTGACATCATGTCCCTATTCAACCTCAATAGTCACACTACAACCATATACCTCCATCCCAACCATAATATTCTCAAACTCAAAATTACATACCCATTCCAAACTAGAATATCACATAAACATAAAATCAATTTCAATAATTACACCCTAAATCATATATTCATAATCCTACTCCATTCCCTAACCAATCTAACATTCCCCAACAAATTCCTCCATAATACCCCAATTGAGTAATCCACTTTTGACCACATAGCCTCCACCTCAACTGACCAATGATCCCACTAATTTCCTCACACAAGAGCTACAATAAATGAAGGATGCAATTACCCCCATTCAAATGGGATAATAGATCAAAAATTTTATGTTGGATGACGTGTGTTCTTACCCTTTTAAAATGGAGTACTTATAGATACCATTTCCTCTAGGGTATGAGCCACCAAACTTTGACAAATACAAGGGTAAAGGTGATTCGAAGGCCCATTTATGGAATAATTTGTTACATACCAGCTAGTGGCCTATAGTGATATATACCTATTTTTTTTCCTATAATTTTAGTAGGGCAAGCATTAGAGTGGTTCCTAAAGTTGCCCAAGAATTTGGTATCTAATTTTGATGATCTTTTGGATATGTTCATGCAACACTTATCTTACAACCTCGAGTATGAGATTTCATTAGTAGACTTGAAAGAATTAAAACAAAAGGTTGGTGAAATCTTTGCAAGATATCTATAGTGATGGAGAGGCCTTACAATTTGTTTTACCAATAGTTTACCAAATAAGCAGTTACCACTATGTTTACCGAAATTCTACATAATGAGATAAATTATAATTTGGAGTTGTAGTGTGCACACACCTTCAAAGAGATCATTGAAAAAGGTTTTATGATTGAAATATCCCTTATTAATAAATGTATCATTGAACTAGCCTCATCAAATCAAAATGAGAACCAAAATTAGAACAATGGCTATAATTAATGTTTAATCCAAGCGTAAGCATCATAACAAACCCAGGCCAATAAATATGACAAACCAAGAAAATTCAATCTCAATAACAATGTTGTAGGTAATGGAGTAATAGATTCATAAAATGTTCAAATGGTGAAAACACCATTTACATAACCTATGTTATAGCATATACCTCCTAACCAATAACCTCTTCAATAAACATAGCAGAATAGACCAATGTAGTAAATGAAACAAATGTAATAACCTATACTTTTGTAAAACACTCCCCTATAAATAAATCTACCTATGCATCATGTTTTTAGTAACCTTGGAGAGCATATTGAGACTATGTTTTGTAATCTTGTTTCAGCTAATTTGATTAGATGGCCTATTCCAATGGGCCTTCATGAGGGTGCTAATTATCCAAACTGGTATAACACAAATGAATTATGAAAATATCATTTAGTCAATGACCATAATTCATAATGATGTGTGAAAATTAAACATGTGATCAAGAATATGATTAAAAATAGAAAGATCTCATTAGATCATGGAGCTTCCACATCTAATCATAACCTTGGCATTTATTAGAATCCATTTCATTAACAACAAAACAAACTATAATAGTAAGAATAATAGTAGCCAATGAAACAATAATAGTATCAACAACCAAAGCCAAATTGGTAGAATGAATAAAACCAATAGAACCAAGAAATAAAAACAATGGATAGAACCAAGGTCAAAATGATCCAAACAACCAACAAACCTACTATGCAATTACACATGACTATAACTTAGTTATAGGCCATATTGTAGGAGGTCATGTTAACACCATTTCCATTAATTTGAGACTAAATACTAATTAGGAAAGACCATTGTTAATTATTCCTAATCAACCAACCTATATCACAAATCCTTCCTTGACCTAAAACTACACATAGGTAAAGCACTAAGTAGGGATTCCCATGTTTGGACCTTATATTGATAACTTGTCGTTAGCATGTGACCACACAAAACTGCACCAATAACTAAGACTTGTTCTATATATAACCACTCCACCATCATTTGATAGAAATATTGGTCTTGTACCTAATCCTAATTTTTTAGTCATAACTCGATAGTCAAGGATTACCATACTAGGCATACAACCATCTACCACTTCACCCATTATCTAACTAACTATTCTTCTTCAGAATAAGCCATTTCTCGATATCCTAGAAAATATGATTGAAATTATGGAAAAATTACAAATTATGCTAGCACAAATCTCCACTTTAGATTTATTGTCAATGCCTACTATCCACACAAACATCTTGACAAAGTTTGTTGTCCAATCTAAAGTTCCCAATGACATATCTCCTGATAAATTTCAAGTTTTGGTTGGACACCTATCTCTAGGATAATAACTAACCTTCAATCAAATAAATATGTCATACCTTGGCCTACTATATAATAATCCTTTGTACATTAAGGTCTACATAATGTGGTACAAAGTGAAACACAGCCTCGTAAATAATTGACTAGGATTGAATATTGTGTCTTTAAATCTCATCAAGCTTCTTGCGTATATGATAATAAATATCCATTCCATAATAATCTCCATCAAATCCTATGAAAATAAGGAATGAGAATCAAAATGTGCCATCATCTTACTAATTATGATCAGGACTTTGACCCATGACACACTTTACCATGTGTTAGATCTCTATTTTTCATATAACATGCTTTTGGTTAGACCTTGGCTACACAAAACTCATATAATCCCATTGACATTACACTAGTGTCTCAAGTTCTCCCATTTAGGGATGGAGGTTACTATTTATAGATATTTGCATCCATAAAAACATTGTAAACATTTAGAGGCCAAGTTCAAGAGCTATAACTAAAATTTAGGCATGAATCCATTTACAAAGGAGGACAAGGGGAAAGCAATACTTATTGATCTACTAGAGGCCAATTGCATTAACCCATATACCCTTGATTCACTTTCCCATATATCACCTCCTAAAATGTCTAATCATGATACCATCTAAGTAATTGGCCCAAGAGAATACTTGACTCATGACACCTTTCACATTTCAAAGCTTTCATAAAACCCCAAGTCCTTTGTAAGACCAAAATACAAACCACTTATGAAATGGAAAAGAAAGGGAAAAGGCCATCATCATATTCCAGTACCTATCACTTTCATATTTACCTCTAGCCACGAGTAGGACCCTCTTGAAGGTGATGAATCATGGTTTTTTAATGACAAATTGGCCAATTATTACAAAAATTCCAAGTATCACATTCTTAATCAGATCATAGAAAACCAAAGATATGAAGGAGGAGGCCTTTATCCAAATCAATAGGTAACACTTGAGCCAATTTATATGACTAAATACAAAGGAATCTATAGACTTAGATTTAAACCACCTAGAGGTGACCCCATGTATCTTATTTGAGTTACATCAACAGTGACTAGTGATGATAATGCCAAAAATGAAGCAGAGTTTGATCATAACCAATTTGATGACCTAACCCATACTAATTCAATTATAAATAATTCCATTTGTACCCTTTGACAAGTCATTCATCATAATTTATTACCATTATATTATCCCCAATTGATAGACTAGGGCCAACGAGAATCCAACATGTTGGCTAATAAGTTCTAAAATTCTGAGGCCTTTTATGATTTTATAATCCTAAGGGATAATGTTTTGTTGGGGGACCACCAAAAAGGGTTCTCAATAAAATTGGATTTTAAATCCTATTTTTGAGAGCGAGTGAACACCCTTAGCTAGAAATAATTAAATAAAACATTAAGGTCACAAAGTGAAAACCTCTTTGAGGCACTTTTCAACCAAGAATAAAGTAAAGATAAAAGCTAGTCTACTAGTGAAAACCTATTTTAGGTTTCATTAGATGGTGGTGTTTAACCTTATTCAAAAATAGAGTAGGAAACCACCAATGATGAATTTTTCTAGGAGTCCATGTTTAGTCTTGAAGAACAATAGGATTTTAATCAAATCATTTAGGATACCAATAGTGATTCACTTGCCTATGGGTCTAAATTCAATCTTGAATAATAACATGCATTTGATCAAGAAATCCAAGATTTTTTAACCACATTTATTACATTTCCATGCCTACCCTTTAGGTATTTTGATTCATCATGTCTAGGAGAACATGAGAAACTAGTCCTAACAGAGCACTTTGTAATTAAAAAATAGTTAAAGTCTTTTCTCACTATTCTTAAAGATGGTTTGAGCCTTCTAGTGGAAGACACAATAGAGGTAAACATCAAGACTCCATACAACCCAAAATAGATCAAATTAGGTGCATCCCTCACTAAGGAAGAACATGAAGTTATTACATACCTATTGAGGTAATTTGTAGATATATTTGCATGGGCCTATTCTAACATGCCTAGTTTGAACCCCACCTTGGTTGTTCACCACCTTGTAGTGCATCCTTATGCCAAACCAGTAAAACAAAATTTATGTAAGATGCATCCTAACATTTTTGTAGTGGTAAATAAATAGTTGGATAAGCTCTTGGAAGTGATATGTATCAGGATAATTGACTATTTTGAATGGATTTCTAATATAGTACTAGTCAGTAAAAAGCTAGAAGGAGTCAAAATCTACATTGATTTCAAGGATATTAGTAAACATTTCCCAAAATAAAACTTCACATTTCCTAATATTGACATTATTTTCAACTCTACAATGGGTTATAAGATGCTTTCTCTGATGGATGGATTCTTAGGCTACAATTAGATTTGAATATCACCAAAAGACCAAAACAAAACAACATTCACCACTCTATGGGGAACATTCTATTGTTAGGCTATGACATTTAGTATTATAAATGTAGTGTCCACCTATTAAAGACCCATGAAAATCATATTTAATGATATGATACATGACATTATTGAATATTGCATCGATGACATACTAGGCAAATCAAAGACCATGACTGATCTCTAATAGCATTGAGGAGGATATGTGGGTGATTATGAGAGTACAAGGTGAGGTTAAACCCTAAGAAATGTTTTTTGGAGTTATTTTTATCAAATTAATTGGCTTCATTATATCTCATAGGGGCATATAAGTCAATCTAACCAAAGTACGAGCCAAAAAACATACCACCATCGACTAATTTGAAGTAAATCCATAGTTTGTAGGGCAAGATCTAGTATATTCTATGCTTCATATCCCAATTAGCTAATAGGTCTCATCTTTTTACACATATTTTGAATAAGGGTGTCACATTTATTTGGGATGAAGATTTTTAGAAAGTTTTTCAATAGCTAAAGGACTATCTAGAAAATCTACTAGTTTTATTACCTCCAATACCAAGAAAGCCATTACTTTTATATCTATTAGCCATAGATAATTACCTAGGAGAACTTCTAGCTCAACATGATGAAAATGTAAAAGAGAATTCCATGTATTATCTAAGTTATACACTGGTCACATATGACAACAATTATATGCCAATTGAAAAAGCTTATTTAGCTATGGTATTCATAGTTTAGAAACTATGTCATTGCATATTGAAAAACAAGACCATGGTCATTTCAGAAGTAGATCTACTCAAGTATCTACTATCTAAAATAGTGTTAAAAGGCATCATGGCCAAATGGATCATGCTTCTCAATGAGTTTGAGATAGAATATGTGAACCAAAAAGCCATCAAGGGGCAAGTTCTTATAGATTAACTTGTTGAAGCACCCCTTATAGACATAGATCTACTAACCTTATAATGAGTCCATAATGGCCATCATTAAAATACCTCTTAAGGATCAAAACTGGAGGATATATTTTGATGGATCATTCACAATACGTGGATTCAAGGTAGGCATTTTATTTATCACTCTATAAGGGGATCTAACCCCTAGGTCATTTAGAATCAACTTTCCTTGTACCAATAACATGGTCGAATATGTATCACTCATCGTAGGGCTTTGATAGGAAGTATAATGGAGTATACATCATCTAATAATTTATGGTGATTCTCAACTAATCATCAATCAAGTCATAGATCACTTTCAAACTAAAGATTCCAAGTTGGTCCCCTACAAGGCCATGGTTGACACTCTCAAGTAGTATATTGTTGATATCCAAAATAAACATATACCAAGGGATAGTAATAGAATAACATATTCCATGGCTACCATTACATCTTTAATTTGACATATAGACATGTCCAAATACTACCAATTTCTCATTGAAATTTTGCTAGTGCCATCGTAAGAACCATCAACTATCACAATGATCAATGATATTATTGGTCCCATATATACATGGTATTCAAACCTTTACACTTACTTTCATGATCAAATTATGCCACTAAATTTATCCCATAAATATTCCAAAGCCTTCATCCACCATACCCAACATTATACCTTACTCAGGCCAACCCTATACTACTACAATTTTGATGTAACTCTACTTTGTTGTTTAACTTTGGTAGAAGCTACATTAGCATTATAGGAAGTTCATGAAGGGGTATGTGGAGCACAAAATAGTGGGGACATCTTATCTAAAAATTTCTTGTGCACTAGGTACTATTGGATAATGATGGATGTAAATGTAGTTATATATGTGGAAAGATGAGATAAATGTCAATAACATGTTAATCTGATATAGGCCCCAACCAAGACTTTGAAACCAATGTTAAAACCATGGCCATTTTATACATGAAGCCTCAATATCATTTGGAAGATAAACCCTAACTCATCAGATAGCCATAAACATATCCTTGCCACCATAGAATACTTTACTAATAAAGTGGTTTGAAGTTATACCCCTCTGTTATGTGACTAGAAAGAAAATTCCTAAATTCATCTTTAAACATTTCATCTACCATTATGGTATGCCTTCCCACATTATATCTGATAATGGTATATTTTTTAATAAAAAATATGTCAAATATCTATGTGTCAAGTATAAGATCACCCAACATTTTTCCATGGCATATTACCAGCAAGGTAATGGCCAAGTGGAATCATCAAACAAAACCATTATCAACATCCTTAAAAATATTGTCATGATGCTAGACATGATTGGCACCTTCAAATATTCTATGCTCTTAGAGAATACTATACCAAACATTTTACTCCCATAGGTGCCACTTCATACTCACTTGTTTATGGTACTAAATACATTATTCTCATTAAGGTCAAGTTACCTTCATTACACATATCTTTAAAACATATATTGGATGATGAAGACTATTGGGTAGCTCACCTACAAGAGTCAGGGTTACTTGATGACAAATGCTTGGCCATAGTTAACCATTTGTAAGCATATCAAAATTGAATCTATGGCCACTATAATAGGCACATGAAACATAGACAATTTGATCTCGGTGGTCTCATTCTTGAATAGAATTAAAAGAATGCCATGGCCAAAAATAAGCATATAGGCAAGTTCAAACCCAACTAGATAGGTCTTTTCATCATTATTACAGACTATGGTGATGGAGTATATAGGCTTTCCACTCTATATGGGGATGAACTTGATGAGCTAATGAAAATTATACACCTTAAGTGATAATTCACTTGAGTGGCATAGTTTATTATCTATGAGGATCATTTCAAGTTATAACATATTATCAACTTTATTTGTATTTTACCATTCTACCATTATATCACCCTATTAGTATATAATCTAATAATTTTGCTTATCACTTTTATATTATACCATTCAATTCTATCAATCTAACATATATTGACACTAACTACCTAGCTCATTTAACCTTAGTTCATACATTGGTTTGGCTTTTAGCATGAAGAATCAGATTGGTTTGAGTATTTGTTTCAAGAATTCTAGATATATGTCATATTTTGGAGTAGTATGACAGAAGTTTTGGAAATTAGATCCTTCATTTCTTGTTTAGTTCTATATCATGATTTGTTTGTGTTATCCTAATTATAATCATCTTTGGGAAAATTAGTGTCTCACCAGTCTTGATACTAATTATAACTACTTATGACCAAATTAGTATCATTGATCTATGTTGTTGTTTCCTAGTTATAACCACATATGGGAAAACTAGTAGCACCAATTATTTATTTTGCCTTGACATACCACCTTTCCATTCCTATGATGTATTATGTCATTATGCCAAATATGCCTATTTTATTTGAATTAGATGCTACACTAGTCAGATTCCTCCACTATAAGGTGGAGCTACTATAACTTGAGGCCATTTTCAAGACTATTTAGGTAGTGCTCGATACTTATTAAGGTAATCTTAATCCCCATTTTCCATGATCTCTCCATTTTATGAGCAACCTAAGCCATGCTCTCATCATTTTATGATCTTGGACCATTTAGTATCTCATCATTCTCAATCGAGTTGGGATACTCAAAAATTCTAAAAACATTTGTAAAATAAATTTAGTAAAACCAAAAACATTGACCACTTCTTTGCCTTAAGGATTTTGGTAACCCTTACTAAGTCACAAGAAATCACTTGTCATTTTGTTTACCCATTCCATTTTTCCTTTTTATCCTACACACTTTCCATTTTTTAAGATCATTCCCATATTATTATATCACATCCATCATGTTTTCTTCTTGTCATCATTTTCTTTTATCCCATTTCCTAGGAGAACTACATTTGGCCTTAAGTTTTTGTTGGATATCAAGTCCATAGAACTATGTATGTAATGTCGATTTTCCTAGTGAATTTGGAGATATATTAGCCACCCCCTTCCTTTTATTTTATTCCCCCATATTATTTTTTATTATGTTGTCTCCTATTTTCTTGTGTAAATGTTTGCCATCGTATTTGTCTCATGATGTTTGTACTAACATTATGACTAACCGTTCTTTATTTGTTTATCTTATTTTGGATTATTTTTCTTAATGTTTTATTCTTTTGTTTGTGTGCCTATTTTTTCATATAAGTATTGTTTCCTTTATTTAGTCTGTGTATTCATTGGGTGATTCCTTGCACACTCTTCTTGAATCAAACCATATTCATATTTTATCATTGTCATCATGGTTTTTATCATTGGTGCATTGTTTTACTTTGAGTATTGGATCGGGAGTTAGTCCTTATGCATATTTTGACCAAGTCCTCATTGTGTTCTATCATGATTCCTACTATTAATTACTATAAAAAAAATAAGTTTTGAGGGGTCTACATGGTAAAAATAAAATTGATATCTCCTTGGCACTAGCTTAAGAAACATCCCTGATCTAATTTAAATCATATCCAAAATATATTAATTAAATAATGAAAAAAAATTCTTCCATGTTAGTTCAGGTGGGCTTCTCCCTACTAATAGGTTACCTAGTTCATCTATATCCTCTATATCAATTTGACATCATCCTATTTTACATCATCATTTCATATAATATTTGTCATAATTTGGGTATAGTGCTTATAACCCCCTTTGGGAAAATCATTGCACACCATCCAACTTGTATTTATAGTGATTATGAATGCCTTTGGTAAAATCATTCACTTTCTTCAACCTAATTGGGGTTTGTTTTCCATAATCAGGATACTAATGATTATAATCACCTATGGGTAAATAATTTTATACCATCCCACTTACATCTTCCATATCATATTTACCATTATCGAGCTATAATGCTTATAACCACCTTTAGGCAAACCATTATACACCATCCCACTTGCATTCTCAATGATTATGACTGCCTTTGGGAAAATCATTATGTTTCTATATGTTTGGTCCACTTGTTTCCTTATTTCAAAGGACCATTTGCTAACCCATTTTTCCAACCTTTCCCTCAAGGGATCACCTCATAGTTCATCTATTATCATTAAATTTGTAAGCATAATATGACCTTTTCAATCTTTGAGAAAATGTTACTATGCTTATAGCTTATAATGCCTTCCCAAATAGGGGAAAACTATAAACATCTAAAAGTGGCCACCAAATTGCTTCATAGAAGAATTTAAATTTATTCTTACCAACCTTTACAAATCTAGCCTAATAATCACTAAATGTCTCAAATTTAGCTTTATAAAATATGATTTACCTTATAAAATAATTACATAGGACAAATGCACAAATCAAATTAATTCAAATATTTTAAAATGTCAAAAATCCTAAATAGAATTAACTGAAGTTAAAATTTAAATCAAATTCCTAAATTGAATTAACCATGAGAAATTAAATGAATTATCAAACAGGAAATTCAAAAATTAAAGAATATCCTAGGAATTCATAATTACCTTTTTGTGAGTTGTCAAATACCAAAATATCCCACCCATGCCTATTCATTACTAATAATGACCATTTTAAACCTTTTAAATCCATTGGGGTTAATTAAATCACAAAGGTAAATTTTAAACCCATTTCAAGCCCTAAATACACCTTAACTCACCTTGGGTAGGGGTTAGTTACTAAGCCTATAAATACAAGCCTAAACCTCTTCATTTGGAAAGATTGGATAGATTAATGTTATAATTCAGGTTTTAAATAAATATTATATGACAATAGAGTTATAATTAAAAAATTACAAGATAATACATGAAGATACATCAAGCAATCATGATCCAAACTATGGTTCAAAGGGGAGAAGGAGCAATACAACTCTATTTTCCTAGGAATTCAAAAATTAAAGAATATCCTAGGAATTCATAATTACCTTTTTGTGAGTTGTCAAATACCAAAATATCCCACTCATGCCTATTTATTACTAATCATGACCATTTTAAACCTTTTAACTCCATTGGGGTTAATTAACTCACAAAGGTAAATTTTAAACCCATTTCAAGCCCTAACTACACCTTAACTCACCTTGGGTAGGGGTTAGTTACTAAGCCTATAAATACAAGCCTAAACCTCTTCATTTGGAAATATTGGATAGATTAATGTTATAATTCAGGTTTTAAATAAATATTATATGACAATAGAGTTATAATTAAAAAATTACAAGATAATCCATGAAGCTACATCAAGCAAGCATGACCCAAAATATGGTTCAAAGGTGAGAAGGAGCAATACAACTCTATTTTCCAAAGATTTGTTTAGCACAAGCTGAGCAAGACAATAAAGAAATATCTTAACACATTCAAGGAAGGTAAGAAAGGTATGTTTTCTTGAATTTTAGTTGTGATTTATAAAAAAAAATCTTCATTATGTTCCTCCCTTTGATCTAGGCAAGATATTGCTATGCATGTTAGTGTGTTTATTTTCATCTTGATTTGAATTTCATTATGAAGCTAATATATGATCTAACCACCCATATTGGATTCCTTGATCACAATAATTAGGACTAAAAAACTAATTATTTATTCTTATCCAATTGATAGAGTAATTTATGCCTTCAAAATTGATTTCAATACAACTGATTATGATGATGGATGTTCACTAGATGATTGATTCTTAATTGTTTATGCTCAATCTAAGGATGAAAAAAATATTTATTATAAACATTATCTACGACATTATTATGATTTTAATTTACATATACATATCATTATTTTAATATATGTATTTCCTAATACTTGTATTGTACCTTATATTATTTATTCTTCCATTGATTTTCATATGTCTAAGATGGATTGGGTACTACTAGCTTATTCTTAGTATAATCTATTAGCCTTAGAGCCTCTTATGAGTATTCTCCTTGATCACTCCATTATGGTACCATATTAATATGATATATTTTATTATCCTTGGAGAAACCTCCCCTAGATGTTAGCCATATTAATCTAACCCACATTGATGTTATCTATTATACCTCTAAAGCCTACTTAGGATCCTACTCATAGATGCATGAATCCTGATGATATATTTTATGAATTTATATATGTTGGTTATATGCACATATAATAAACCTTATGAGGTAGACTCTAATATTTTAGGATATATGAATGAAAATTCACTCCAAGTCATGAGTTACAGGGTATTTGATTTGTAAACAACATGTTGGTGGAGTAATAATGAGTGAAGTAGTTTATTTACCATATATACATCATCTATGGATGAATATGAATATAAATGATATGGGTGGATTGAGTATATATCCAACCTAAGGTGGTTATTTCCAAAAGAAACTCAAGAAATATGGAAAGGCAAGGCAAAAAAGAGGCATGTGGGTCAAGCAAAATGAAACTTTTCTAAGCTAGCACTTGAACTAAAGGTTGGATAAGTAGTAATAAACCAATGTTTGATAAAATATAATAGGAGAACACACACAATAAATCACAATAAAAATTCCAATGAAATAAGAAATATAGTAAAATTAATCATTTATATTCAAACTTTATCACATGTTCAAGATTATGTTAGCACATCTATATGGGGGATTATGATTAACATTAAAAAAGAAATTCAAATTAGAAATATAATAATTAGAATAACTATATTGAAAATACAATTAATTCACAAATAGAAAAATAATATACCATAATAAAAACATGTTTTACACAATCCATATGTTTGGAGAATAATCAAGATTTGCACATCGAGATCAATTTTAGAACTTTATTTATAATTTCTTACTGATTTAAATAGCCAAAATTATCTTCCCTTTGGGATTGTGAGGATACAAGTATACATAATCTTGGGATGGGGAATACCTCATATCTTGAGTGAAGTATAAAAACACATGTCAAAAAATAGCATTTTATGCCAACTTGCATGAAAATGATGTATGTATAATGGTAATTTCTCAAAATAGAGTTATTAAACTAAAATATAATAAATACATGGAAAATAAATTAGGAACTTAATGTTACAACATAGAAAAACATGAAAGTATATATGAATAATTGTAGGATGATGTTGTGGCACCATTAAATGAATAAAACTATGGAATAGAATCTATAGAAGTTAAAGTGGATGGAGATGTCATTGTAACTTGAGTTAAAAAAAGATCATGTAATGTAAATATTGATGCAACAATTTTTTTTTTCAATATAGTTGTAGTGAAAATTGGAAGTGGTACATATGTGGGATTGGTTTATGTTTTCACTAGTGTGTAATTTTAAGCTTGAGAACACTGAGGAGGTGGATGGGTTTTCCCTTATATTAAATTTAACTATTTGGATGATTCAATATGTAAATATATTTTGTGGATGGATTGCAAGTCTATGTATATAGTTTCATAATCAAGTACAGATATCTTGAACAACTGAGGGAGCTTGTCCATTAAATTTTTATGTGTAACCATTGTATCTTTAACCCTTGCATGAAGTATCTCACTTATAATTATTCATTCCCTAGAAAGATTAATTAGTTTTATTATTTTCCCATTAGTCCTATAGACCATGCCATCAATCTCAGCTACCATTCATAGGAGATTTTCAAAAAATGGTTTTAAGGACCAAGTACCCTTGAAGAGTGCTTACCTAAGTGAATCTCATATCTTTTAAAATAGATATTGCTTCTTTTTATTGACTGGAAAATTCTTATGTGAGATTTCACATTTCCTAATTCCATTTAAGCAAATTATCCCTCTCAGTAACAATAAAATTGAAGGCTCATGCAACCTCAAATGTTGTTATTAAATTTAATTGATTATAAGGCTTAATTATAGTTGTTTGGATTAGAAAGTGAAGTTTTCCATCAATATCATTTATTTTATTTAAATTAATGGTACACCTCATTTAGGATAAGATAAGGCCTTTGAAAAACTTATTAGATGAATAGAGCCATAGATATTTTTATCTACCCCCTTCACATTATCTATGATCTATTTTGGAGATCAAATGGTGCTCCTCTTTGGTAGACTCTGAATAGGCTTGTCAAATATTTTGAACATTTATTTTATAACTCCTCTATGAACATACACAAAACTATAAGGATATTATTTATAATAATATAGGTCTGAGGGATTTACTTTAATTTTTTATAGAGAAAATGTATTCTCTCTACTCCAACTCATCATGTTGTCCTTATACAATTAAAATATTTATTTTAACCTTTCTCTAGATATTAGTCTATCTATCAAAATGAAATTTTACTATGGGTTGCTCAACAATCACTAGATCTTGCCTTTTTATAGTTAATCCATGAAGGAATGTTCAGTAAAACATGTTGCTCTACTTTCATTAATTAAATAGAGGAAGGGGGTTGCACTAAAGGAATAATAACCATGGGTAAAGATGTCCCTATAATAGGGAAATGAGCTATACCTCTCCTCCATATAATAATCTAATTTTGGATTGGTATATCAATTATGTATTTAACCTTATCTACTAATGTATGTACTAAAACCATAGGTGAAATGATTTCAGAAACTTTACCAATGGGAATTTATATCTATGTGGATGACCTAGGAGGGGTATATTACATTGTAAAAATGAATGCGGACACCAAATTTTCAAAATGTACATTCTTTGATGACTTAGGGGACTGAGGATTAATTTTAATAAATAATGAATATGTCCCTAGGGTGATAATTATATTTTACAAATAATCTATCACCAATGTATATGTAGACACCGAAATCGTGTCGACTCCCCTGGTCATTCCCCGTCTTATTCTTCTTCACCTATTGAACCCTTGCCGATCACTTGTTCCACCAACCTTGACCCTGGCAGCATGTAAAAATGAGCACAGAGCTAAAGCTAGACTCTATCTCCATTGTGCATCTGCCGACGACGGTCTTTTCCCGGCCGATGTCGCCGACGTCGGTCACTTATCGGCCGACGTCAGCAATCCTGCCGACGTCAGTCACCTTGCCGTTATCCGTTACCAGTTATCATTTGGTTTCCTGAACGGTTGACGAACCATCTCTAGGAACCGTCCCTCGCCTTCATCAGCGTCTGCCAACCATTCAAGAGGCGATCCCGAATGCTATTCAACCATTTTTCTGATCAATCGAAACTCGAGCAATCATTCAATCAACCTGCGAACTCTGACATCCACACACTCTCGCGATCAACACTCTCGGCATCAACCCACTCTCGGCATCAACCAATCTGCATTCAATCTGGCACTGCACAGACAACTTCAACTATGGCTTTCATCGCGTCTTCTGGCAGGTAAGTATTTATTCTGTTTGTTTTATTTCTTCTTGGTTATTCTTTGTTTATCAGTTCTGTCATCCCGATTCTTCAAACCACAGACCCAGCATCTCTCGTTTACATCCCTGCCTCTATCCAGACCCTGTCTCGACTCTACCCAAAACCCGACCTTACCTTGCCCAGACCCTGTCCTGACTCTCTCAGACCCTGTCTTTTATCAGACCCTGTCCCGACTCTGTCTAAACCTCATCCCGACCCTGTCAAGAACCTGTCCCGACTCTCCCAAAGCCTTCTGCAACTTGTCCAGAACCTGCCCCTACTGACGCCGGTCACTACCCCAACCGACGGCGGCACCTCAACCGACGTCGGCACCTTGCCTAACCGATGTCGGCACCACAGAGACCGACGCCGGTGACTGTGCAGAACAGTGCTGCATATCAGGTACGCACTTTATTTTTTGTCATTTATTTCTATCATTATTATCTACTTTCATCTAATATTCTACTTTTTTATCAGTGGGTTGATATCCTTCTAGGAAGTCTTCATACTTTCGGGATCGGGCGTTCGCCTGACAGCCCACCATATCTTTGACTAACGTTTTTCCGTGTTTTAGCCTTTTCTTCGCAGGTGTCATTCCTCCACAGCCAAAGAGGAGAATCTTTCAACGTCTGATTTTAGTGCGCACGACTTTATCAGGTACTTCTAGCCTTGACCATTTCTTTTAGTTTCTTTATTCTTCTTTTGAATGTAGAAAGCAAATTTTACATAGAAACATTCTGGCACGCCCAGTGGGACCCTAGGTCCTCCTTGGGTTCTTTATTTATTTCGTTCATTTAGGTGCATTAGGTTTCTTCCTTTTCGCCTCCTTTCGTCTCTTCTTAAATGACATCATAAGCAGGACTAAAACAAACATTTCTTTCTTTCTTGCATTTCTAGACTAGCTAAAACTCATATTCTTCGACTCTTTCTCCATTCGTCTTCATACGAACAAACATTTCAACTTGGGCATTAAAACACTTTGCATTCATTTCTGTTTTCCTGTATCTCTTAGACCACACATAGTAATTAAACCGCATATTGAATTAATCTAGATCACTTGATGTTACACGACCAGACCACCTACACAAAATAAACATTTTAACTTACCTGAGACAAGGCCCGACTGGGATTTCATCCCCCAGCGGATACCTTACCCATCCCGATGACCCTACTTGGATTTCATCACCAAGGGGGAAGCCCACTCCGTTCTCTGGCGGAGTCTAATCTCTAGGCGAGGTATATTTTGGCTAAGCGAAACCAGCTAACCACTGGAATCATGAAGTGAGGGGAGCTTGCTCCTTAGCACCAGGCCACGTACCAGACCCTAACACAGATTTCTTGAGCACCATAACAAAACTCGAAACCATCCATAGACTGCTTCTTCTAGGACCTGACTCACAAAACCAACCTTCCACTACACACATTCTAAGGCATAAGCCACTATAATCCTAATAATTTACTTTTAGGGTTTTAGGATCTGCTTGTGTCTTCATCTTTTTAGTTCTTATCTGCTTGTTTGAGCTTGTGAGGACGTTCTTTCTTGCCTTGAATGGTTCTGACACGTAGTCAAACCAAGGCTCTTCTTGACCATGCTAGCCATCAATCGCTTTTGCCTACCCCGTCTATAAACAATCATATAATGGAGTTCTACTCGAAGACCGAAAGAATTCCTACTAGACTATCTCCAACCCAGACGCCTATCATCCCAGAAGGGGACCAAGATTTTGCAAGATTCTTGGACCTCAATACCGCAGCCCTCCAAAACTATCTCGCGAGAAACCCAATGCGGGACCTTCCGGGCGACGTGGCGACGACATCAACACCGTTCGCCACCCAATCTTTTACGACTCAACCTTTCGCCTCAACCATTAACCCGACCATGGCCAATACGCAAAGTTTGACCTCCTCATCTATTTTTAGACCAACCTCCATCGGGGTTTCGTTACCCCCTCAACCACCTGCAATTCAACCAAGTTCTACATTATACCAGAACTTGATTGTCTCGACCCCACACACTCTTGCGCCTATATATGCAGTAGTGCCTACCTCGCCCTTTGTCAATGCCATCACACAACCTCCTTTGGCGGTATCTAGTCAGCCTATGCCTTCTACCTTCATAACGCAACCACCTTTAGCCTCTACTTCTGCCCCTACGACTAGTCATCCGTACATTGTACAACCGACTATGTCGCACGCCTCTTCTAACCTCTTTCAAGCGCCTTACAACCTAGGGGGCACTCCATCCACCAATCTATCAGCAGACGTCATCAAGATGCTGATGGATAAAATGTCCCGTCTCGAAGCTTCTATCTCTGGTTCAAGTAATGTCTCTTCATATGACCAGATTTACAACGAGCCCATCCACCCTTCTGTCCCTATCCGACCATACCCCAACCATTGGGAGCTTCCTAAATTTACTCGCTTTCAGAGTAAGGAAGACCCACAACAACATCTAAAGGCATTCAGACATGCCTGTTACCTTATTGCCCATGACGATGCGTTGCTTTTACGCACGTTCCCTATGTCGCGTTCTGGCCCTGCCCTTGACTGGTATAGTTCTCTTGCCAGACATTCTATCTTTTCATTCATTCAACTCACCCAACTATTCGTTGACCATTTCTCAATAAATATCACTAAACAAGTTTCGATCACAGACCTTTACTCTATTAGGCAAATTGACGACGAATCAATAGCCAATTTTGTCGCCCGTTGGAGAAGCTTGATTAATCAGCTCTCCTTCTCCTTGCCTCAACCCGAGCTCATTGAGCTCTTTTCCCGAGCATGTGTCAGTCACATCTTGTCCACCTTGCGGGTTCAGACATTCCACACTTTCGACAAGGCCTTCACCATGGCCCAAAAGCTTGAACTCCGTGCCATTGAAGAAGATAAGGTCAAATTGTGTAACACTAACACAAGAACCAATGACCATTCTTCTTCCAGACCTTCTTCTGCCCACTCTCACTCCAAGGGGTCAGCAAACACTGTCATCTTTAGACCATCATCTTCAACAATAACCAACCGATCATCATCTTCAACATTAGACTACATCAATAAACATTTTCAACGTCAATCCATATAGCGTCAATTCACTCCAATTGGGGAGTCATATGCCTCTGTCTTGGATAAACTCGTCAAGCAGGGGGTCCTCAATCTCCCTCCAATCTGACCACATCAATTCGACCCCTCAACACCTATCCCTACATGGTACAGGGAGAACCACTTTTGTGACTATCACCGTGTCAAAGGCCATGACACGGATCACTGTCAAACTTTCAAAAACATCGTCCAGGACATGCTAGACAAGGGGGATCTTATTTTGGATAACCCGAACGCACCGCTCAACCAAAACCTTGACATCTTCAAGCAACCCCTTTCTAATCACTCGCCTACTCAAGACAACGTCCAAACCATGACCAATGACCCTCAAGACCATGATATACACACGGTCGACACTATCTTTTCTCTTATCCCTGACCAACCTTTTTCACAGGTGGAAGACCTTTCTTCCCCTATACCTCCTCCACATGGCAAAGAACTTTCTTCTCCCACTTGTCCTCCATCGACTTCTCCCATATTGGAGGACGCTTTGACCACATCAACACCAGCTGCCTCACCTTCATCCTTATTATCATCCATAGACGATCATACCTTTTTGACTCCCCAACCACACACAGAATCCATGACTACTCCAGAGCTCTTTCCACTTAAAGAGCCCACACCTTTAATCCCTTCTCCATTGAGAGAAAAACCATCCACATCTAAATCCAAACCCGTGCAGGCGTCCATCATGCCCAAAGAGACTAAACCTCTTGGTGTTCGCCCCACATCTAATCTTGCCTCGCACAAAGGTGGCCCTCAACCCAAACCAAAGAAGGCTACTAAACCACACCGGAGGCCTCCTCCCCTATCTTCGTCATTACCTTCAATCTTGGGTCCACATCCGTCTACTTTACTCGGAGTGCTTCTCACTCCCATACTTCACAGAGGTAAGTCACCTCCATTATTCTATCAACCCGTCAGACTTATACCTCCTTCAAACCATCGACCAACGCCTCTTACGCCTCTCAAACCAATGTCACCAACCCTCTCTGCAATAAAACATCCCGACCCGTTAGCAGGTTCATATGCCTTGCTCTTACGGCAATTGTTGCAGTCCTCTCGTCTCTATCTCCCGCCTCTTAGACCATATCACTTTCTCAGACCAAAACCACCATGGTTCGATGACACTCGCATTTGTGCGTATCATCACACGCCTGGGCATGACACGGAACATTGTCATGCCCTCAAGGTTGTCGTTCGCCAATGTCTGGGGAATGACACCTCTCTTCTCGACCACGTTATCAACAAACCTTCAACACCACCCCACTCATCAACTCTCAGATCAAGGCCATCTTGGTTTGACAACTCTACATTCTATCATTATCATCACACTCTAGGACATGACACCGAGTGTTGTTGTGCTCTTAAAGCTGTCATTCGTCACCACCAGAAAAAGGATTCCCTTCTTATCAAGGATCCTCTTAACCACCCCTTTGACAAATTATCAACACTGACCCATACCTCTCCAACCTCGTCATCTAAATCGGGATCTCCACGACAGACTAGGGTCCCTTCGCTGCCTTTAACCCCCTTATTCGACATCAACACTATCCGTCTGACCACTAAACCTCAATCGACCTTAACTAATCCGTCAAACATTCTCCCTAGCCGCTGGGGGAATTCAACCTTCATCCAAACTTCGACCAATTTTTCAACACAGTCTCGACCATATATCAATCACTCTTTTAACTTAACCTCAACCAGACTAGCAACCAAACATTTAACCCAAACTCAACCAAACATTCGACCCAACCAAAGACTAAATACCAACCAATCAACCCTCAACCAACCATTGACCACTTATCAAATGACCAAATCTCAACCAAACATTCGACCCAACCTTTTTATCAAAACATTCAACCTTTTTCAATCAATCAACAACCATATCAACCAACTTCACATTCACTCATCAATCAACACCTGACCAATTTGGAAAGAGGCAAATGGGGCCAGTTTGCTCCTAATTGGCTTGGACCTTTTATTATCATGCACAAGTATGGATCAGGGACTTACCGTCTGTCTTCTCTTGATGGACGCCCAGAACCTGAGCCTCTTAATGCGTTGCATCTGTGACCATTCTACTGCTAGTCGAGTATTCGTCCACTTGACACTTAACTTGAGCTCGTCCCTTGAGCAATCCCCATCCTCTTTAATCCTACTTCCTTTCAACCCTATTCCTCTTAACAATTCCTATAACCCTTTTATGATGTATGGATGCTTTGTCCTAATAAAAGGGAGTCCTTAAACTTCTATAGTCTTGTCCATGACTCAACTTCTATAAAAACAAATCAAGATGTCAAAACATATCCATGGTCACTATATCAAATCAAAAAACAAACTGCTCCCTCGAAGGACAACTGTACTATCATTGCTGTAATAAATAGACTGCTCCCTCGAAGGACAGCTATTCAAAAGCCCTTATATTAAACAAAAATATAGACCACTCCCTCGAAGGATGGCTATGACTAATCTGGCAATAAACAACACTATTTTAGAAGCTTCCCGCATTGATCAGCTTCACAACCTGACCACCAAGCAAATGACATCTCTATGCAGGCTTCCCGTATTGATCAGTCTGCACCTCAAAAAAAAAAAAAAAGTCATGGACTTGACTTATAGTTGTCTCAGGGTCTCCTATAAAAAGGGGCATAGTTATCTCTGCTCTTAAAACGGGTTACCCTCTTTCCTCCTCCTATTACCTGCTCAAGGGACTTCGAGCTCACTTTAGTGTCTAAGTGATTCGATTACCGCTCTAACATAACTATGGTCAACGACGTCACGCATGAATGGGGCTCTTGGTTCTCATAACCCCTATCTATGCTATCTTTTTGGTCCTTGTCAATGAAAGAGCGATTCGCCTTTCATCTATTCTTCTACACTTTGGTCACATTCACCTTCATCACTTGTCAATCGACTTAGCTCAACTCTCTTTTCAGACCATCAACATGACCTATCCTATTCACCCTAGTTTCTATGGACACCAATACACATGGAAACTATCGACCCGCCACAGTTTATGTTCAGCATAAACCAATACTTGCTGAAGCATAAATAGACCTCAATTCATTTTTAGCATACATCCATCACGAATATGGAATATTGCTAGGGATGAAAAACCCATCAACCAATGTTACAGAATACACCATTTGGAAAAGGTTGCAACATCTTTTTTTTCCTCATCATTTCATCATAACCATGACCAATCTTTCAACCATTTTAACCACTTGTCTACCACTCGGACCCTTTGTTTGAACTACATTGGTCTGAGGCCCTTCCATAGGGGCTATGTAGGCAGCACTCAGATGACACAACCGTCTTCTGGGGTTAGCTCAACCATTCTCATTTGTTCATCTCTCTGATGGACAAACCTTCTTGCCTTATTTTAACCACAACCTTGCCCTTCACCACGACCCATTTTTACCCCTTTGACCCTTCCTCCCTTCTAGGGAGAACTACATCGGCCTGAGGCCCTATCA
Source organism: Torreya grandis (assembly GCA_037957365.1). Taxonomy (NCBI): domain Eukaryota; kingdom Viridiplantae; phylum Streptophyta; class Pinopsida; order Cupressales; family Taxaceae; genus Torreya; species Torreya grandis. The sequence continues at coordinate 185,721 of JARHVA010000511.1, read as the reverse complement.
CCAGGGCTATGTAGGCAGCACTCAGTTGACATGGGGTCCTCTGGGGTTAGCTCGGCCGCATCCTTTCGTCCATTCGTCCATCCATCAACCACCAACCATTGGAGATCATGCCTATCTCCTCCGACCTCGACCACTTCCAAGACACTGTTGCCTTGGTTGTTTTTACATGTATGCTACCTCATGACTGGTTAGCAGAATTGTGCGCAGACCTTTTGGACCCTCACAAGTATAGGATCGCAAATCGGTTGATCCGCACTACTTGTGACTTTTTCATGTTTCTAGGAGCACTTCCTGAGCCCGGGATACCTGGAACACGACGACCATTTGGAGCTTCAGCTTAGATTGAGTGACCTGATCAGCAGATGACTAAATGCTGGGGCCCAGTTACTTCAATTTTGGCACTCCTCGACCCTTGACCTGCGACACTTTGGCCTGACCATCTCGTGCAGTGGTATGCGCACAATCACGACCTTTGCAGTGTTCACCCTCACCCCTTTTTCATCCACTCTTTGTCAAATCAGCACCTGATTCTCGGTTCCCTTCTCTTGACTCCTACTTTGAGGGGGAATACCTTATCCCTCAATCGGAGCAATCTGCTTCCTATTTTTGTCTTGCAGTTCATTCGAACAACCAACAAGATGAAATCAACCTTATCCCTCACCTGGGGCAATCACTCCTATTTTTGTCTTGCAGTTCATCCAGAACAACCAACAAGACAAAAAGGGGCAAATGTAGACACCGAAATCGTGTCGACTCCCCTGGTCATTCCCCGTCTTATTCTTCTTCACCTATTGAACCCTTGCCGATCACTTGTTCCACCAACCTTGACCCTGGCAGCATGTAAAAATGAGCACAGAGCTAAAGCTAAACTCTATCTCCATTGTGCATCTGCCGATGACGGTCTTTTCCTGGCTGATGTCACCGATGTCGGTCACTTATCGGCCGATGTCGGCAATCCTGCCGACGTCGGTCACCTTGCCGTTATCCGTTACCAGTTATCATTCAGTTTCCCAAACGGTTGACGAACCGTCTCTAGGAACCGTCCCTCGCCTTCATCAGCATCTGCCAACCATTTGAGAGGCGATCTTGAACGCTATTCAACCATTTTTCTGATCAATCGAAACCCGAGCAATCATTTAATCAACCTGCGAACTCCGACATCCACACACTCTCGTGATCAACACTCTCGGCATCAACCCACTCTCGGCATCAACCAATCTGCATTCAATCCGGCACTGCACAGACAACTTCAACTATGGCTTTCATCGCGTCTTCTGGCAGGTAAGTATTTATTTTGTTTGTTTTATTTCTTCTTGGTTATTCTTTGTTTATCAGTTCTGTCATCCCGATTCTTCAAACCACAGACCCAGCATCTCTCGTTTACATCCCTGCCTCTGTCCAGACCCTATCCCGACTCTATCCAAAACCTGACCTTACCTTGCCCAGACCCTGTCTCGACTCTCTCAGACCCTGTCTTTTATCAGACCCTGTCCCGACTCTATCCAAAAACCCTACCCTAACTTTATCAGACCCTGTCTCGACTCTGTCTAAACCTCCTCCTGACCCTGTCAAGAACCTGTCCCAACTCTCCCAAAGCCTTCTGCAACTTGTCCAAAACCTGCCCCTACCGACGCCGGTCACTACCCCGACCGACGGCGGCACCTCAATCGATGTCGGCACCTTCCCTAACCGACGCCGGCACCACAGAGACCGACGCCGGTGACTGTGCAGAACAGTGTTGCATATCAGGTACGCACTTTATTTTCTGTCATTATTATCTACTTTCATCCAATATTCTACTTTTTTATTAGTGGGTTGATATCCTTCTAGGAAGTCTTCGTACTTCCAGGATCGGGCGTTCGCCTGACAGCCCACCATATCTTTGACTAACATTTTTCCGTGTTTTAGCCTTTTCTTCGCAGGTGTCATTCCTCCACAGCCAAAGAGGAGAATCTTTCAACGTCTGATTTCGGTGTGCACGACTTTATCAGGTACTTCTAGCCTTGACCATTTCTTTTAGTTTCTTTATTCTTCTTTTGAATGTAGAAAGCAAATTTTACATAGAAACAGTATAGGCAACCCTAGAAGTAGTAATAGGACTCGAAGTATCATACTAGGCTATGGTAGACAAAATTGGCATTGTAGCTTCATGAGGCTTACTCATTTGCACCAAATATTGTAAAGAATGAATATTAATTTCCATACTAGTTATAGTAGTGGGAATGGAGGAAGTTGTCATAGAATGAGAAATGGGTTAACTTGAAACCTAAAAAGATATATCTGGGCCATGAGTTGCTATGGTTTTCACTATAGTAACCTAAGGTGGATATATTAGAGGTGTAGTTGATGATTTTATTATAGTGAGGCCTATATTTTCGACTTTGTATCTTCTTTTACATCCCATACCTCATCTAAATTTAATTTAATAGCCACCAAGTTAACATATCCTTGGTTAACCTCTTTAGATTCTACTAACTCTTTAGTTATTCCAAGTTGACTACTTTCCTCAGTCATCCATTCATCATCTTACTCTGTATCAATTATTTCATCAAATAATTTATTTATTAGATGTTAGTCTTGGCCACCCATTCTTTTTCATCTATGTATATTTTATCCTCTTCCTCACTATCATAAATCTCAACAAGGTTCGACCTCAATCTACCCTTTCTTCCCTTTCCTTGGGAACTTCTACTTGTTTATATTTTACCTCCACCTTTTGAGGTTAGATAAGAAGGGTATTTAAATTCTTTGTATATGTAATTATTATTTTTTTATCAATAGAGGTTGGCACTATAGAAGGTGGAATGGGAGATGAAGGGTGTCTAGTCTTAGAATATTATGGGGGAGTGGTGACCATTGGAGAAATGATGGGTGATGAACATGGAAATATAATTAATTTAATCATTACCAATGTTGTTGTTATTGTCATAATAGGTGGTGACCCAAGGCAGAAAAAATTGATAATATAGTAGTTATATTTACCTGCTATAATGTGATCAATTTAGGTAAAGGAAACATGGATAAAATTCTAGCTGATGTGATGGGACTTATAGCTCTCTCCTCTTTATTTATGCATTGAGGGGAAGCAATAACAAATTTATATGTAGGGGATATTTGAGCACTCCAAAATATTTATTCAATATTAGATTCCCCATATGGGTTTTGTTGTTGATATATTTCTTATTGTTAATGTGGATGAGGTCCATGAATAGGTCTATAAACCCATTGTTCCTTCTCAATTCTCTTAGAATCCTCTTCGTGATCGTGAGATCATATTGGTTCATTTATGATAAAATAATTGATGTCTTTACCTTGTGCATTCATGAAGACACTATCATGACTATAGGACTTGTGCTTGTAATTAATTTTCACCTTCTTGTCATATTTCTTGATATGTTCTCTAGAAAATTTCTTGGGGTTCCAATTTCTGAGTGGTGCCTAGTTCAATCCATAATGTGTCACTATCCATCCAATATATTTGAAGCGATCCCACCTTGTATATTTAATTTTACCAATTCTAAGAGGGTTTGGATGGATATATAATTACTTATCCCTTATTAGTTTAACATCTAAACTATTAGCCAATCGACTGATAATTTACTACATAGATAGTTTATTAGGCACAATATGGGGTAAGTACAAAGGTTGTGCCCTAGTACTTTCAATCATGATTATACTTCACTCAAGATATAAAAAATAGTCTCCCATATTTTTAATGGTCTTATTTATAGGATCAACTATCTTGGGCATGTTCTTCTTATATATTGCCTGATATATCATAGGGTAAAAGGTCTTATTTAACCTTTTCATATGTTTGCTAAATTTATTCAAATGGAGAACATTGAATTCATCACAAATTCAATTATTTAGGTATTCCATAGATGGTTTCCAATGTTTCATATGAGGAATGCATAATTGGATTCATAATATCAATCACATAAGACATCATATAGAAGTTACCGTCCAATAATCTCCCTAAGTTTGTAATTTACAAAGTCAAGTTAGAATAGATAATCTCCTCCAAGGCTATGATTTTGTTTGAAGTTATAATAATTTATATAAAAGGGACCCATACCTCATTTATGTAAGTAATGGTTGAAAAACCATATATCATGCTCAATAGGGACATGTAAATTCTCACCCTTGGTCTAAAGACAATAATGGGGATAAGTGAAGTAGGGCCTTGAATTGAAAAGTTGCTTGGGTTGCTAGTATATTATTGTAACTTGTTATTCGTAAGGATCTATGAATTCACCATAATATTATTATAAGTCATTTAAGGCATACGGAATCTATATACATTCTTAGGATCTTGTTAAACATAAAGTGTAATATTTTTCTAGAAACTTTAACATTAAAAAATAAATCAAATAATAAGTCAATGCACCACATTAACTATTTTTTAGATGTAAATTGTGAAGGCCAACTGATTTTATAACCAAAAAATCATCGTTATACTTTTATGTGAGAATTAAAAGCTAGTTTTTAGCCTTGTATGGATTGGCTACATAGACCTTATCCTAAATAGCAAAGTGATGCTCAAAATCATGATTGAGAGATATATGATTGAATGTTGTGTCAAAATGTTCATTTAGACCTATATTTTAATATGTAGAAGGAAATGAAATGCAAGATAAGGATCCCATTGAAACTCTAATCTATAAAAGTATGTGATATGAAAACTTTGTAAACTCTTGGTCATAATGGAGTTCCAAATTCATAGTTCATAATAGAGCTATGAATTCATAGTTTTCACTTAATAGATAGAAGGTGATGTGATTAGATTGAATGTGTAAATTTAGACTATATTACTTTTTATGTGATAGCTATGAGAAATAAATTTTTTAATTTGTCAATTCATGAAAAAAAATTATAAGTGACTTTCACTCCATTAATTATTTTTTATTATCATTTTAATTCATAATGATGAATTCTATAGGTTTTAACATCATGTGGCTTCTTCTACCAATTCCTAGGTGATTAGTCATCAATGTGTGGCATATATCTCTTTTCCATTCTTTTGATATTATCATCTATATTTTTTATTTGTTTATGTGGATGTGAAAGACATGTCTGCATATCACTACTCCACTTATAGTCAAGTCATGGCTTGTTTTGGGTATTATATTTAGCCATGGGTTATCAATATCAATGATGACATATGGATGACTCATTTTTATTCTCTTACTCTAAATGGTTTATACAAGAAACTATATTGATGGCATGTCTAAGTTAATGAGATGATTACACATGGATGATTCTCACTACTCCACTTTATATAGCCTTTATGTATAAATGGATATGTTAAAATCACTTCTAAGATAGCAAGATGTTGACACATGGATGATTCTCATTGATCTACCTACTTGAGCCTTTATATAAAAATAACAATATTAACATCAGCCCCATGTTAAGAGGATGATGAGATGTGAAAATCTCTCACTACTCTTCCTACTAGTGACTTTATTTATAAATAAAATTATTGATGTCACCTTTGGGTTAACAGTATGATGACACACATATGTCTCTTTCTACTCCAGTTACCTAAGACTTTATATACAAATATTATTATTGACATCACTACCAAGTGATTTACGCTCTTCACTTTGAATATAGGTTAGGGAATTGATGTCATGTGGCAAGATAAAATGAAATTTGGGAGGGACTTTCAAACATCTAAATAATAAATAACCTATTTAAAGAACACATACATAAATAACCCACTAAAATTATAATATAGCATCCTAGTTATCCATTAAATTGTAGATTAAGCATACATATAAGATTAATTTAAAGGAAACTCAAAGGTGAAAAGTAATTCATAAAGTACAGATTATACATAGCTTTGATTCTTCTATAAATTTGAAACATTTTGTAAACTTTAAATTAAATTTTGTCGATCGATTCAAGCAAAAAACATAGATCGAGAGAGGCAAACCATTTCACCTTAATGTCATATAAATTCCTTAAGTTTTAAATTTTAAAACTCCTTATCATAGACTTCTAGTTTAGAATAGCTTGACTAAGGATGTTTAATTAAATGTAGATCCTTAATTGAATTTTTAAAAATATGGGTGTGTATTAGGGCATAAAAAATGACAACTTAGTGGGGAAAGTACCCTTAAGTATTTGAGAACCTAGAATCTTAGTAATACACCATAACAAAACTTCAATCATACCTATAACATAATTAAAAAACTATACCCTAGAGAAGACTCCTACTTCCTCATGCAACATACTAACCCTTTCTATTCCTTAGATTTTTGTGTTATTTCAAGAACTTAATTCCCCCTTGTTATGAGATATTTGACAAAGTCCTAGATAAAAATTATAGGTTGTGTATTGATTTTAAATATTATAACCAAATAGTAATGGAAGCATGGACATTTGTTTGCTTAGCAAAACATATATAGAATTGATATAAATACCTTTCATTCCACTTAAAGCTTTGCTCTATCACCAGCCATGAATCCATAACCCTGGTAGAGATTTCTTTTGTCACCTATCTTATATCAATTTTTATACACACACACACACAAAAAAAAAAGTGTTAGGAACCACCATTGGCTAGGTGTATGTATAAGAAAACTTATATTTCTCAATACATCCCTATCAGTGTGTCTCCATTTCTATGTTCATTATCTCCCATCCAAATTTTAACATGTAATATTATAGTTAATATTTGGAAATGGAAAGTATTTTTAAAATTTTCATGATTTTATCAGATTAAATCCCAAAGGTATAGTAAATTCATTTAGTGTAACCTAAACCTAATCTAGTCATAACACATACCTCAATCCCAAGAAGCTCAAGTACTATCATAATAAATCCTTATGAAAACCATTTTTACATCCTTGTAAATCATCCCATTATTTTGGGTAGATATTTTTAAAATTCATTATGGGAAATAGATTGGTCTATTCTAAAATTTAGAAAACTACTCTATAAATAAAAATAACTAATGTACTCAATAAAATGTAGATTATAGGAAAGACTAATCCTATAAAGCAATAAATATAATATGAAAAGTAGGAAATATAATCTAAAAACTAATAAATTTGATCTATAAAGTAGGAAATATAATTTACTCCTAATCTACATCTCCACTTACAATTCACTTAAATGTATCTACATTTATAGTAGGCATAAAAAAGTTTCAAAATTTAGCCATTGATTGAAAAGGTGAGGTGGGTACCTTAGAGGTATTTCAACTAAAAAGAATTATTAATTAGGATCTCTGATACCTAATATGGTCCAATCCACAAAAGAGTGAAGTTATCATGTTTTCTTTTCTTCTCATGGGATTTATCCCATAGAAGCATTAGGTCTAAAATCCTAAAGGCTTTGATCTTGGATCTTTTTTCAAACCATCTTTTGACAATATCTTGATGTTTACTGAAGTTTTATAGTGCTTTAGTTATTTCATCTTCCATTTTGATTATATCAAGTAGTATATATTATATTATTTCATCTTCTCCCATTTATCCTTACATAAATTGATATGTTAGGATTTTGAGATTAATACAAAAGAATGGTTGTTGCCCATATAATAGTAAAAAAGGTGAAGCCTTAAGATCTTTCTTGTGTCTAGTTTAGTCTTCCCATAGTACATAATTTGGTAAGAGATGTCATTATCTTAGTTTATCTTGTGTTTATTTCTTTATGGAATCCATAAAATTATTATTGGTGTATTTATCCACTCTATTCCCTTTTGGGTATTAGTTTGAAGAGAAATTAATGGTTATTTGATTTTTAGAATTCCACTCAATGAATTTACTAGACTACAAAATTGGACCATTATCAAAAACTAAATAAATTAAGGTACTAGATCTAGTCAATATGTTCTGTTCGAAAAAATTGATGACATCCAATGATCTAAAGTCCTTTATTTTCATAAATTATATCCACCTGGTATAGTAGTTGGTTGTTGTTATGAAAAATTTGTGCTATGCTAAATATTTTGGGTTAATTACCCCAATAAATTCAAGGCCCCATTGGGCAAAGAGGTATCCCTCAATAACTAGATACAAAGGCATCATAGCATTCAATTCCCTTTTTACAAATACCTAATACTCATGGTAGGTCTTGACATGGTTATGTGTATATTGGAAGATCATAGGCTAATAGTATCCCATCCTTAGAATTTTTTGAGTTGTTATGTTGCTTGATGGATGTCTACTACAAATATTCTAATGCAGAATGTCCAACATATCTAAAACTTCTCTTGAAAAAAACCTTAAGTAGATTCCCTCATAACTATTTTCATATATGACTCCTTTCTTTATCATATAATGAATTGAATTTATTTTTAGGGCTAATATATATTCTCTATTTAGCTCATGGGGACATGTACCTATGATCAAATAATGGATGATTTGAGTGTACCACTCACCACTAATTATTTGACTCTCATTAATTTGTTTAATAATGATGCATGGATTATTATCAGTCATTAAATGGATTATTATTTGGCCTCTCACCATCTTGTTTGGCATAATTTTAATATCAAACTCTTGAAAATTTGACATCCACCTACCTCTTCTCTCACACATCTCATTTTGGACAAGTGTGATCTTGATAGTTGGGTCTAGAACAATGGTGAATGTCTTGTTCCTTAGAATATAATGTTATTATTTTTTCACATATTTAATCAAGACATATATTTGTTTATAACTATATATCCTTTAGATTGGTGCTTATTAAATCAATGAGAGGTTCATTATCTTCCACCTTATATGTAAGTATAGTAATTATAGTATGTTATAAAGTGAAAAAATAAATATATAAATATTTATTAAAGTTTGGGTTGATCAAAATTAGAGCTTGGGAAATGGTTGCCTTGATGTCTTCAAAATATCTCTTGTGCTCTATTGAAAACTATATCTTAAAATCTTGTTTCAACATAACATTCAATGTCTTGACAATATCTACAAAACTATAAATTAATTTCCTTACAAAGTTGATCTTACAAAAGGACTTTAATAATTTCTAATCATTAGGAGGTGTCAGCTTAGAAATGGCCTAAATTCACTCTAGATGAATGGAGATCCCATCATTTATTATGATGTGGCCCATTAAATTCCCTTTAGTAACTCTAGATATGCTATTCTTTGGATTAAGAGAGATTCCATACCTTTAACATATATCAAACACTCTTTGTAAATGACCTAGATGATTAGCTTTGAATTTTAAATATAATTTCAAGTCATCCATGTATATGGTGATGTAGTTTCTAAAAAATCCTAGAAATGTGAAGTTTATCACTATCTATAAGGTTAATCCTACATTAATCAAGAAAAAAGGCATCCTTTTATATGTAAAAGTTACTTTGTAGTAAAAATTATGTTCATTCTATATTGTGCTTCTACTAACACTTGGTTATGAATTTAGAAACAATCCAAAAAGGACATAATTATTAGAGGTATAATCAATAAGAGGGGGGTGAATTAGTGAGCCTAAATAATCTAACTTCAATTATGATCTTTACAAACACAATCAATTACCACAATCATTCATGAAGCATACACATCATTCATAAAAATAAGCAAGAGAGATAATGCAAGATCAATCACATAACATATGACATAAATGGGAAAACCTCTTGGGGAATAAAACCCACTAAAACCTACAATTGGAATACTATCCTATAATAACAAGATTCAATTTAGAACATCTATAAATGATTAAGGAACTACAATCCCTATTTAGTGAGACTACAATCCCACAAGGTGTTGCATACCTATCTAGCTAATTTGCAATAACCACCAGACCTTTTAGTAAGTTATACCTTGCAAGGAGGCTATAACCACCTTAAATGTTGAAATATAACAACAAAAACTATGAACACATCCACCTCTATACTGATATCAACAATACCCGATGATGGACCTCTGCTTATCACACTTTACCTTTTCTCACAGTTAAACAACAAGCACACTATTCTACCAAAAGAATTATGACCAATAGGTCATAAAAACAATCCTCAATCTATTCTTCTCTTCAACTCATTCTTAGGGAACTCTACCCCTCCTTCACTCCTTAAAACACACATACCAATAAGTCAAAAAAATAATCCTCAATCTATTCTTCTCTTCAACTCATTCTTAAGGAACTCTACCCCTTGACTCCTTAAAACACATACACAAGCCTCTCTCCAATCACTCCTTACTCTCTCATCTAAAGTATAGAACCCATTATATTTGGTTCCACTATTTATAGAGCAATCTTGGTCAACACCACCTTGGCCAGCCAATAGGAATGCCTTATCCATAAAAACATCTTTACATGAAGACATGGTTCAATATAATCTTCATAGGTAGGCCATAACATCTATGGGTCACCCTTAAGTAGAAACATATTTTAATAAGGCCCTAATAGCTCTTATAGGTCTTAAGGAGACCTATTCACCCATTTATCTCACCCTTGAGAAAAATAATAACATAGGACCACTTTCAAATATATGGGTTCACTCTTTATGTCCCTTTTCACATCCTCAAAATATCACAATCATCTTAGCTCACTTCTACATATGCTCAATAAACACAAATAGAGACCTTATAAATAGGAGCACCATTATCAAATATATAATTAGATGCTTAAGCATAGTTAATACTCAAGATAGATTTATCACACCTCTAAAATACTTACAAAGCATCCTAATGGAGTTTACAATACTCCTAAATATCAAAGTCATCATGAGACATAAAAAAACATAGATAGACACTTGAATAACCTTCTTAGGTCACTTGTAGAATAAGAACGAACATGTAGTAAACTTATAGGGTCAATATATTTGATTGTGCTTATTTTTATGTCTTTAAATATATATAGTTAGATTTGTCATGGGGTCCTATACCACTTTTATTTTTACATCACTAGAAAATTTGACTTCTATCAAAATATATCATCCAAATATCAAGCTCTAGTTTTTGCCTATGTTAAGTTCAAATATTTCGATTACAATGGTCACAGTTAACATTCAAACACATTACTCACATCTTATGAACTCTCAACTCAAATCAATTACACACCATTGATATTTTTTAATATTTAATATATAGGCACCAATGCTTAGATGTAAAAACTCAATCATCTTAACCTTATCTCATACAATCTAAGAACTTTGACTCAAAACACTATCGATCTCTATGGTTCAACTAGGTCTTTAATGATCAATGTTCATCATTCGATCAATCTGTACAAACACCTTCTCTTTATTGGATCTTTATCTTATAAATTTTCTCAATAATTAAACATCATGAACCTATCTTCATCTCATTAATTTATAACTTATTAGATCAATGTGAAACATTGATCTTGATCAGGCTTTAACACATTCAAAAATGACTATAGAGACCCTTTCAATATGCCTGAGTAGCCATTTTTTCACCTCAATAACTTCTTATGTGCTTACTCACATGATCTCAAATTTGTACTAGATGATCTCTTCATAAAGGAGAATCCAACCATATGACATACTGCTCTTGGAATCCTTGTGTATGAGAGATATAATTCCACTAAAATTCCTTCTCAAATTCTTCTATCATAGAGCCAACTATGTCAAAACTTGCTTGGGAGGCCAACTTTGAATAAGTATAACTTTTGTGGTGATTTAATACATAATTTCAAAAAAAATTAAAATATCTATGCTCAAAACTAAACAAACCCATATGATTAGTTTATCTTTACACATTAACATGTGCAAGATATAACACTATCAAAATGGTCACTTGGCTCTTCTAGTCAAACCGATTGGGAGCCCAAATTTGCATACACATATCTTTTGACATGATACATTTCATGATCTAAAATTAAGAGAAAATAAACTAGGTAAAAAAATTAATAAACCCATATGATCACCTTCTCCTAAATCATCCACACATATGATATATTCCATCATCAAACTACTTACTTGACTCTTTTTGGCCATATTGTAAATTTGGATAAGTATGGGAAAATAATGAAGTCTAACTGAGAAGCCAACTTTGAACCCTCATAATTTTGACCATGATTCAATGAATGAATTTAAATATAATTCATAAAAACTAGGTACTAATGTGATCACAACCATATAACCAACTCCCCTTGACTCATTCCCTCATGGCAACGGTGACATCATCAAATTATCTACTCAAAATTTCTACCACTAGACCCAAAGTGTCTAGATGAAATCTATGATCAACCTGATGAATTCCACTTATGCACATAATATATAAAGTCATAAATAAAATATTATGGACCTATTTATCATTATAAAATCACCATACCCATCCTTTATCCTCTCTATCCATGTCAATACTAAAGATCAACCAACCCTACAAAAAGCACACTAAAACAAGCACATTGCACACTTTGTCATTGTCACTTAGGCTATAAAATCACATCATATAATCAACATGAAACCTCCATTAAAACACCATGAAATAATCATGATAAATATCAAATAATATCATCCTTTGTCATTGATGTCAAAAACCATCATATATAGCAATATATAGCTCACCTTACCTCACTTCAATCACTTCCACAACAAGAATTTTCTCCCCATTTGATACAATGACAAAGTGGGAACCAAATGATCCTAAAGACCTCAAATAATATCAAAATAGGAAAAGGAACATATTATAAAGATGATACAAACTCCCCCTTACCTTGAGCCTACTTCAACTTGCCTTGGCAACATCTTCTTGCTTGCCAACATTCTCTTCAATCAATCATAACAACCAAGAAATAAATAACACAAAAAACTATATAAATATGATGAAACACATAAATAATATTATTATAGGGACTCCCCCTAATAAATTTGAGTAATTTCACATTCTGATCATCTTCATATCTTCACACACCGTGATGAACCATCACACATGCTAACTAGCCTTCTATCTTGAGCTACAATAAGGACCATCAATAGAGATTCATGCCACTCAAAAAATAAGAAACATGCCCTCAAAAAACTTGATAACTCACCTTGAAATGTACATACCTTTCTCTTTTGGATAAACTAAGCAAAAAGTAGTTTTCTTTAAATTAGGCCTCTTTAGCCTCTTTGTAGCCCTGCCTAGAACTTCTAGAGTCCAAAATTTTTAGTATACAAACCTTAAAATTTTGAAATATATATATATATATATATATATATATATATATATATATATATATATATATATATATATATATATATAGTATTGCCCCTCAATCACACCAATTTTCATAACTAAGCTCATTTTCTACAACATACATCCTTCACAAACCTATTAGCTAATTAGCCATCCATATTGACAAAAAAATGAATAACTAGAGAACCATAAACCTTTAAATATCTATGAATATTTATTTGACCACCCATTTGGCCAATTTAATATATTAATAATACTTATACCATAATTCATAATGTAAACCACTTTTCTATCATAGCCTAAAACCCTTGAATCTCAAAACAAATAGGGTCAACAAACCTCCTTCTAGTTAATTCACACCTCTAAAATTACTTGCACACCTGGATAAACCCATTACACATTTTTGGACCAAGAAATTATCCTTCACACCTTTTGGGAACCTTAACTTCCTATAAGCCATTTTAGGACTTATAAGCTTTTAAGCATAAACTGGGAAACTTCAGAGCAAACAAAAATATCCAAATTGATTTCAACATACCTTCATATCACAAAATCACATGGAACATGATCTAATAAGATAAATAGACCTTTCTATGCAAAAATATCATCTTGTAATTGTATCAATCTCATTATGCCATCTAGGAACCTTTAATCTGACCCTATAGACTACTCTAACTAAAAAACACCATAACACCACTTACTTCTCCACTTGAATGGAGTCTCTTAAGAATAATAGATAGAAACACCCTCTATGATTAAATTCTCTAAAAAACTAACTTCTCATATTATATCTCCTCCTTGCTCATTTGATGCTTATATTTCTTCTTCTTCTTCTTCTTCTTTGGCTTGGGAGAAATAACTTTCTCAACCACTACAACATTCTCCTTTTCTTCTAGAATTGGATTTATAATACATGGAGATAACAAAGATTCATGACATAAATTTTAATCTATATAATATTCATTTCAGTTTGGAACCTCTTCATTAGGAAAAAATAATTGATGTTCTTTACATGATACATGATCATCAATAGCTGGATGTTCACTTAGATTCATACATACCTTAATACTAGCTTCAACTAATACTTGGGTATTCTCTTTGAGATTTATCTTTTCATTCTCAACATGAGCATACAATCAGACCTCTTGGTATTCTTCAACTTATGAATCATTCTCCAGCATATCAAATAAATTACTTAGACCTATAGTCTTATCATGACTCACATTTGTCATTTTTAGCTTCCATGCATTAACATGCCTTCTTCCTTGAACTCTAAGAACTTGATTAAATATATTATATATTATATGCCTTTTCTTACAGAACCTAAAAATGTGACGTCTCTAATCAGAGTTGTATCACACCATATTCCTTGATGAAAACATAGTTTTTCTAACCATGTTTGTAAAAAAACTTGCCATATTTCCTTTATCATGACAAAAAACAACCTTCCACTTTTGAAGAGGACTCACCTTGTCTAATATTATGTGGAGAATGGTTTACAAAGTTTCCCACATCAAGAAAATTAAACTGTTTGATTTTGTTCACACCTTCTGACATATGACCCATATCATAGTCCCATGCAAATTCATTTCTAACAGGTTTCTTGTATTCTCTAGCTCTATGCCCAAATTGATTATAAGTACAGTAGTAACCATTGAAATTTACATACCTCATGACATTTTTTTATCTTATCTAATTTGTCTTCATTCTTCTAGTACCTTCATTCCTTGTTTAATAATTTTTCTTCAAAGGCTAATTATCCTTATTCACATTAGTCTCCATCTTGTCTTGAGTTGTAGTCTCTAGTTCTTCTTTGTATCCAAGACTAGTCTTATCACTTGCATGATTTTGATCATTCATAATTTTGTCTAGATCACTTAAGCTCTTTTAATGTCTCAAAAATGACATTAACTTACTAGATACCTTCTCTAACTCATATTTCAATGACTCATTTTTAGAAACATACCTTGAATATTCTTCTTTCCTTGATCTTAGACTTTTAGACATAGATTCCAACTTATAATTTAAAAACATTATAACACCTTCATGCTCCCTATAGTCTTCAACCAATCTTACCTCAAATATACTAAATTTCTCCTCATAGTCTTTGATCTTAGATTTCATCTTCTTATTGATCTTCTTCTCAATATTTAGTTCTTCAAGAGCATTCATAAATATAGTTTTGTAGTCCACCTCATCTAAATCACTCCAATTAGATTCATTTTAATGTTACCAAATTCATTCCTTAGCCATGAATAGGGATTCATCTTCAGTAAAACCATCATCTTCATGATCATATTTTGAGTCACTGTCTTCACTCTCATTTGATGAGCTATAATCTTCTTTAGTGTAGGCACTCTTCCTATTTTTGTAGGACTTCTTGTTATTGTTAAACTTTTTGAATCATTTCTTCTTGTATGTCTTCTTGTCATCATATTGGCCTTTACCATGCTCTTCATCATCTTTCTTCTCATGCTTATGAGGACACTTATGAGCAAAATTTCCTATCTCTCCACAATTTAAACATTTTAAGGGTAGTTTACCTTTATACTTCACTGAGCCTGTGTTCAATTTCCTAGCAATCATGTTAATTAGTTCATACTCATTAATATCAAAAATGTTATTATATTTGTATTTATTACCTTATAAGTTCTTGTTTGTCTTCATTTTAGTCTTAAAATATGCTTCCTTCTTTGGTGGTATATCATCATTCTTCCTCATCTCATAGGTATTAAGGGTACCATGTAATTGATCCATCTTCAACTGAGTAAGGTCATGAATTTATTCTATACTTGATACTTTCATATCAAACTTTGGGGATAGATACCTTAATACCTTTTGAAAAATAGTAGTCTCTTCAAGATTATTTCCAAAACCTTTGATGATATTCACAATCTTTAACTCTCTGCAAAAAATATGCCATAACATCTTCTTCATTCATCTTGATACTTTAAAATTGCATTATATGAGTTTGTAACTTTTCAATCTTAACCTTTGAATCTCCTTCAAAAATAGTATTCAATTTATCCCATATTTCTTTTGTATATTTTTAATGAATTACTTTGGTCAACTCTATTTCTATAAGACCACAAGTGATGGCATTCATTGCCTTAGAGTTGTTTTCAAAAAACTTCTTGTCTATAACACTAGATGGAGGAATAGTAAGAGAAACATAACCATCCAAACTAGATTTCCATACAAAAAAACTTAGGTACATAATCTATCTCCTCATCCTAGCACTCTAAAAAGCATAATTTGATCCATTGAACATCGGTGCTCACTTAGGAGAGAAACCACCTTGCATATTCTCACTATCCATTGTACCTTAGATCACCTTTAAGCTATCAAGATTTTACCAAAGGACATCACTCTAATACCAATTTTGAGAGGTATAATCATTGAGAGGGGGAGGGTGAATCAATGATCCCAAATAATCTAACTTTAATTTTGATAATTGCAAACACTTAACTAGTTACCACAATCATTCATGAAGCATACACGTCATTCATAGAAATAAGTAAGAGAGACAATGTAATATTAATCACATAAGAAATGACATATGTGGGAAATCCTTCTGGGGAATAAAACTCATTGAAACCTACAATTGGACTACTATCCTATAATAATAAGATCTAATCTAGACTATCTACAAATAATCAAAGAATTATAATCCCTATTTAGTGAGACTAGAATTCTACAAGGTGTTGCTATCTAACTAAGCTATAAAAATGCCCAAACACTTTAAAAAGTTATACCTTGTAAGGAAGCTACAACCACCTTATATGTTGAGCTTCCACAACAACACATATGAACACATCCACCTCTAAACTAACATTAACAATACCTTATCATGGACCTATGCTTATCACACTTCACCTTCACTCACACTCAAACATTAAGTGCACTATTCTACCAAAAAAATTATGACCAACAAGTCATACAAATAGTCCTCAATATATTTTTATCTTCAAGTCATCCTAAGGGTACTCTACCCCTCCTTCACTCCATAAAACTCACACAAGCCTCTTTCCAATCACTCCTTGGTATCTCATCCAAATTATAGAACCCATTACCTTTGGTTCCACTATTTATAGATCAATCTTGATCAACACCATCTTGGTCAGCCAAAAATCATTCCTTATCCCTTAAGGCATATATACACAAAGACATGGCTCAATAAAATATTCATAGGTCATTCATAGCATTTATGGGTCAAACTTAAGCAACTACACCTTTAACAAGGCCCTTGTAGCTCTTATAGGTCTCATAGAGACCTACTCATCCATTTATCTCACCCTCAAGAAAAAAATAACACAATACCACTTTCAAATACATGGGTCCACTGTCCTCTTTGACATACTTAAAAGATCATAGTCATCTTATCTCACCTCTGCATATGTTCAAACAACTTAAATAGAGACATTATACATAATAACACCATTACCAAAAAAATAGTTAGCTTATTAAGCATTGTTCATACTCAATATAGATTGATCACACCTCCAAAATACTTACATATCATAGTAATGGAGTCTATAACACTCTTAAATATAAAATTCATCATGGGACATCGACACAACATCAATACATACTTGAATAACCTTCTCGAGTCACTTATAGAATAAGCATGAACACACAGTCAACTTATAGGATCAATATCTTTGACTATACTCACTTTCATATCCTATGATCTATATATCCAGATGCACCTTGGAAACCTCTACCACTTTGATTTTTTACAGAACCAACAAATTTGACTTTTATCAAAAGATATGGTCAAAATATAGAGCTCTAGTTTTTCCCTCTCTTAAATTCAAATATTTGAACTGTAATGATCATATTTAACCTTTAAAAATAATGCTTGCATGTCATGAACTCTCAGTTTAGATCAATTATGCATCGTTTATCTTGTTTGATATTGAATTCATAGGCACCAATGCTTAGACATTAAAATTTAGTCACATTGACCTCATCTTTTATAGTCTGGGAACTTTGAATTAATGCAATCCATTGATCTTTATGGATCAACTAGGTATTTAATGATAAATGTTCACTATTTTATCAATCTATATAGATTCCTATTCACCATTGGATCCTTATCTTATACCTTTACTTAGTTTTTAAACATCATTCATCTATCCTCATCTCCATACTTCTTAAATTCTTGGAGTAACATGCACTATTAATCTTTCTCAAATTTTAATAAATTCAATAATTATGAAGTATGGGGACACTTTCAATATGCCTGAGTAGCCATTTTTGCACCTTAATAACTTCTTATGCACTTACTTGCATGATCTCAAATTTGGACCAGATGATCTCCTCATGAAGGAGAATCCAACCATGTGACATACTACTCTTATAACTCTCACATGTGTAAGATATGATGCCATTAAAATGCCTTCTAAAATTCTTCTCTCATAGAGCCAACTATGTCAATACCTTCTTGGGAGGCCAACTTTGAACAAGCATAATGTTTATTATGCTTCAATGCATGATCTCAAATTTATCATAAAACATATATGCTCAAAATTGAAAAAACCCATATGATCAATTTATATTTACACCTTCACACATTTTAGATGTAACACAATCAAAATTATCACTTGGCTCTTCTTGTCACTTTGCAAAATTGGCTATGGGAAAACATAGTCAAACTAATTGGGAGCCCAACTTTACATATGCATATATTTTGATGCACTACATCACATGATTTGAAATTAAGGAAAAATAAACTAGGTAAAAAAATGAACAAACCCATATGATCACCTTTTATTGAATCATCCACGTGTGAGATATTCCATCATAAAATTGCCTACTCAAATCTTTATAGACATATTGTAAATCTAGCTAAGTATGGAAAAATAATGAATTATGACTAAAAAGCCAACTTTTCATCCTCACATATTTAACCACACTTTAATGCATGACTATATATCTGGAACATAATAACTAGGAACTAATGTGATCAATACCATATGACCAACTACTCTTGACTCATCCTCATATGGCAATGGTGATGTCATCAAATTACCTAGTCATAATTATAACCACTAGACCCAAAGGTCTAGATGAACTATGATTAACCTAATGAATTCCACTTATACACACAAGCTCTTAGAGCATAGATAAAATCTTACATAGCTATTTCTCATGTTCAAATAACCATACTCATCCTTGATCCTCTTTATCCATGTCATTACTAAAGATAAACCAACCATACAAAAAGCACATGAGACCAAGCACATTAAACACTTTGTCATTATCACTTAGGATATAGAATCACTTAATCCACTCAGTAGGACACCTCCATGACAATACCATGACATAATCATGAAACTCTCCAAAAATTATCTCAAATACAATAACCATAAGACTTAGCTCATCTAGGGAGGCAAAAGGATAATTATCCTTTTCTAATGCTCGATTGAGGTTCTTAAAGTCAACACAGAGTCTAATTTTTTTGCTATTATTACTTATTAGTTCCAAGTTATCTATCCAAGTAGAATACCTAGTTATAAAGATAATTTTTGTATCCAATAGCTTATATAATTTTTTCTATATGAGAGGTTATAGCATTGGATTAACTAACCTCTATCTTTGTTTAAAGAGCTTATACATTGGATTCAATGGAATGGTATGAGTGATGACTCTGGGTAAAATATCTTCAAGTCTGCATATGTCATGAAATCATGTCCTTATATTATATTAGAAGACTCTTTAATTTTTATTTCTCACTTTTATTACAACTCAAATCAATGTTCACATAATGAGGATGTTGGTCAATTCCTAGATTCTCTCTAATGAAATTAGACTCAATTACTTTAGAATACTTATAATTTTGTGTTTGTGGATCTACATCATAATCTTTTTCTAGAGAAACCATTACTAGAGGAATGAAATTTTTCTCAAGTTATAGGATAACATCCTCTCCTAGGTCTCCATATTCATGGGCTCCACATCTTTCTCATATATCAGCTAAAATTTGAAGGTACCATAAATACTTATGAATTTTATATTCTATTGATCATCCTTAAACACATAGAATTTTTTCATGTTGTCTAGAGTAGAAGGGCAAGGAACCATCTCCAAAGAGAATTTCTAATTTTTAGAAATAGAGTGTGGTCAGATTAATAGTTGAAGCTGTTAGTAAATCTACCATCTAGTTTTGTTCTCTTGGGATGGATATATTTTGAATCATTAATAAGCCACAATTATGTCCCATGATTGGTTTTTATACTTCTTTACGTAGTTGTGTTTTAATTGATATTTATTTTTTATATGTTTAACAACCAATTCAAAATCACCAGAGGTTTGCAATTGCCTAAAATTACACTTTAGTGTGAATTATAAACCAAAGACTAGAGCTTCATACTTAGCTCTATTATTGGTACAATGAAATTAAAATCTATAGATAGCCAAGTAATTATTACCATCTAGATCTATTAGGTTAATGACAACTCCAAAACCTTATTTTGATCTAGTAATTTCAAAATAGAGAGTTCATAACTGAGAGGGACCTTCAAATTCTTATTCATGAAGCTCATGCTTGATAGTGAATGTGTATACTCAAGTATCTAGAGATGTGAACTAAACCTTATCATTCTCAGCATTAAATTAGGTAATAAAATACTTAATCTTTGGTTCTCTATCCACCCTAATATGATTAGATACTCCTTTCCATGTTAACCACATGTGCGAAAAGTTAGTGTCCATATACCTATTCAATGTTTTAGACCAATCCTAACTTAAAAATAAGCCATAATATTATGGGTGATCAAAAACAAAAATATCTTTATATTTTTATACACATAAATCTAATGTTGGCTAGATGTGTACATTTTTTAGTTCTCCAATGCATGGTATATAAGATGTATCCAATTGTAGGATCAATTTTTTGACTTATCTAGGGTAAAACCTAGATTATTTCATGTAAGTATTAACATCACATTAGCAAAGTTACCTGAGTCAAATAAAACATTATGAATGTTCATTATAAACATTCATATAATTAGTAGAAATGGTGGTATTTAGGTTTGTATTTAAATACCATTAAGTTTGCATGCACAAATTTGGATTTATTAGATATAAAGGATCTTTTAGTTATATCCTTGAGTAATAACTCCATCTATTTAGTAATCTAATCTAGTTCATGTAGGGTGAGATTATTCTTGATATTTTCATGTCCTCAACATTTTTGTACCCATATCTAGTTTATAATTATATGCTCTACAAATTCTCATCCCTCCTAGTGGATGTGGATTATTATTATCCATAAAATCTATAAGAGTATTAGTATAAGTGTTTAGAGGTGTTGAAGTAGTAATAGGCTACTTGATTCATAGATTGTAATTATTCCTATAGAACTGATAGAATGAATGGATCTTATATGTGTTATCCTCTAGTTTAATGTCATCCTTTATTGTAAATGAGGGATCATAGGTCTTAAAGACCATTGAGGTACTATAAGGTCTTCAATCAGTCAATGAAAATGGTTTTTTATTGATAAAACCTTCTTATATGTTCATCTCCTTCTAAAATATCTTGAAAGTAGTGTATAACTCTATGAAATCCCTCTCATCATGTTGTTTTGTGTTATCAACTTGGCACCAATTAGGAAGAGTTGCTTCCATGATATTTATTTCGTGTAGTCTTTTAGGTGGTTACTTCTCTAGATTATTTCTAGACCTATTAAAAGGCATGGTCTACCTTTGAAATCCCAAGATATAATTATTATTTTGTCCTCTAGTGTTACCCATGTAATTATGAATGTTTAAAAACTCATTTCTTAATTTTTTCACCATCCTCTAAATAGATTCCAATTCTATTTTTTGGGAATCAAAATTAGTAACTTGTGTAGTAGTAGTAGTAGTATTGATTGGTATCAAGGATTGATTCTATTTTTTATAGTTAGGTGCATAATCATTCAGGAAGATAAGGTATTGGTTGTGTGGATCATGGTTTAAAGGCACATAAGATTATAACTAGTTATGATTTTAGGACAAACCATTTTTATTTGTGTTTGGGATAGGATTGAAAGATCATAAAATAGGACCAAGACTATGTGGGGTCAATGATTGCATCTAGGGGTTTAATTATTTATCCACATTTATAGATTTAGTATAATCAAAAGGAAATTTATTGAAACCAATATCTATACATATAAATAAATAAAATTCATATTCTCCAAGACATTATTTTATATTTTGAGTGCCAAAGTCTTGGTAGGATTATAGACAATTTCCATCTAGGTATACATGTTTTGGAACCTAATATTTAAGTCTCATATGGGCTCATTTGGTTATATTCTCATTATTATAAAATGTTGGTAAACAACACTTATGTTGGTGAATTTTAAAAACATTTCCAAGAAGTTGTTTTGACAATGATCCCAAAATGTAAGTTAACCTTCAAAGATATTAAGAAACTAGTCATAGGTAGCATCTTGTAATGTGAAAGTGAAAAGTCTATACACCATATATTTTTAGGTTAAATTAAATATTAAAAAATTAAAATTCAAACCCTTTATGTGTTATTTAGTAGACATACCTCCCAAGGGAGAAAATGAAGGAAGTTACTTCTAAATTTTTATTTGTAAATCATGCATGACCCTAATGATGTTGATATCAGAACTAACTAGTGAGCTAGGAGCTTAGGCCATTGGAAATAATATAAGATGGGGTTATCTACTTGGAGATAATGATTCATCTTAGGTCCCTCTCATAATTCCCTTATTAGACCTAAATTTTCTATGTATTTCCAAAGGAAGATATAACAAGTTAGTGTATGAGGTAGACCTTGTTAATATTTTGAGTGATTCAAATGAAAATCAAGTGATTATTTTCAAATAAATAGAGGTAGAGGTGTGAAATACCTCCTTATAGATAAAAATTAAATCCATATTGATGTGTCTTTTATGCACACCCTATAAATTTAATGAGGTAGCCACTAACAGTTCAGGATCTATAAATGAAAATTTACTACAAGTCATGAGTTTTGGGTATTTAGTTTTGTAAATAACTTGTTGGTAGAGTAGTGGTGATAAAACAAATGTGTTTACCATAGATGGGTTATCTATGAAAGAATTTTAATCAAATTGATATGGGTGGATTGGTGATAAAAATAATGTAAGGTGTGTCTAAACAAAATAAACTCAAAAGGGAGGGAAAGGTAATGTTTAAAAGGAGGCCTATAGGTCAAACAAAATGAAACTTTTATAATCTAGGACTTAAACTAAAGGTTGGAGAAGTGATCAAAAAATAATGTTTGTTTCAAACTTCTATGAAAACACCCATAATTAAGCATTGTTATAATTCTAAGGGTATAATAAATACAATAGCCTTAATCATGTATAGTCAAAGGTTACCGCATTTGCAAGATTACATTATCAAATATATAAAGGGGGATTATGATTAACATACAAAAGGAAATTCAAACTAAAAACAACATAATAAAAATAATTGTATTTAAAATAGAACTTATGTATAACTAAAAAATAAGATACTAGAATGAAAACACCATCTACACAATCCATAGGTTTGGAGAAGAATAAAGATTTGTACATTGAGATCAATTACATAATTTTCCTCATAATTTCCTATTAATTTTAGTAGGAAAAATTATCCTCCCTATGGGCCTAGGAAGATACAAGTGTATACAACCTTTGGATTGGGAAGAACTCATATCTCAACCAAAGTATAAAAATACAAGTTCAAAAATATCATTGTATACCAACTTACGTGAAAATCATGCATGTGTAATAGTAATTACTCATAATATATTTACTTGACTAAAATAAAATATATACATGAAAATTAAATTAGGAACATAACATGACATATTATTCAAACATGAAAGAACATATGCATAAGTAGAGGGTCATGATGTGGCATTGTTGGAGGAAGAAACTATGGAATAGGTATTATATAATCTAAGTGGATGTAAGTGTTGTTATAAATTGAGTTACAACCAGAACATGTAGTGTAAATACAAATGCATTAGAAGTTAATAAAAATGTAGTTATTGTAGTGAATATTTTAATTGGTACATATGTAGGCCTAATCAGTGTTTTCACCAGTGTGTACTTTGGATCCTAAGTACCCTAAGGAGGTGGTTGTGTTACCCATGCTACTGAATTTAATTGCTTATCTAATTCCATCTACAAACATAAAGTGTGGTTGTATTGTATGTCTATGTCTATCGTTTCATAATCAAGAAAATATCTCTTGAACAAATATTGGAGCTTATCCATTAACTTATGATGTGTAATAAATGTAGTCTTAACTCTTTCATGATGTATCTCAGTTCTAATGATTCAAACCCTAAAAAAATTACTATTTGCATTATGTTATCATTATTCCTGTAGACCATACCTTCAATCTCAGCTTGAAATCTATTTGCTACTACTCATAGGATATTTTTAAAAATGGGTTTAGTGGGCTATTTCCCCTAAAGATTGATTACTTGAGTGAATCACATATCCTATTAAATAGGTATTATTTCTTTTTCCTGATTGTTAAATTGTTACATGAGAGTTTGTAGCTCCTGATGCCACTCAATAAAGTTGTCCCTTTAAATAATAACACAATTATGGGCCCATGTAAACTCATATGTTGCTATTAGAATTTAAAGGTGTATAATCCTTATTCTTATTTGGTTGGCTTATAAATCAATTTTTACCATCAATGTCCTTTATTTTATTAATTAAATGAATGATATCCCCTCACTTAGGCTGAGATATGGCCTTTGTCAACCTTATTAGATGAATAGTCTCATAAAGCTTTATTTTTGTCTCATGTACAATATTTATTATCTCTTTAGGATCTCAAATGGTGCTTCTCACCAGTGGACTCTAAATAGGCTGATCAAAGCTTTTGAACATTTCTTTTATAACTCCTCCAACAACATCCCCAAAATAATATGATATTATTTATATCGATACAAGTCTAAGGGATTTATTTGTGTTCTATTTGTTACATATAATATGTCTTCACTTTGATCTAACTCAACATGTCATTTTATAAAACCATATTCTATCCTTTAACATTTATTAAGGTATTAGTCTATCTTTTAAAATAAAATTTGACTATGGGTTGCACGATAATTTATAGATTCTACTTTCCTTCTTCTTGTTATATCTACTTAATCCATGAAATAACATTCAATGAAACTTGATGCTCTACTTTTTATTATTTAATAGAGGAAGGGTATTACCATGAAATGAATCATGGCCATGGGGGAAGATGTCCCTATTGTAAAAAAATGAGGTATAGATTTCCTCCATCTAGTAACATATTTTTTGGACTCATGTATCAATTATGTACTTAGCCTTCCCTACCATTATATGTACTTAAAACATAGGTGATTTGATTTGAGCATCCTAGACAATGGGTATTTCTAACTATGTAAATTCTCTAGAGTGGTGGCTTTTGCAGAAAAATTGAAGTGGACACTAGGTTTTTAAAATGTACCCTCTTTGATGACTTAGTAGACTGAGGATTGGTTCTACTAAATAAAAAATAGGTCACTGGGGTGATAATAATTTTTTAAAATAATGTATAGGTAACCCTAATAGTATTAATAAGATTGAGAGTAGTAGACTAGCATATGATATCCAAAATTGTCTTTGTAAATTCATAAGGCTTATTAATATGGCCCAGATAATGTAAAGAATGAATAATATTTTTTATACTAAATATAATAGTAAGAATTGAGGAAGTTGTCATAGAATGAGAAACGGTTGAACTTACATCATGGGGAGAGATTGTTGGGGCACCAATTTTCATGGCTATCACTATAACAAAAGGAGGTGGAGATATTAGATGTGTAGTTGATGATGTATCTTGTATTGAAGTCTATAGTTTTGACTATGCATCTTCTTTTACATCCCTTGCCTCATATTTTAATAATTATGTATCCATCAAGATAACATCTCCTTAGTAAACCTATTTAGTTTTTTTAACTCTTCAATTACTCTAAATTCAGCACTTTCCTCAATCATCCATTCATCATCTTCCCATTGTCCAAAATTGGCCTACGTAGGAAATTATATATATATATATATATATATATATATATATATATATATATATATATATATATCTAGGGTAAGAATTTGAGTAGGGTCCTATTTGAGAGAGTGATCTAATGGTAGAGGGAACAAGAAAAATTCATGATCTTATCACATGTCACTCAAAAGCTTTTGAAATGATTTATATAAGCTTAAATTGTGAATTTGATGATTTTAAAGAACCAGACCATCATAGCACATCATGCAAGGTTAAACATGTCATTTTGATTATCCATTTAATAAATGTACTTGGGAAGATAACCAAAGTTTAAGGATTGTATAAAAATGATGTATTTCATGTCATGGATGTCCTTTGTAAGTTTGGTATATTTATCTATTTTATATCTTAAGATATAAGTCTTCAAAGATAATCTAGCAATATAGAACATACTGGGAAACATCAAATTAAAGCCACAAAAAATATCCATTTTAATTTAAAAATCCTTTAAAATTTTCAAGATGAACACATGGCTTAAAAGTGGCACAATCTCATGGGCCAACATCATAGATCAATAACATGTAGGTGATTAACCAGGTCAATAAGTCAATATAAATCAATGGTACACATTTAATCATATAGGTAAAGATCAATGGTGAGCATGAGGTCAATAAATTAGAAGATACTAAGACTAAATCCATTGATGATAAGTTTAATAATCATGATGACTAAGCAAATCAATAGTGCACCTTTGATCAATCAAAAGGAAGATCAATAGAATGCATTCAATTGTGTTGAGGAGATCAATAGTGCACATGAATTCAAGAAGTCAATGATCTAAATTTCACATGAGGCCATCATATGGCATAAACATGTTAAACATATGAATACTAATATTAGGGTCCATAGGAAGCACATCAGACCACCAAGTATCACATTCTCAAAATCCAAGATCAAAGGCACATAGAGATAACAAGTGTCACAAAATCAAATGCAAACAGATCAATGGTAGTAATGAAGGTCAAAACTAGGAAACTCCCAAAAAATATCAACATAGAAAATTTGATAAAAAGTATAGCAAGCAAAATATAAATACATGTGTCTAAAGAGACGATAGTTAGGTTTTAAGATGAAACAAAAATCATGGCATTAAGGTTTCATAAAGGTAGACACATCAGGTTGAAGGATTTCACCACCTAGGAAGGAAAATGAATAAATGCAAGATCAAAATGCAATCTAAGTTACCAGAGCAAACCCTAAAAAGTAAAAGATGCCATTAAATATTAGCTAGACCTCTCAAAAGACCAAAGGCATAAGTTTTACATCTTTTTCATGATCAGAGACCTAGTGTCTATAGACCTTCATTGAAATTATGGCTATATGAAAACCAATAAAGGGAATTGGTTTTCACCTATACTGGACCTATGTTCATGGGTTTGGAGTAATGGTAGAATGTTGATTATGAAAAGAGTGTTATAAGGGATACCAAATAACATAAAGAATATATCAAGATAAATCATGGTAGTATAAGCTCATTAACAAGATGGAGAATTCGGTGGTTAGAGAGTATAAGTAGAGCATTTAATACATTTTAAAGGTATTTAGGGACTTCTCCATTTTAAGTAGATCATGAATCATCATCCTCAATAATTCTTGTCTTATAGTGTGATTTTAGGCCAATCAAAGTACTTGAAATCTATCTAGAGCTAATAAAACTTAATGTGTAGAGGTAGGATTAATGCTAATTGATCAAAAGGAAGTTGGGCCTCATTTATTTATTTTTGTATGGTAACTCCCTTCCCTCTCTTCCCATTTTCTTATATATCTCCCATTTTTTCCCCAATACAAGAGACTCTTATGATTTTGGTATGCCTAGGCTATGCCAAGATTTATATGTAACACATATTTGATGCAATAAAAGACTAAATTCCTCCATCTAAAGGCTAAATTGATGTGTGTTCTATGAATTCATTGATGTCATTAAGTGAATGCATGTTTTTCTTTGCTTTTATATAAGTTTTCCCACCTTCATGAAGTGTTTTATATCTCTCACAGGTCATTATAAGAGTCATTTATGGTTTATTGATTAGTTTTGAAGTGGACAAAATCCCCTCCCATGTAAGATTGATAGCTAGTCATAACATTTTTGTGAAATACTTATGTGAAAGTTCATCAAAGAGTGAGTGGAGTGATATTTGTAGCCATGTAATTGTCTGATAGTGTGTGTCTTGTTCAATTATAAGTGTCCTAAACTTTGGTGTATCACCTTTTATCTCTCTTAGTAACACTTTACCCCTTTTATATACCTTTTTCCTAGTAGAAGCATTAGTTTAGGTGATCCATCAAGAGGAATTTAGCTTTCTCTAGTGGTTCAACCTCACTATAGGATACCCACAGCCTAGGGCCATTCCCATTTGGTGGAGGAATTGGAGAGATCCTAAATAACTATCCCACAAGGGTGAAATTCTATGCCACAATAATTTCTAGCACACTTAATGGGACCACGTTATTAGCTATTGAAGATTTTAGTGTTTTTTTCATCCAATCAACATTTAGAGGCATGTGTGTAAACATAAATGGCAACTCTAAGTACTTATCAGTTGGTATAAGTAGCCTAAGTGCCTAGTCATCATCATTTTTTATCTATCATCACTCATTTGATCAAAACGCATGTTCTTTGCTTCCTAATCTTTCATATCATATTAGTAATGTTTGTGTCTTCCCCCTAAGTGGCTCTCAAGATTTAGTATATTAGCCTTGTTAGATTTTATCTCTCTCTAGTCAACCAGAAAAGAGTCTTAGGGAGATAAAAGCTGATATTGAAAAAAAATTGAGAGAGATTGATAGGGTGGAAGAGTGTTATGAGAATCAAGGAAATCATGAATACCACTATTTTTTTCAAAAACAAGATTTGAGGTTTAAAAAAGAGTGATTAGTTAAGAAAGAGCAAGATATAAAATAAAATGACTATCAGTTGCTCTTAAGAATGAGATCAACCAACCCTAGACCCTAATTGCCCTTTCTTATTCATGTTTCTACTCAAACCCAACCCCTTAATCTACCTTGACAAATATCATCTTTATCCAGAGTCAATAAAATCATTAATGACCATTCAATTTAAGAACACTAAGCCATCCTATCATGGATCTTCTCATATGTCAATGACCCTGACTATGTCATACCCTCTCTTGTGAAACCACCCTCTCCTATACCTATCCAAGAAATAGTTCATGAGAAGGTGGCCACATCTTACACATTCCCCTCATGGAAATTAGTTAGTGAGAGAATTTTAAATACCATTCAGTTAAAGAACATCAAGTCATCCCATCATGGATCTTCTCCTATACCAATGACCCTAACTATGCCATACCCTCTCTTATGAAACCACCCTCTCCTATACCTATCCAAGAACCACTTCAAGAGAATGTGGATTCATCTTACACATTCCCCTCATCAAAATTAGTTAGGGAGGGCATAAATAAGAAGGAAGAGGTACTAGTGGAGGTAGTCCAAGAAACAATCTATGAAAAGGAGAAGTTAGTTTCTTAATAAGTGAATCAATCAACTATATCTCATCTCAATGAGCTTGATCTAGAAGAATTTTGAGACTCTTCTTCCTTTCCAAAAGAACCATCTAAAAAAGCCTTCAAAATCCATAGTTGGAGAGACACTCTTTTAGGTTGCAAGTAAGGTAAACATTTTCACCCTCCCACTATCTCCATCTTGGAGAAAGAACCTATTTCACAAAGGATAGAGGAGGATCTTGTAGGCATAGGTGAGCCACCAGAGGATAATAAGAGTTTATATGATAAAGAAATCATGATAGGAAGTTCACTTCATTCAAAGGAGGAAAAGTTAGGTTTAGACTAGCCTTCTTGGCATGGCTTTAACACTAATGAAATAGGGCATAATGTAGATAATCCTCAAGTTGAACATGAGGGATACCTTTAATGGAATGTTGATTCTCTATTCTACATAAAGGAGAAATAAGATCAAAAGGAAGTATGACAAAAACTATATCATGACTTCTTAAAAGGTAGAGGTTTTAAACTAGAATATGCCTCCTCTAAAACATGAAAATGAACTTACATATCAGGTTATAGAAGTTGAACACTCTCAAGATGAATTATCCATTGAAGGTAGTATTGATGTCTTTAATATTGAAGGAGAGTGCTTAGATATGGAACCATAGGAATATGAAATGTTGAACCTTAAATGGATTGATGAGATTCCATGTGGATACTTCCATGGTGAGAAGAATAATAATGATGTTAAGGTTGGCATTGTCCTAGATGACCAAAAGGAAGCCACCTTTTGGTATGACTTATAACTTTTTTGTCTAAGCCTAGATAGTCAACCTTCATGTTCGAAATAGCCATCAAGTGAGAATATTTCAAGTGCTCTTATAGTCCAATATGAAGAAATATTTGAAGACTTATACTAGTATGTCTACATTGGAGACATGTTTGTCCCCTTTCATCCATTAGAGATCATGCCTAAAGGATTATCAATAAATGAGCCTAGTTAACCAATTTTTATGCCTCCAAAATAAGGTATTTTTCATGCTAGTCCATTATAAGTAAATGATGTTGAATGCTTTTCATTTGATCCAAGAGGAAAGTAATTATAAGTAGCAGAATTATACATATTATAGTAGATTTTATGTTTTCCTCTAAGTGAAATATGCACATTTATTTTTAGTTATGTGTTTCCCTTCTTTTGTGCCTTGGGCCTAGGGTTATTTTTGTTTATTTTTATTTTTATCACTTCAAGAAGAGTTATTCAAAGTTTGAAAGGTAGCTTTTAGCTTTAGATCAATGTGTTAAGTGAGAGTAGAGACTCCATGCCCAATGGATCAAACAAGATAATATGATTTGGTTTTCAAGTATATCATGCATGCTTCCTAGTCGAGTCACTAAAAATGTTGGCCAAAATTGGCCTAAATAGGAAATTTTGTCTAGATCTGGGTGAGAAGCTAAGTAGGGTTCTAGTTGAGAGAGTGATCTGATGGTAGAGGGAATAGACAACTTCATGATCCTATCACATGTCACTCATAATATTTTAAAACACTTTAAGTAAGCTTAGAGTGTCAATTTGGTGATTTTAAATAACTAGACCATCATAGCATGTCATGCAAGGATAAACAAGTAATTTTGATTATGTATTTAATAAATGCACTTGGGAAGATAACCAATGTTGAAGGATTTAATCAAAATGATGTATTCCATGCCATGAATGTTCCTTAAATTTTTTGTGTCTTGAGGAGTTTTTTTATCTTAAGATATAAGCCTTCAAAGATAATATAATAGCATGGAATGTGATGGGAAGTGTCAAATTAAAGCCACATGAAATAGCTGTTTGGATTTAAAAATCCTTAATAAGTTTCAAATTGAACATGGGGTTGACAAGTGGCATAATCACGAGGCCCAATATCACATATTAATGGCACATGGGATATCAATTGATTCATTAAGTTAATATAAATCAATGGCATGCATTTAATCATGTTGTTGAAGATCAATGATGAGCAAGAGGTCATCAAGTTAGTGGATATTAAGATTAAATGAGTTGATGATAAGTGTCACAATCATGGTGACTTAGTAATTCAATGGTGTATGTTTGATCATGTAGAAGGAAGATTGACGACATGTGTTCAATCATGTTGATGAGATCAATGGTGAACATGAGGTCAATAATTTAATGAGCTAGATTTCATGTGAGGAAACCACATGTAATAATCACATTAACTAGATGAAAACTGACAACAGGGTCCATAAGAAGCACGTGAGACCACAAAGTGTCACATTATCAAAATCTAAGATCAAAGGAATGTGGGGATGATAAGTGTCATAATCTTAAATCTAAACAACAGATGAATGGTATAAATGAAGGTCAAAACTAGAAGACTTTTGAATAAGATCAATGGAGAAAATTTGATCAAGTTTATAGGGAGCATAGGATAAAGACACATGTCCAAGGTGACTATGGTTAGGGTTTAAAATGAAACAAATAGCATGGCATGAAGGTAACACAGAGGTGGACATGTTACTTTAAAGTGTTTTTACACCCAAGTAGTCAAATAAATAAATGTAAGATCAAAATCTGATCTAGGTTACCAGAGCTAACCCTAAAAAGTCAAGGATGCCATTATATCTCAAATAGAACTCTCTAAAGCCTTCAAACATAAGTTTTACATCTTGTTCATGATCAAGAGACTAGGTACCTATGAACCTTCATTAAAATTATAGCTATATGAAAACCAATAAATGGAATTGGTTTTCACCTATAGTGGACCTATGTTTAAGGGTTTAGAGTAATGGTTGAATGTTTATTGTGAAAGGAGTGTCACAAGGGATACTACATAGTGTAAGGAAGATATAAAGATAAAACATGGTTCTACAAGATCATTAAGAAGATGGAGAATCAGGTGTTTAGAGGGTGTAGGTAGAGTATTAAATACATTTTCAAGGTCTTTGGGGGTTTTCCCTTCTAAACCAATCATGACTCATCATTCTCAATGAGTTCTTATCTTTTAGTGTGTTTTTAGGCCAATTAGAGGACTTGAAATCTATTTAGATCTAATGAAAGTTAATTTGTAGAGGTAGGACTAATGTTAATTGATCAAAAAGTGGTTGGGCCTCATTTATTTATTTTTGTGTGCTTGCTCCCTTTCTTCTCTTCCATTTTTCTTATATATCTCCCATTTTTCTTGAATACAAGAGACTCTTATGATTTTGGTATGCCTAGGTTATGCCAAGGTTTATACTATAACATCTATTTGATGCAATAAAAGACTAAATTACTTCATTTTTAAGTTGAATTAATGTGTGTTCTATGAATTCATTGATGTCATTAAGTAAATGCATGCTTTCTTTTGTCTATGTCTGAGTTTTCTCACCTTCATGAGATGTTTTATAGTTATCACATGTCATTATAAATACCATAGATAGTTTACTGATTAGTTTGGAAATGGACAAATACTCCTCCCATGTAAGATTGATAGCTATTCAAAGCCTTCTTTTGATATACTTATGTGAAATATGATCAAAGAGTGAGTGGAGTGATATTTTCAGGCATGAAAGTGTTTGATAGTATCTATTTTATGAAACTATAAGTGTCCAAAACATTGGTACATCACCTTTTATCTCTCTTAGTAACCCTTTACCCATTTTATATCCCCTTTTCCTAGTAGAAGCATCAGTTTAGGTGATCCATCAAGAGGAATCCAGCCTTCTCTAGAGGTTTAACCTCACTATAAGATACCCACATCTTGAGGTTGTCTAAATTTTGTAGCATAGTTGAAGAGATCCTAAAGAACTCTCATACAGGGATTAACTTATATGCCATAATAGTTTTTGTCAAATCCAATGGGATCACGTTATTCAATATTGAAAAGTTTTGTTGTTTTCTTCATCTAATTGACCTTTAGAAGCATGTGTGCAAACATCAATGATGATCCCAAGTATTTATTAGTTGGTATAAGTAGACCAAGTGCATAATCATCATCATTTGGTATGTATCAACCCTCATTTGATCAAAATGCATGTTATTTCTTTATTATCCTTCATATTAGATTAGTATTGTTTATGGTTTCACCCCAAGTGGCTTTCAAGATTCAGTATATCAGCCTTATCAAAGTTTGTCTCTCTTTAGTCAAACAAAAAGGTGTTTTAAGGAGATAAAACCTGATCCTAAAAAAGAATTAAGATATTTTAATAGGGCAAAAGAGTGTTATAAGCAAAAAGGAAATCTTGAATACCAATCGTTTGTTCAAGAGCAAGAGTTGAGGTCTAAAAAAGAGTACTTGCTTAAGCAAGACCAAGGTAGAAAAGAAAATGACTATCAATTTCTCTAAATAATGAGAGTAGCCAACCCTATACCCAAATTTCCCTCTCCTACTCTTGTTTATGCTCAAACCTAGTACCTTAATCCACCTTGTCAAAGCTCATCTTTATCAAGATTTAAGAAAATCATTAACAACAATTCAGTTGAAGAACATTGAGCCGTCCCATCATGGATCTTCTCTTATACCAATGACCCTGACTGTGTCATACCCTCTCTTGTGAAACCACCCTATCCTATACCTATCTAAGAACTAGTTCAAGAGAAGATGTCTACATCTTACACATTTCCCTCATGGAAATTAGTCACGAATGGAATAAAGAAAAAGGAAGAGGTACTGGTGGAGGCATTCCAAGAAGCAGCCTAACAAGAGGAGAAGTTAGTTACTCAAGAAGTGAATCAAGAAACTATAGATAAATATAATGAGCTTACTCTCAATGAAATTTGAGACTCTTATTCCTTTCAACAAAAAACACCTAAAAGACACTTCAAAATCCCTTGTTGGAAAGACACTCTTTTAGGCTATAAGCAAGGTGAACTTTTTCACCCTCCCACCATCTCCCTCTTAGAGAAATAACCTATTTTACAAAGGATAGATGAGGATATTGTAGGCATAGGTGAGCCACAAAAGGACAATAAAAGTGTCTATGATGAAGAAAACATGATAGGCAATCCACTTCATTCAAAGGAGGAAAACTTAGGTTTGGACTAGCCTTCTTGACATGCATTTACCACTAATGAATTAGGGCATGAAGAAGACAATCCTCAATCTAAACATGGGGGAGACTTTGAATGGATAACTGATTGTCTATTCTACATAGAAGAGAAAAAAGATTAGAAGGAAGTATAGAAACAACTACACCATGACTTCATGGACTAGGTAGAGGTTTTAAAATAGATTATACCTCCTCTAAAGCATGAAAATAAACTTCTAGATTAGGTTATGGAAGTTGACCAGTCTTAGTATGAATTATCCATTGAAGGTAGTAATGATGTCTTCAATAATGAAGGAGAGTGGTCAGATCTAAAACCACATGAATATGACATTTTGGACCTTAAATGGGTTGATGACCTTCCATGTGGATTCTTCCATGGTGAGAAGAACAATAATGATGTTAAGGTTGGCTTTGTCTCAGATGACCAAGAGGATGCTACATTTTAGGATGACTTAACTTTTTTGTCTAAGCTTAGATAGTCAATCTTGATGTTCAAAATAACCATCAAGTGAGAAGATTGAAAGAGATCCTATAGTACAACATGAAGAAATATTTGAATTCTTGGACTAGTATGTTTACATTGGAGACATATTTGTCCCCTTTCATCTATTGGAAAGCATGCCAAAATTATTGGAAATAAATCAACCTAGTTCACCAATTTTGGTGCCTCTAAAACAAGGTATTTTTCATCTTGGTCCATTAAAAGTAAATGATGTTGAATGCTTCCCATTTGATCTAGGAGTAAATTAATTATAAATGTCAACCTTATACATATTAGAGTTTATTTTATGTTTTCCTCTAAGTGATTTATGCACATTTACTTTTTGTTGTGTGCTTCCCTTACTTGGTACCTTGGGCCCAAGGGTTTTTTTGTTTCTTTTCATCTTTATTACTTCAAGAAGATTTATCTAGAGGTTATAATCCAGGGTTCATCTTTAGATTAGTGTGTTAAGCAAGAGAGGATAATCTATGCCTAATGGATAAGACAATATAACATGGTCTAGTTTTGAAGCATAACATGCATGTTTCCCAATCAAGTCACTAAAAATGTTGGCCAAAATTGGTCTACATAGGAAAATATTTTTAGATCTAGGGTGAGAAGATGAGTAGGGTCCTAGTTGAGAGAATGATTTTATGGTAGAGGGAATATACAAACTTCATAATCCTATCAGATGTCACTCACAAGCTTTTGAAACATTTTAAGTAATCTTAGAGTGTGAATTTGGTGATTTTAAACAACAAGACCAACATATCACATCATACAAGGATAAATAAGTGAGTTTGATTATGCATTTCATAAATTTACTTGCGAAGACATACAAATTTGAATGATTACATGAAAATGATTAGGAGACTAGGTGCCTATGGACCTTCATTTAAATTATGGCTATATGAAAACCAATAAAGGGAATTGGTTTTCACTTATAGTGGACATATGTTCAGGGGTTTGGAGTAATGGAAGAATGGTGATTATGAAAAGAGTGTCATAAGGGATACTTGATAGTTTAAATAACATGTCAAGATAAAGCATGGTGTTATAAGCTCATTAAGAAGATATACAATTAGATAGTTAAAGAGTGTAGGTGAAGTGTTTAATACATTTTTAAGGTATTTTGAGATTTTCCATTTGAATTCAATCATGACTCATCATCCTCAATGATTTCTTGTCCTGTAGTTTGTTTTTAGGTTAATCAAGGGACTCAAAAGTTATTTGGAGATAATGAAAGTTGATATGCAGAGGCATGATTAATGCTAATTGATAAAAAAGTGGTTGAGGATCATTTATTGTTTTTTGTATACTCATTCCCTTCCCATTTTATTATATACCTCCCATTTTCCCCTTAATATAAGATTCTCTTATGCTTTTGGTATGCCTAGGCTATGCCAAGATTTGTACTCTATCACCTATTTGATATAATAAAATATTGAATTCATCCATTTGTAGGCTGAATTAAAGTGTGTTCTATGAATTCATTGATGTGGTTAAGTGATTTCATGCTTTCTTTTGCCTCTATATAAGTTCTATCACATTGATGAAGTGGTTTTTAGCTCTCACAGGTCATTCTAAGTGACAGATAGTTTATTTATTAGTTTGAAAGTGAACAACTTCCTCTCCCATGAAAGAATAGCTAGTTAGATCCTTCTTATGAAATATTTATGTGAAAGCCAATCAAAGAGTGAGCGAAGTGATATTTTCAAGTTTGAAAGTGTCTTACAGTATGTTTTTGTGTAATTATAAATTTCCAAAACTTTGGTGCATCACCTTTTATCTCTCTTAGTAACCCTTTACCCCTTTTATATCCCTTTTTCATAGTAGAAGCATTAGTTTAGGTGATCCATCAAGAGGAAGCTAGAATTCTTCAGAGGTTCAACCTCACTATAGGATACCCAAAGCCTGAGGTTTTTCCCATTTTTTGGCTTATTTTGATAGTGTATATTTGGATTATGAAAAATTATTAGTCAAGCATTAGTCTAAGAAATCAAAGAGAAATGCATAAAG
The DNA here is from genome assembly GCA_037957365.1 of Torreya grandis. Classification (NCBI taxonomy): domain Eukaryota; kingdom Viridiplantae; phylum Streptophyta; class Pinopsida; order Cupressales; family Taxaceae; genus Torreya; species Torreya grandis. Next base: position 148,541 of record JARHVA010000511.1, on the reverse strand, counting down.
AGCTAAACACATTAAGCCAACCTATTCAGGTGGGGTTTACTAATAATAACAAGATACAAATGAAATAAATCAAAAATTGATTACCTTCCAAAATAAATTAATTACACAAAATTGTCTCAAAATAATATTCTCCCCTTGATCAAGAATTCTTGTCTTCATCAAAAAATGGTGGCATAACTCCTCTAATGTCTTAAGAACACTTTGTAAAACTTAGGCTCATGATAAAAACTATCTAACTAGCCTAGCAATGAATATAATTCAAATGTAAATAACACAAAAATCAAAACACAAATGACTTTTGGAAGGATTTTATAATTATAATTTTCCATAATTTAAGCTTAAAATGGTAGTGTGAGGCCTTCTATTTATTGATTTTTGAGATTGATCAAGATTAACCATGACCATACATCTCAATATTGAGCTATGTGGCCATGGATTAATATAATATTTTTAATTAAATCCATAAATATCCTCATCATTATTTGGGAATAACGGTCATTAATGAGGCATGGGAGGCATTAAAGAGGCATGGGAGGCCATAATAATGATATTTTTTACAATTATGTCTTTTGGATGCCACCCCATAGATGATGTCATTTAGGTGATGCAGATATTGAGAGTCTATTTAAAATAAATAAATAAATAATCAATAAAATTTATTTAAAATCCACTTAATATCTTGATTTGACTTAATTAGCCTTAAATAAGATTAATCAATATTTGTGCAATTTTTTGGGAATTGACCCTTAATTAATCAAAATGGTCAAAAATTCATATTACTAGGTTGTGGTTTGACTCGAGAATAATTGAAAGGTGATGCTAGATGTGTTAGAGCCATATTACCATTTAAGATGTTTCAAATACAAAATAACAAAGGTACATGATGTGTACTAAAAAATTTAAAAGAAAAGAGTGATTTAAAGAATAGAAAGGCAAAATCATCAATTTGAGTTGAAATGAATTGATCAAAGTTAGGTATCACATAAAATGAATTTCCCCATTTAGGGATAATTTGGCCTAAATCATCACTTTTAAATGACAATATCAAACCATTTAACATATTTTATTGACTTTGACCTAAATTGCTTATTTAAGTGCAATTTGAGTAAGATTGATAATTTCAACACAAATGGTATTAGGAATTGGATGTCCACATTTTCCCCTTGTTTGAGAAGGCATATTGATAGATTGATGTTAATCAACACCTTTTCAAAAACAATATTTATCAATAATAAATTTTAAATGACCCATGATGCCCCCTTTAGAGGATATACTAACATGACAGAGAAGGATGGACTCTCAAAAAGAGAGAGAAAGTGAAACTAACCCATGGAATAGATCACATCCAAATGAGCTAATGCTTACACACATTATTACCATTAATGATCAAAATATAATTAGAGGTATAATTATCCCCAAAGATGGGGGAATAGGGAAGGATTCAATCCAAACATGTAAGGGAGACACTTTAAATGCACCCTATTTGAGAGTGCAAGCTACGTGCTTATGACATGAATCAATATTGAGACAAGTTACACACTAAAATAATTCCATCATGGGTAAAAGTGTGGAGAGATTGGAATTAGATGAAAAGGAGAATGTGGTCTCCAAAAATATGATAATAAGAGGTGCCCCCGTAGGGTAGGTATGATCATGATAAAATAGTGGTGCCCTAGTAGGGCTAGTTGTGATCATTGATAAAGAATAAAGAGTGGTCATGAACCTATAGACATTATTTATATTTATGTCTTGGTTCAAATATTGTGCCCCAGGATGGGAAAATTAGTAAGCAAGAGCTCAAGGATATAACTTAAAACATAAATTAGAGAGAGTAAGTGCAAACATAGATGTGATGGTGTAATGGATTAGAAAGATCCATAAAAACAAGGCATATACAAATGTACAAAGTGATGAAAGAGATGAAAATAAGAATGAATATGGCTGAGCTAACTCTAGATGTATAAGACAGTAGATGTTGCCTATGTAGTTTCATGGATGCATGTTATAACATGAACTTCATGCCAATGTAGTTCACCCAAAAGTGGGAGAGAATGGAATGAGGGATGAAGAAAAATGATGAAAGATTTAATAGACTCATGATGTATGCAAAAATATGCATGTCTAAGCATATATTCATGTGCTAAACCTATTGAGTTTAATTTATTCATAGTTTTATTGAGAATTGTTCATGAAAACTGTGTTGATGTTAAAACTTGAGTCTAGATCACAAAGTCATTGCTATAGAAAAATAAATTAGGCATCATCAATATGAATAAATAATGAGAATATGGCATGTCAAATGCATATATCTAGTTCAAATTTGAATATATATGACTTAGTATAATGGTAAATAATGACCAAAACTAGAAGTTACAACTATTTACATTTAAATAAAAAGAGAAAAGATAAATAAAAATACAAACATAAATGATCCCAACTTAAAATCAAGATATCAATATCAAGACTTAATTAGGAACAATTTTTTTTAAAAACAAAAGGCAAGAAAACAAAGAAACAATACCAAATAGGAAAATAAAAGATCAAACAACACCAACAATAATTAAATGAACACAAAAGAGATAAGAAAAAACATACAAGGAAGCACAAGACCAAGATGATACAAGAAGTAGCTAAAAGAGAAAAGGAAAATACATAAAAGGAGAGATCTAAAAGCATAAAAAAAACACCAATAACACTCAAATAAACACACACAAACAAAAACCAAGTTAGTGTGGTTTAAACACAATTGTTCATGCATGTGTAGTAGATGCATTAATTTCCACTACAATGTAACAAAGAGCAAGGACCAAAAAGTTGTTCTCTAATTAAAGAGGAACAATAATACAATAAATGGGAAAAAATAATAAAATGAATGGGTTGGTTGAGCTAACTCTAGATGTACAAGATAAGTGGACACTGCCTACATAGTTCCATAGATGCATGTTCTAACATGGACTTTAGGCCAAATGTAGTTCTCCTAGAAAGTGGGATAGAAGACATGATGATGACCAGAAGGATATGATTAATTTTGTAGAAAAAATGGGAAGGATTGACAAATGGTATTGGTCTTATAAAATGTCAAGTTGGTGAGATGAAGGAGAATGATCTTGCAAAAAAAGTGTGTGGACTTAATTTTATTAAAAAATGGCAAGAGCATGACATGGTGGGACAAGATGACTTGCATATTGCAAATTAAGTAGGAAATGCTTGTAAAATGGAAATAACATGATGATCACAATGCACAAAAGCATAAGAATTTTTTTTTGTTCTTTTGAGAATCATTTTCTAATGGTTTTAATATTTTTGGGATAAAATATATACAAGGGGAAACAAACTAGTCAAGGAGATGCTCATCCAAGAGTATAAGTTCCAATAAATAACTAATATAGATGCAATGTCAATTATGGATATAAATAATGTACCAAAGAACTAATTGAGATTTTTAACAATAGCTAAAGTTGGTTGCAATGGCACATGCTCTTAAATTAAAGAGAGTGAGGATCCTCAAAAGACAACAATGTTCACCAAAGTGTAGAAAATGTAATATAGAATAGTGTGCAACATGAAATCAATTTGAAGAACCATATGGTCAAGGAAATATCCTAAGCTATAAAGGTTTCTATAGAAGAAGATGCAAAATACTATCCTATCTTAACTTATTTGTGGAAATGGCATCAAAGGTGTTCATAATGTTGATGAGACATAAACAAGATCATAATTGGTCAAGGGACAAAAGTGTTTAGGTTATAACAAGCCCTATGTATAAAAAATAATAGGTTTATCAAAAAGAATGGCATATGGTAGGATAAAATATGTTCAAAGTACCAATGGTCCAAAAAATTTCACTTTCTAGAAGCATGAAAGGTGGTTCATGGTAGTATAAAATGGTAAGATAAAACTACTTCATCACAAGTTACCCCTAAGCAAGGGGTCTTATATACATTGGTTCAAAGTAGTTCATACATAAAACCTCTTAAGGTGCATGATGTTCATGGGATCTATAATTTATTCACTATTATATTTATCTATTTGATATACCCCTAATCCATAGTTTGACATGATAATAAATGTTCCCAACTAATTAGGTCAAAACTTACCTTTTTGCATTTAGTTTTTGTGTTCTTTTGGTTCTATTTTAGGACCAAATCACTAATCTTGAACTCCTAATGGAGAATGCATTTGTTGTATCTTCTCCATAATATATTTAGTTAGGCTTGAAAGTGTTCAATGGTAGCTAAATGTTTTCCATCAAGAATTTCTAGTTCTTAAAGTCTTGAGACCTTTTAGTCATTGTCATCTTCAATGTGCTCCAGTAATAATCAAAATGATGGCAACTCAATCTTGACCAAGATAATAGATTCAGTGCCATAGATAAGGGAGTATGGAGTGGCTCCTATTGGAGTTCAATGATTGTTTCTATATACCTAGAGGGTAGGAAAGATTTCTAGGTGCCGATTATGGTCAATGTTATTAACAATTTTCTTTAAAATAGCTACAATGGTCTTATTTGATGCCTCAACTTGTCTTTTGCCTTGTGGGTTATATGGAGTACATTTCTTGTGCTTGATCTTGAATTTTTCACAAAGATCTTTTACATCTTGGTTTACAAAGGATCCACCATTATCAAATATAATATATGCAGGGATGCCATATTGATAGATGATATGGTAATAGATGAATTTCAAAATATGCTTCTCAATGATGTAAGTGATTGGAATGGACTCAATCCACTTGGTAACATATTTGGTAGTAGTTAGGATATCCTTATGAACATCTAAAGATGTTTGGTTTATTTTATCAATGAGATCAAGGCCTCATGTTGAGAATAAACATGGTGTTGTGATCAACTGTATTGGTAAAGAAGGTACGTGTATCAAATTTCCATGTTGTTGACAAAGAACACACTTCCTTACATAATCACAAGCATCAGTCTCTATTTTTTGCCAATAATAGCCTATTTTGAGGAGATTTTTTACTAACATTACACCATTGATATGTTACCCACACATTTCATCATCAACCTCCCTCAATTCTTGCTTGGATTCTCTTAAAGATAAACAACAAAAAAGTGTTCCACCATAGCCTTTATGATAAAGCATATCTCCTAGGAGGGTATAACATGATAAATTATGATGGAATAGTTTTTGTTGACTATTGGATAGGTTAGCTAGGAAAACATGATCATGTAAGTAGTTATAAAAGTTTTAGACCAAGGTAATTTAGGTGGTGAATTGGGACCAATAATGGCACATACCCTTTATAAATTCTGGTATAACATGTGTAGGTTGAAGAATATTTTCAATCAAAAATTGATAATCTTTAACACCACTATAAATTTGTATCATGGAACCAATCATTTCCATTGTATCGACCGATCTATTATTTGATCTTAGGATTTATTCAAGCTATAGAGATTTAAAATGACCTTTGAGATTATAAACAATCTACTTGTAAAAAATGAGCTTGTCATCTATATTTTGATATTAATCAGTGGTTTGATTGATTATTATTTGGGAATCACCATAAATATTTCAACTATAAATATCCCACTATATGGTAAGGCAAATCCCTATAATCAATGGTATGAAATGATCTGGGAATCAAATTCCCCTAGGGTGTAATCAATAACATGTTAGCTCTAGATCCATGAGATGTAAAGGATACATCAAAATATAGATTCCATTATTTAGTTTCTTATGATGGTTGTTTTATTTCCTTGATATAATCATTCGAAAATTTAAATTTTAGAGGTTGAGTGTCTATGATAGGGGCTTTTACAAGTTGATCAAAAATAACCTACCCCTTGATTGATTTTTTATTTTGATACTCAATGTCAAATTCACTTAGGATCATAACCCATTTAACCATGCATCATTAAATATCTACTTTGGATAATAGGAATTTGAGAGGGTCCACCTTGGTGATGACAATAGTTTTTTTGTTTATCATATAATGTCACATTTTTTGGGTAGAAAAAACCATAGTAAACTTGCCTTCTCAATAGGAATATAATTATGTTGATAAGTCACCAGAGTGTGGATTCAATAATATACTCCATGTTATTTACCTTGACCATCATGTTGGGCCAAAAGTTCCCCTAGTTCATGCTCTATCACTGATATATAAATAAGCAATGGTCTTCCAAGTGTTGGCGGTATCAAGACTGGTAGATTGGCCAAATATGTCTTGAGTTTCATAAATTCTATCTAAAAATCTTCATCCCATTGAAAAGTTCCCCTTTATTCAAAATGTGGGTAAATGGGTGGCACTTATCTGCCAATTGAGAAATGAGCCTAAGTATAGATTAGATCTTTCTTGCAAGCTTTATAAATTATTTGGTGGAGGCATCTCCATAATGGACTTAACCTTGGTAGGGCTGACTTTAATCCCTCTTTATGATACAATGAAACCTAAAAATTTCCTTGATGTTAATCCAAAGACACATTTTTTAGGGTTTAGGAAAACTTTATATTTATGAAGCCTATTGAAAACAATTCTTAGAATGTCAGGATTTCTAACTCTTATTCTTGATTTTGATATTATATCATCAACATAGGCCTCAACAATATCATGCATCATGTCATGGAAGATGAAAGTTATGGCACGTTGATATGTGGCTCCAACATTCTTCAAGCCAAATGGCATGCCATGGTAATAGAATGTTTTCCACATAGTGGTGAACATAGTCTTGTGTTGATCTTTTTAGGCTATAATGATTTTATTTTATCCATAAAATCCATCCATTAAGGACAACATCTCATTCCCAATAGTTGAGTCAATAATCATATCAATATTAGGTAGAGGAAAATCATCTTTGGGGAATGCTTTGTTGATATCTCTGAAACTAGTACAAATATGTATACCTAGGGTATTTTTATTCACTAGGACTATGTTTGAGATCCATTCAAAGTAATCTAGTGGCCTAATAAAACCTTATCCTAACATTTTTTCCAATTCTACTTTAACTAATACGGTGATGCATAGATGCATCATCCTCAATTTCCTCTTGATTAGTTTAGCATTGGGATGGATAAAAAGGCAATCCACAACCAAATTTGGGTCTAATACTAACATCTCAGAGTATGACCATGCAAATATGTCAATATAATCCCTTAGGAGGGATATAATTTTTTCATGTTCTACTTCAGTAAGGGAAGATCCATGATAAATAATTTTGGGATCTACATAGGTTCCTAAGATCACTTCTATCATGTTTTCCACAAGGAGTGTGGAACTATATACAAGGTATGATCATGATCATCCTCTTCTACCACATCTTCTTGTTGTTCTTCCCAAAGTTATGAATAGTGTGATGAATCCAACTCCACCATCTTAGGTAAAGGCAAAGTAGCAAAAACCTCTATAAACTCAAGAGAAAGATCATCAAACATTTTTTTTTGTTCTAAATAGATACATGTATTGGATATAAAACTTGGGATATAAGGATGTTCTACATCCTGAGGGGATGAGAAAACTTTCCCATCTAAGAGCACTTGAAATAAGTTTTCACATGTAGGCTTGTCTTTTCCTTCACTTTTTCCCTGATTAAAGAGTAAATCAAAGAGGTTTTCACCCAAACATATCCATGCTTGTTTTTTATTGTGACCAATAAGTTTTCTTACTCTCCAAAGTAGACAAAAGGATCCAATGAAAAATCAAATCCTTATTTGTGATCACCAATGGGTAATCCATCTCTTAGGCCCATGTATTCTATAAGTGATTCTTCAGTCAAAATCTCATCAAGGAATATCACAAAATTTCATTGGTACCAACCAATGATTTTAGGATGGCAAAGGTATAGGTGAAAATAAGGGTTCACATTAGGAAGGAAAAGTCCAATTATAAAAATATGATGGTATACTTTAGGGGGGAAGCACCAATAGAAAAGGTATTACTTTAGGATGAGAAGCTTTAATGGTTAAGATTAAAATTTCATTTGAATCAAATAGGTCCAAGTAAACAGGCTTATCAAAAAGGCTATAATGGGATATTGTGTCACTACCATGAGTCTCATCACTAGTTGATTTAGAAGAATCACTATCAAAAGTTATGAGGTCACCCTCAAGTGGTATAAATCTGATACCATGATTCAAATTAGGTACTTCAAATAATAAGGGTTCCAATATTCCTTGTGTTTGTGGGATAAGGCCTTTTCCTATATAATCAAGATAATATTTGATCTGATTAGGGATTGGATACTTTAGATTTTGAAATCAATTACTAAGGCCTTTAAAATATAACTAGCTTCCCTTAGTAAAAGCCTCTTGATATTTTTTTGGCATGATATCAGGTACAAAAACCATAGTTGGTTTTTGTTGTTTCCTTTTCAAATTTTAAATATTTATGGGTTCTTTATGATTCTTTCAAGGTTTAGGTTTATTGAATGTTTTTGGAGTTTTATGAAACTTTACAACATGGAAGGAATCTTTAAGACTATATGTGGAAATGCCCACATATTTAATAACAACATAATTTTTAACAGATGTGGGAAATGGATCAGCCAAAGTGGAAGTAAGATCACTAGGGTTCATATAGTTAGATAGAGGTGGATGTGAAACTATAGTATTTTTCTTCTTCACAATGAATTTATAAGGTTGTTGATCATCGAGAATATCTATAATTATAGAATTGGACCTCAAGATGTTTGAAATATTCATAAGGTTGTTGATCAGTGAGAATAGTAACCTCAATCCCATCATTGAGAAACTTAAGGTACTAATGCAGGGTGGAAGGAATGGTCTACACTTCATGGATCCAACCACGACCAAGAAGTATGTTATAAGGCAATTCAATGTCCAGAATATGAAGCAATGTGTGATGTGAAATAGACCCAACAATGATTGGAAACTAAATAGTACCAATAGAATCCTTTTCAACATTGTTGTAAGCCTTAATAGTGATTATTTCTGGTTGAATGTATTTCATAGTGTATCCCAATCTTTGTACCAACTTAATAGATATGATGTTCATCCCAAAACCATTGTCTATAAGAAACCACTTGATCTTATCATTTTCAATGATTATTTTAATATATAGTGGGTTATTATGGCTTGGTCTAAGTGTAGACATGTATTTTAATTAAACGTCACTTGATGAAGTAAAGATAAAAGTCCCACAAGGTTTAATAATTGTTCAAGGTTTATATAATTGGGAATAGTGGATTTTTGTAAAATATTGTTCAAGACAATTTTATGGACTTCAGATTTTAGCAAGAAATCTAAGATGGAAATATAAGTTGAGGTTTTACTTAATTAGTCCAATACCCTATAAGGCTTTTCAACATTGGGATGAGATGGCTTGGCTTAGATTAGGATAGTAGTTGACTTTGGATTTGTTGTTGTAATGTTCACATTAGGTTATGTGGAAGAGGTAGGTAAAGGGCCCTAGAAAGTAAATCTGAGTGTCTAGTTGTGACTGCATAACCTAGAGGTGATGGGGAACCAATATAATCAAAATATGAAGGCAAAGGCTCTTAGAGGGTGACTTGTGGGCATCTAGTTGCATTGCTATAATTTTGAGTCAATAAGGAGCCATTATAATTATAAGAAAGGTGTTTTTTATAAATAGTATCTTGTGCAAATGGAGTTGTAATAGAATTGACATGGTATTACTAGAGAGAGAGAGGGTGTTGACCCTATAGTGATGGGTCCCATACTAAAAGCAGCATGAATTGGTTCATGTGGTTTAATAGTAATAGTCACAATATGGATTTCAAAAATACATCTCATGGTATTGTTATTATCGTAAGGCATGTTGTTGTAACCCACATTATTAGTATGGGTATTATGATCATGATTATGCTCATGCTAATTATGATTTTGACCTTAATTTTGGTTCTAATTTTTCCTCTATCCTTGGTTTTTATTTTTCCTTGGTGGAGGTTGATTATGCCAAGGAAAGTGGTCCTTGTAGATTCCCATATCCTAATTTATGTTTTGATTAGGGACCAGCTTAATCTCAACTTCACCACTCTCAATGAGATCTTTAATAATATGTCACAATTAGATAGAAGGAAAATCATCATTACTAGTAACACAATTAAAGGTTAACCATTCATTATCTTTCTACCAATCTAACTTTAGTTGATCTTGAGGAAATGGCCTTGGTATTAGTCATACAATTAGGTTAGTTGCTATAAGATTTTAGAAAACTATATCAATTGGCTCTACCAATTTTTTAAAGACCTTGAAACAACCAGAGTTTTCCCTTTATGGAGGCTATCTCCACAAATTAGGTGGTGGGTTAGGGGGAGATAATTGAAAATTTGGGGCCAATATAGCCTACACCATTTATATGTGCCTTATTTTAGTCACCCCATTTCCAACCATGTTCTTGTTAAATCCTTTAGGATTATCTTACATAATTTTCTAACTAAAAGATGGGATCTAATGTGATGTTTTACCCTATGTAAAGATATTAACAAGGTCCTTAGTAATAAGAGCCTTCTCAAGCTGTATACCTTTATCTATGATCTCCTCAAATGAGTTAACATAAGATATATGTATATTGTGCATGACTTTAAGATGTAATATTTTCTAAAATATATCTACCAACTATTTATCTAGAAAATTATGTTGAAAATAACCTACTAATGCTCTCCACATATATAAATATGTAGAGAATCTTTCTCCATCACATTATTTGGCTTTGCACAATTCAAAAATGGTCAATTCATGTTCTATGTTGTATGATAAATGGTTGAAAAACTTTTCAAATAAGTCATTATAATTTGTAATTAATCCTTTGGGTAACTTAAGTAGCCAATCTAAAGCTTATCGTGCTAGACTTCATGAAACTAATCGAAGTAGGAACACACTATTATAAGTAACCTCTTGGAATAATATGAAAAATCCTTGGATATGTTCACATGGGTTACCCTTTCCTTTGTATTTATCAAATCAGGGTGCCTTGAAATTATTCAAAAATGAGACATATAAAATGATTAAATCAAATGGATATAGACATATCTCATCAAATTTGTACTTTTTGATCCTATTTCTAGTCTCCAAACACGACACAATCTTCTTCATGGAGTTCCAATCTTCCATGTTTGGTGAATTTGTGGGAGGAACATAGTTCTATTAGGGTGGAATGTGGCCTTATTAATACTATTGTTAGGGTAGAATATGCCCCTATTATTATTATTTTTTGTCTAGAATGTGCCACTATTGTTACATGGATTTGTGAGGGATATACACCCTTTGCTTTGTGACTTGGTTTTGATTTACTCCAACCATTGATTCCTTGAAATATGTCTCCTTGAACTATATGTGCTTTGTTGATTTTGTGCAGTCCTTGGTATATTCACCAACTTTTACATTCGTTGAGATGAACTAGCTAAACTATCTTGAGGGATTTATTCAATTTGAACCAAATGTTTGGGATTCTATGTTTTTAAAGTGACAAGAGGATATTGGTGATTAAATAAAGTGTGTTCTATGTCTAGTGAAACATTTTGCATAACATCTTGTGTTTAGTTCTATTCATTTGAGACACCTTGATCAATTATTGTGTTCTCAATCAATGTTTGTTGCATAGGTTGAATCACATTTCCTTATTCCTTTGATACATCTTTGTGGATTTAAATAGAAACTAGAGAGTTGATTAAGTATACAATAAGCTAATTGGCACATTGCTGACTTATTTTCTTAATATTGTTGACAAGATCTTGATTTATTAGTTTTGATTATATAAGTATTTCTTTAATTTTATTAGAGGAAGAAGGTATATTTGATTGTTCAAAAGCTTCATTTTATTGTTTTTGTTCTCTTTCTCTAGCTAAGGTGTAAAATTACATTAAAATAATATATGAGGGTAGTCTAGCACCAAATTTTATCAACCTAAGGATTATTTCATCTTTGGTTCTCTTGATATTCAGTATAATCCCCTTTGGATATTATAGTTGAAGGAATATCCTCAAAGACAATGAAATTATCTTATCCATCATAAAAGTTCTCATCCTAATAGCTAGGGCCATAATGTACCCCTCAAACCTAGGGCCATAATAGACCCCATGACAAGTGAACCTTTGATTCATGTCTAGAAAGTTTTACTCTATACATTTCTCTTAGATTTGGTTCAATGTTTTACATTTTTTTTTAAAAAGGTATGGATTTTGATCCTTCTTATAAACAAATTACTAAGGTACCAAAGAAACTAAAAAAGGAGGGTGTCTTGGAACCAGACATATTTATCAGAATGTGTTCATGAAATTACTCATCTTTGGATAGGGTTGAAATCATATAAATTGGAAGAGGATGTGATAACTCAAAAAGACTAGAATGTCACTAGTACACTAAAACACAAACTTTTTGAGATACATCAATTCCATAAAAGCTATTTTAACTTAGATGATTTGCTACTAGAAAACTAGAATAAATTCCTTCATATTAGGAAGGATACAATTCAAACCAAGAAACTCATGATGTGGAAACATGAAAAAATTCCAAATAGGTAGCAAAATACTACCACATGGTAATAAGAAAGGTAGTATAAAACACATTCTAAAACTCAAATCATGAGTGATACATAAGATGAATTGAGTCCAGAAAGATGAAAACATGATAATGAATCTATAAATAACCCTCAATTCAAATAAGAAATTTAACCCAAGTTAAAACAAGTCAAGTGTAAATGGTGAACCCAATTTAACACATCAACCTTTAAAACTTAGAAAAGTCCAATTTTGAATTTAAATTATCAATGAGGGACTTAGGAAATTTTGGAAAAATGATCTAGACTCGAATGTGAAGTATAATTTAACAAAAATGGATTATATGACATAATCTTTAAAATGACAATTTGAACAAGGAAAAAGATTATTTTCACTTGGACATCGTAACACCTCCTTATTCAATAAATTTGGGGATAATGTGTTTGGTTTATGAATTTTTGTTAAAAATCAAGTTTTGACCCAAAATAATACCAAGTAATCTAAGACAAATATAAATCAAATAATTAATCATCTTAAGCCCTAAATTGACAAAGTATGGCAAAGTGGGGTTAACTAAACTAATAAGTTTTTGAACATTTCTAGATGGATCAGATGCAAAAAACTTTCACATCAAAATGTAAGAGAAGTAGCATGTCATTTGGGTCAATGTCACTCATCTTGTTGTATAAAGGTCTTTCACTTTTTATAACCACTACATCTATGACTCACTTAGTGTAGTGTGATGTCTAATGTGCTCAAACATTCTAGGATTAGTGCCAATGATTACAGATGGTTCAATCTCTCAAAATATAAACCTAATGGGGCTATCCAAATTTATATACCCCCTCCTAAAGAGGGGTTGAATATGATACTAAGATATTAAACCTCATGTCAAATATTCCCTATAAAAATTATGGGAGGTGATGAAATCCCCCTCACAAGCCAAGATGCAATAAAATAAAAGGCTAAGTAAAAGAGATTTATGGTTGTTTCTAGATCACCCAAGCCATACGGATATTAGGGATAGAATTCAAAACATATTTTTTTACATGTTTTTACTAAGACAATTTACAATTAATACGGTGCTTTTGATCCCATAATTTATCTATAGGGGATAGGGGGAGAGCATACATGAACAACTTCCTTTTTGCTCAAACAAATATAAATTAGAAAATAATGATAAATGACTTACTTAAAACAAAACTTTGAAGTGAGTTTGGCTTTAAAGCATTAAATTGAATTTTTTGTGGTGTTATTTTTCTCCTTGGACTTAAGCTATACAAACCTTTAAAGAACAACTAAAAATACATTAAATATAAACAACCAATTTATCCTTAAGCACTGAATAGAAATGTTTCTAATTCTTTGTAAGCAACTAAAAATATGTTAAAAAGAATTAATTAAGCATAAATGGATCACTTTCCAATTAATATCATGTAATAAAATGTTTAACATATATTTTAGAGTTGAATCACTTTTTCAAATGAAATAAGCAAACATATAAAGTATGTTCTTGGGTTTGGATGACCTATCAAATTGAAGGCAAAACCACAAAAGATAAAAAGTTAGGTTAGGAAATGGTTAGAAAAATATCAATAAAAAACATAAGAAAAATATTAGACAAATAAAACACAAATAAATAATAATAGTAATAATAATATTAAACCTATGAAACATGTAAAAAACAAGTTAGAAGGTTAAAACAAATAAAACTAAACACATAAAACATAAAAACCTATAGTTAATATTTTAATCATAAATTTTAATATATATATATATATATATATATATATATATATATCACAAAATTTTCACAAGTTTTCAATAACGTAAAGGTATACCTATCTATAAAAAAAATCCAAAGAGTAAATATAATATATATATTAACTCTATACTAGCTATTTTTACCACAAAAATAGAAAACAAAAAGTGACAGTCACTAAAAGAGTCATAACTTCTAAACTACAAATCATATTTTTATGAAATTTTGAGAGAATTCATATGAATCCAATAATAACAACTAAAAATTATATTTTAATAAAAAATTTAGATAATTAGAATGAAACCAATTAGAACAAATAGTCAAAAATTTAGAAAAAAAGTAAATAAATTAAAAATAAGAGCTATTTCAATAGTCATTTTTATTCAAATATGTGGGGTGCACAATCATATCCCACTAGTCATGTCAAAATGTAGAGTTGGATTATGAAAAATTATCATTAAAGCAATAGTATAATAAATCAAATATAAATTCATAAAGAGATAAACAAATTAAGCCAACATATTCAAGCAAAGTTTGTTAATAATAATAAGATACAAATGAAAGAAAGAAATAACTATTTACCTTCCCAAATGACTCCATTAATCAAAAGACGCTCAAAATCATGTTATCCTCTTGATCAATCATTATTTTATTCATCAAAAAATTGTGACATAGCTCCTCCAATGTCTCAAGAACATTTTATAAAACCTAGGCTCATGATAGATGTTGGAAATATTATCATTGATGTCAAAGGTCTTGATAAAGGCCCCATTGAATTTAATGTTATTTCTAATATTCATATATTGGCTAATGTGTGTTGATATTTATTTAATATTAATGAATATATTTTTTTTTCATATAAGTCAAAAGAGGGCTCATGGATAAATCAAAGAGTCACGGGGTAAAGCCAAAAAAGGAATGGGATGCATTTTCTCATGAAGAGTCATCTTGAGGAATTCCAAGAGTCACCCTGTGAAGACAAAATAGGGTATGGCACATTTTTCCATTAAGGGACACTTTGAGGAATATGAAAAGTCACCAAGATAAATACAAAAGAGGAAAGGATGCATTTACTTATGAAGGATCACTATGTGACTTTTCAAATGCAAGGATAGGAAGGGTCATGCAAGTTTTGGCACCATTTTCCATGAGGATTGAAGGGTCATAAAGGGTGAATGCCAAAGGTCATTTAGAAAGTTATAAATAAAGGCTTGATAATCCATTTGAGATATGAAAGATAGTGCATGGTTTTTATTTGTTCTATATAAGAAAAGAGGAGAGAAAAGTAGAAGATATTGTATAGTTTTATCATTTGTTAAGTAAGCAAAATTGAGATATAGTTATGTTTTAAACACAAGAGGGGTTGGTTCTCTTGTGGGTTGGTGCTCACAAATATTTACAAGGGGTTGGTGCTCCTATGGGTTGGAGCTCACAAATAGTTCTTGTATTGGTGCTCAGTAAAGGAGTTGGTGCTCTTGCAAGTTGGTGCTTGAAAACTTTGTAATTTGAGTTGGTGCTCATTCATATACTTGAGATTGTTCTTTATGTTTTTTCCCACTTTCGGTTCCCACATAAAAATTGGGTGTGTGTGTCTCTCTCTCTCTTGTGTGTTTCATGTTATTGTTTTAGTTTTATTGCATATCTTGAATGTGTGATTAAGTGGTTAAAGAAAAGAAATCAGATTAAGTAAAAGATATACAATATACTAATTCACCCCCCTCTCAGTATATGTTGTGCTTAACAATTGGTATCAAAGCAGGTTCCTTTCGAAAAAAATTTACAGCTTGAAGGTAGATCAGATAAATCATGATGGTTGGATCACATGAAGGTTTTTTATAAATAAAGAACCTTTTTTTTATGGGACAAATTATGATTTTTGGATCATAAGGATGAAGACTTATTTGATGGCCCTTGGATTCAACATTTGAAAAGTAGTGGTGGAGGAATATGAAGAGCCACAAACACTTGTAACTACTCTGATGGAAAAGAAGGAGAGTAAAAATAATGCTAAATTTTTAAATGCTATTTTATGTGAATTAGAATTTTTTAAAGTTATGAAATATAAATTTACTCATGAAACTTGGGTAAAACTTGAGAATATTTACAAAGGTGATGGAAAGGATCAACAAGCTAAGCTTCAAAATTTTAGAAGATAGTTTGAGAGTTTAAAGATGGAAGAGAAAGAAATATAGAAATTTACCTTTTATTTGTTGATCAAATAGTTAATCAGATTTAAGGCCTTGGAGAAAAGTTATAAAAATCAATTATGGTACAAAAAGTTTTGAGATCTCTACCATTGAGATATGATACAAAAGTTTTGGAAATTGAAAAGATGAAGAATTTAGCCAAGCTAAAGATGGAGGAGTTACATGGTATTCTTACAACATATGAGATGTAGAACAAACAAGAGAAACCCTCAAAGAGAGAATATTCTTTCAAGACATCAAATAAAGAGAAGGCTAATATTCAAGAATCAAGTGACACTTCTAGTGATGATGAAGATGACAATGGAGATATATTCATTTTCAAGACAAAAAAGGGCACAGGTAAATATCAAGTAAAATTACCTTTTAAATATTTTAATTATAGAAATATTGGACATTTTGTAGCTAAGTTCCCAAATAAGGGTCATGGTGATAATGAAGAAGGAAAGTCTACATACAAGAAGAATTTTAAAGGAAAATTCAAGAAGGGATTCAAGAAGAAGAGTTTGTATTCTAAAGATCCTAGCTTAACCAAAGATAGTGGAGCCAGTGATTCAAAAGAAGAAGAGATTCTATTCATGGTCATACATGAAGATGCCTCGGCAAGCAAAATTATAGATAATCAAGAAGAAGAATAGGATAAAGCTGAAGTGAATCTAGAAGAACTCATTTGTGTCTTAGAAGAGTTAAAATATCTTGAGAAGAAGAATCAAAGATTAAAGATTTAGATCAAGAAAAATGAAAAGGAATTAAAGGAAACAATTGAAGATCTACAAACACACTTTGAAGAAGCCAAAAAAAATGAAAAAGATCTAATGACATAGTTACAAATAGTAAGTGAAGAATGTCAAAGGTATGTTATTGAAATTGCTTCTTTAAAAGTAGATCTTGAGAAAATAAATAAATAAATCAATGATAAAGTATCCAATGATTCAAAATTTGAGAATAACACTAATATGTTGAATAAGATATTAGAAATTCAAATATCAATGTCAGATAAGATAGGTACCATATTTGAAAAAGAAAAATGGGAGGTCACTACTTTCATAGATAAGGCTAAAATAGAAAAAGGAAAGAGCTCTAGTGAAGCTCTTACAAAAGAGGAAATAAAAAGGGAAGAAGTTAAGAATATAGAGGACATCTCAAACAAAGAAGGCTTGAAGGAAAAAGCTACAAAAGGAAATTAGGTTAGAGACACACAAATAGGTCCTATTTTTATGGTTATATTTTTATTATAATGGATATGGTCATATGAAAATAGAATTTTGAAAAAGGGCTAACAATTTTAGAAATAAGAAGAAACAAACTCATGAAGAGTCAAGTAGAAGCCACAACTCTTTTGATCCTCTATCAGGCTTGAATGAAGAGGCCATAATATGTTACAAGTGTAATAAATTTAGACACATAGCCTAATATTATAGAAGCATGTTCGAGTCAGTCAAGAAGGACCAGAGTTTCAAGGCTCCATTCATCAAGAAGAAAGTTTAGATAGGTTCATGGTAGAAGAGACAACCTAAAAATTCTATGTTGGTACAAACAGATTTGCATGTAAAAAATGAAGAAAATCCATGGTTCATTGACAATGGATGTTTGAGGTACATGATAGGAGACAAGAAAAATTTCATAATGTTGAATAAGATCAATGGTGGCATAATGAAATTTAGAGATAATATTACTATCAAAATTACCAAAAAGGTACACTAAGTTTGGATAATGGTAGAACTAAAACTGAAAATGTTTTGCATGTAGAAGGTCTTACGCATAATATTTTTAGTGTAAGTCAAATTTGTGATCAGGGGCATACACTAAAGTTTTATGTAAAGTGTTTAGAAATTAGGAGAAAAGATTTAGATGTGTTGGTTGTAGATGCTCACAGAATAAGCAATAAATTATATATGTTATCAGACATTAAAAGTCAAATATGTTGTTTGATTTAGATTGAAGAAAGTTGGATATGGCATAGGTGAATGTAACACATAAATTTTAATAATATTTTCAACATCAAAAATAAGCAAGTAGTCAAAACTCTATCAAAGATTATAAAGCCATCCAACATGCTTTGTAAACCTTGTCTATTTGGGAAGTAAGCTAGAAGGTGGTTTAAAACAAAAGATTACTTGACCAATCATATGTTAGAGCTTGTTAACACTGATTTATGTGGACCTATGAGAACTCAAAGTACTCAAGGCGAGAAATGTTTCATGTTTCTTATTGATGATTTTTCATGTATGAATTGGATAGTGTTTTAAATAAAAAATCAGAAGCTTTCAGACATTTCAAAGTATTCAAAGAGTTATTTTAGAATGAAACCGGTTTGAAGATTAAGTGTCTAAGAGAAAATCAAGGAGAAGAATTTATGTTATATCAATTTATTGAGTTTTGTGAAGACCATGAAATAAAGATACATTATTCAATAGCTATAACTCCATAGCAAAAATGAGTAGTTGAATGAAAAAAGAGAATAGTTTAGGAAATGGTGAGGACAATGCTCAATGAATCCAAGATACCATATAAATATTGGAGAGAAGTAGTTGCTACAATAGTGCATATTCAGAATAGAGAATTATTGAGATTCAATAGTGACAAGACTTCTTATGAGCTATGGAAAGAAAAACCAATAACAGTTGATTATTTCAAAGTTTTTGGTAGTAGATGTTTCATAAAGAGAACTAATGAAAAACTAGGTAAGTTTGAATCTAGAGAAGATGAAGGTATATTTATTAGTTATTATTGCAAAATTAAATCTTATAAATATTATAAAATAAAAAATAAAAAATAGTTGAAATTGAAAGTGTCAAGATAGAAGAAGATGATCACAAAGAATTAGTGCTCCAATAGACATTCCTAAAATAATTAAAGAGTAAAATTTTGAAGAATCAGATGAAGATGAGAAGGATAAAAAGGACATAAAAACCCTATCCAAATATGTCTAGAGAAATTATAATGAAAGTGACATCATCCAAGACATAAATGAAGGAATTCACACTAGAAGAATGATGGTAATTGAATCTAATCAAGTTAATTTCTCTTTGTTATCCAAAATTTAGCTTAGAACTTTTTCAAAAGTTAGACATGATAATTATTGAGTTAAGGAAATGGATGAAGAATTAAATTAGATAGAAAATAATGATACTTGGGAATTAGTACCTAGACCAAAATATCACAATGTGATTGGAACAAAATGGGTTTATAGAAATAAGTTGAATGAAAATGGAAAAGTGACTAGGAATGAAGCAAGATTAGTATGTGAAGGATATGCTCAGATTGAGGGAATAGATTTTGAAGAAAATTTTGCACTAGTGGCAAGGCTAGAGGTTATTAGAATGTTTTTTGTGTATGAAGTGTTTAAAAATTTCAAAGTTTTTTAGATGGATGTCAAATATACCTTCCTAAATAGGAGTCTAGAAGAAGAGGTCTACATTAAGTAGCCTAAGGAATTTATTCTCTCAAATGTTAGTAGTCATGTATATAAATTGAAGAAAGCACTGTATGGATTGAAACAAGCTCCATATCTTGGTATGCAAGAATTTTTAAGTACATACATGATCAAGGTTTAAAGAGAGGATTTGATGATAGTAATATCTACATTAAAATAAAAGGTGAGCATTAATATATTGTTGTGGTATATGTTGATGACATCATTTTTAGAGGAAACATTGAAAAGATGACAAAATATTTTTCTGATAATATGCAAAAATAATTTGAGATGTCTATGCTTGGATAATTATCATTTTTCTTAGGTTTGTAAATACTTTAATTAGATAAAGAAATTTTCATATCTCAAAGTAAATATGCCAAGGAAATGTTAAAAAAATTTGGTTTTGAGGATTGTGCACTAATTGGCACACCAATGACTATAGGAAATAAGGTGAGCAAGGATGAAGATTCACCTATTGTAGATTAATCTTTGTATAGATCTATGATTAGTAGTCTTTTATATTTGATAGTATCAAGGCCATACATCATACATGTAGTAGGTATGGTTATAAGATATTAGTCAATTCAAAAGATAGTCATGCTCAGTTCATGAAGAGAATTTTTAGATATATCAAGGGGACATTGGATTATAGATTGTGGTATCCTACAGGTAGAGATTTCACTTTGGTTACTTATAAAGATTTAGATTGGGTAGTTTGCTTGGATGACAGGAAGAGTACAAGTAGAGAATCTTTCTTCCTTGATGATAGATTAGTATCATGGCTAAGCAAAATTCAAAATTTAGTATCACTTTCTATAGCTGAATTAGAATATATTACATTGGTATTGTGTTGTACTCATGTTTTTTGGATGAAGCAAACTTTAGAAGATATCAAGGTAAAATTTGATGAACCTATTTCTATTTTTTGTGAAAACACAAGTGCTATTAATATTTATAATAATTTAGTGATGCATTCAAGAATAAAACATATTCCTATAAGATATCACTTCTTAAGAGAGCAAGCTATAGATCAACATGTTAAGATGGAATATATTAGTACTATAGAGTAGATTGTAGATATTTTCACAAAGGAACTACCAAAAGACACATTTGAGTATCTACGGGAGAAGTTGGGAGTAATTTATTTTACTTCCTACCATTGAGGATCAACATTAGTAGAGGGGAAGTGAAGTGTTAGCTCTAGGATAGGCCCTTTGCCACTGATGTCAAAGGGGGAGAAGAATAGAAATAGGTATAGGTATAGGTACAAGTGTAGAAATAGGTACAAGTTGTGATAATAAAGGAGAGTTATTATATGGTTTTTAGATGGTAGTATGTGTAGATTGACATGTGCAGTATAGGTTTTAGGTTGTGGTAGTTTTAATTTAAGGTTACCATCAATGACAAGGGGGAGATTATTAAAAATATTATCATTAATGTCAAAGATCTAGCATTGGTGATAAATGCCCCATTGCATTTAATGGTGTTTTTAATATCCATATCTTGGCTAATGTGTGTTGATATTTATTTAATATTAATTAATATATTTTTAGTTGTATATAAGTCAAAAGAGGGCCCATGGAGAAGTCAAAGAGTCATGGGGTAAAGACAAAAGAGGAATAGGATGCATTTTTTCATGAAGAGTCATCTTGAGGAATTCCAAGAGTCACCATGTGAAGACAAAAGAGGGTATGGTGCACTTTTCCATGAAAGGACACTTTGAGGAATACAAAAAATCACCAAGATAAAGAAAAAAGAGGAAAGGATGAATTTTATTATGAAGGGTCACCATGTGACTTTCTAAATGCTAGGATATGAAGGGTCATGCATGTTTTGACACCATTTTCCATGAGGATTGAGGGGTCATAGATGGTGAATGCCAAAGGTCATTTGGAAAGATATAAATTAAGGCTTGAGAAGCCATTTGAGATATGAAAGAGAGTTCATGGTTTGTATCTATTTTATATAAGAAAAGAGGAGAGAAAATTAGGAGATATTGTAGAGTTCTATCATTTTTTAAGTAAACAACATTGGGAGATAGTTGTGTTTTATACATAAGAGAGGTTGGTGCTCTTGTGAATTGGTGCTCAAAAATATTTGAAAGGGGTTGGTACTCTTATGGGTTGGTGATAAAAAATAGTTTTTGTGTTGGTACTTAGCAAAGGGGTTGGCGTACCTAAAAATTGGTGCTTGTGAACTTTTTAATTTGAGTTGGTGTTCATTCATATAGTTGAGATTATTCTCTATGGTTTTTCCCATTTTGGGTCTCTACATAATAATTCTCTCTCTCTCTCTCTCTCTCTCTCTCTCTCTCTCTCTCTCTCTCTCTCTCTCTCTCTCTCTCTCTCTCTCTCTCTCTCTCTCTCTCTCTCTCTCTCTCTCTCTCTCTCTCTCTCTCTCTCTCGTGGTGCATGTTATTGTTTTGGTTTTATTGAATATATTGAATGTGTGATTAAGTGGTTGAAAAAAAATTAGATTAAGTAAAAGATATATAATATATTGATTCACCCCTCCCTCTATATATATTTCATCTTTAACAATAGAAACTATCTAACTTTCCTATTAATGAAGTTTCTACGCCCTTAACCATTGATGTGTCTAGGGATATGTCTGGTCAACTTGTGGCTTACATACCTATTTTATATACTTGTTACATTTCTATATGTTGTTAGATAGGTCAGCCTATGGAATAGCCTTAGATAAGTAGACTATATATAGGAGGTAGTGGTTAGTATTGATTCATTATGTTAAGTATTCTACTATTAGTGCATTATTGTGGAGGTTTCCCCCTCAAAGTGACTGGCTAAATTATCTAGTATTCTACTCTACTATCATTTATTATTGTGTGATCTCTCATATTTGCTTATTCTATGTGATATAAAATCATTATATGTGAAAATATAAGTAATTTCATTACAAGTGGTTTTTGATGTTTTTTTAGATTTAACAAGGTGTGGCTTTTGGGAGTGGTGGGAGTGAAAAAACACAACTTGAAATATGGGAAGAATTAATTTTTTCTATCAGTGCAGTATTTCTTGAAAAAAAAATCCTTTATACAATTGTAATCATTGGATTCATCTCATTAAGATGATCATAATAGTATACTCTATTAGTACACATTCTTTTGGTGCCAAAATTTTTACCTTGGTGCATAAAGAGAGTCATTAGATTCATCTTGATAAGGTGATCTAAATGGTACCATGTCTTGGTACACTTTTTTGTGTAAAAACTATCTTAGGGTTTTTATATGGGAGGTCTTTGTACTCAAGAAAGAAAAGGGGGGAATAAACTCCTAAGACTCCTTCTATCGACAACATGAAATCTAGTACTTTAGATCGAACAATTTCTTAGCTTTAGGTAGACATAAAGAGCTTGGTGAGGCATGATGAATTTGTTTTAATCTAAGATAATATTTCAAGGATGCATAGAGAGATTAATGGGGTTCACATTGAATTTCATCATATCACTATGTAATTAGCTTTCCTTACATCTCAATTTTAGCCCAATAACCCTCCACTTTAGCATTCAAATCCTTCTCTCAACACCAAAAAATCCCATGTTGGTATGAAACTAATGTTTCCAAAAGTGGACATGTGTAATTTCAATGGTAAAGATCCTCTCACTTGGATTAGCCAAAATAATAATTTATTTATGCTACATCAAACCCCTCATTCTCAGAAGGTGATAGTGGCATCTTTGTATCTAGACCCTAAGAAATTCATTTGGTATTGATGATTATGTGATTAAAAGAAAAAGAATGGTGATTCTATTACATGGTCTATTTTCACTGAGGAACTATTGGCTCATTATCAGAATAATGCCTCTAAGAAATATTTTAGCCAATTAGCCAAACTGAGGTAATTAAGAACTATGAAGGATTATATTCATCAGTTTTAAAATCTCTCTTTATGGGTAGAAGATATCATTGAAGACAATTTGATTGATATATTTTTGGGTGGCTTCAAAGATAGCATCCAATTCAAGGTTTGAATGTTTAACCTAGCATCTGTATCAGAAGCTATCCTTAGGGCATGTATGGTAGAAGAAAAAGAGATGGTCAAAATGAAAACTTTCACTACTAATCATGATCACACCGTTCCAACACCATCATATCCATAACCCACCAAATTAACACAATAATAAATTGAGGAGAAGCGAGCCAAATGGTTGTGTTATGGTTTCAACAACAAATGGAGAAAATATCATCATTGTGTTGAAAGAATTTGTTTTACAGTAAAGGTGCCAATGATGATGAGGATGATGAAGAAGTACTTGGTGAGTATGTATAAGGCCCTAAGGAAGAATCTAAAGACTCTCAACCTACTATTTCTTGTCATGCCCTTTTAGGTATTATTTATCCCCAAAATCTTAAGGTGATGGGTTTTTAAGAAATTAAAGGATAGTATATTGATTAATTCTAGGAGCACACAAATTCATCAATAGTAAGTTGCCTACTCATTTGAATTGTTTCATTTATCTAAATCCAAAATTTTAGGTTATGATTGCATATGGTCATACTATTAGTTGTTCAAGAAAATTTCATAGTATTAAGCTAGCCATGGGAGACTACTTGTTAGATTTTCCTATGTTTGTGATTCCCATGGGTGGAGCTGATATTATTCTGGGAGTACAGTGGCTCACCATGTTGGGCACTATTGAGATGAATTTTCAATAATTATTCATGTGTTTTCATTTTGAAGAAAGGACATTTGAGATAAGAGGATTGAGGGCTAAATCTCCACAACATGTTAGCTCCCATCAAATGACAAAGATAATTTGTAAGAGTGCTAAAGGATTTATAGTTCACATGTTTTCCATGGAAGTACAAATAACTCAGTCATCTCCACCTCTTGATCTGCAATAAGTGATTGATGCCCATTCTGTTGTTCTTGGTAACATGCCAAAAATAATTCCACCTAGCTACATGCATGATCATGTTATCAAACTTATTATTGGTAGTATACCACCCAACATCAAGCCATATAGGTCTCCCTATGCCTAGAAAAGTGAAATTAAAAATATGGTATAAGAGATGTTGGATGCAATAATCATTCATCATAGCCAAATCAAATATTCTTCACTATTTATCATGGTGAAAAATAAAGATGACACCTAGAGGATGTGCCTTGACTATAAAGAATTCAACAAGTTCACTATCAAAGTTAAGTTTCCTATTCCTATCATTGATAATTTTATAGATGACTTGAATAGTTATTTTTATTTTACCAACTTAGATATGTGTTCTAGGTATCATCAAATCTAGATCCATGATGAAGACATACCCAAAATAGCTTTCAGGACTCATGAAGTCCATTATGAGTTTCTAGTTATGCCTTTTGGTCTAACAAATGCACCATCTACATTTTAGAGTTTGATGAATACCTTTTTAGGCCACTTTTGAAAAAATTTGTTCTGGTATTCTTTGATGATATCCTCATTTAAAATAAAACTTAGGAAGACCATTTGTAACATGTGAAATAAGTACTCTCCATTTTGGAACAACATCAATTGTATGCCAAACCTTCCAAATGTACTTTTGGGGCTTGTGAGGTTGAATATTTGGGTCATCTAATTTCTTATGAAGGAGTGAAAGTGGATCTTTAAAAAATCCAAGCAATGGTGGACTGATCAATTTTGAAGACACTCAAGCAACTATGAGGATTTTTGGGCTAACTAGTTACTATCATAGGTTTGTCAAAAATTATGGTAGTATTGCAGCCCAAATCACCTCTTTGTTGAAGAAAGACTCCTTTTAGTGGATTGATGCAACTACTCAAGCATTTGAACAATTGAAACTGGCTATGGGCACTACTCCAATATTAGCCACTCTTGATTTTTTTCAAGACTTTTGTGGTTGAATGTGATGCATCTGGGTATGGTATGGGTGTTGTACTCATGGAAGAAAGAAGAACACTTGCATTTGAAAGTAATCAACTAAAAGGTAAAAATAAAAACAATCCCATATATGAGAAGGAAATGATGGCCATTTTCCATGTAATCAAACAATAGAGACCTTATTTGATGGGTCATCACTTTCAGGTAAAGACTGATCATGATAGTCTCAAATATTTTTTGAAATAATGGTTGTCATCTGAAGAAAAATATAAATGGGTAACTAATATGTTAGGATATTATTTTGAAATAGTATACAAAAAAGGCAAGGATAATGTGGTGGTAGATGCACTATCCAAAAAAGATGAATTAGTTAAGGCTTTGATATGTGTCATAATGATTTTGCAGGTATATTAGCTAGATGAAGCACGATCAAAATGGGAACATGATAGTGTTACCCATGATTTTATTCAAAATATTTATAAATTTTTAGGTGGATTTGAAAAATTCACAAGGAAGGGTAATGCATTATTATATAAAGATAGATTGTATCTATGTAGAGATTCTCTTCTTAAACAAAAAATCCTTTACGAAATATATGCAACTCCAATTGGGGATAATTCAAGATTTTTTTAGGAAGGAATCAAGGGGGATGTCTAGAAATATGTGGTTGAATGTATGATCTATCAATTAAACAAAGATGAAACCATCAAACCCCTAAGTATTTTATAGGATTTATCCATCCCTAGCCAGCATTGGGAAGAGGTATCTATGGATTTTATTATAGGGTTACCAAGATCTGATGGTAAAAATGTTATCATGGTTGTTGTGGATCATCTCAGTAAGTATGCTCATTTTTTTATTTATCACAGCCATTTATTTCTAGTACAGTAGCTATTTCTTTTCTCAATATAGTTTAGAAATTACATGTGACCCCTAAGATCATTGTCAGTGATAGAGATCCCACTTTCATTGGTAATTTTTGGACTGAGTTATTTAGATGTTTGGGCACATGTTTGGCTCACAATTCATCCTCTCATCCTTAATTTGATAGATAAACTAAGGTAGTTGATAAATTTATGAAAGGATATATTTTATTTTTTATTTATTATAAATAATATAAATGGGTTAATTGGTTGCTACTTGTTGAATGGTGGTATAATACATCCATTAAAAGTTATTCCAAAATGTCTCCCTTTGTGTCAATGTATGGATACCAACTTCCATTCAATACTTCAACCTTGAAGGTCCATCCTAAGGTTTGTGTAGTTGAAGAACATATTCACCATCAATAGGAGGTCCTTGCAAGTTTGCATGAAAATTTAGCTATGGCACAGAATTGCATGAAGCAATAGGCAAATCAACAAAAAAGTGAGAGGCATTTTGACATTGGTGATTAGGTATTTTTTCACTTTTATCTATATAAGTATATTTCATTGAATTAAAAAAAAAGGATAAAAAACTATCCCCTAAGTATTATGGGCTTTATTAGATCTTGCAGAAAATTGGTAGTGTGGCCTACAAGTTAGAGTTTCCTTCATCCACTCACATACATCTAGTATTTCATGTATAATGCCTGAAGAAAGTCATTGGACACAGAGTTTCTATTAAAAAAAAATTAATAGAATTGGTTGAGGAAGGTAGATTTGTTCTTGATCTTGAGATGATCCTTCACATGTGCACTAAGAAACTATGTTCTAGAGTGATTATAGAGTACCTGATCAAATGGAAAAATATGTCATGTGAAGTTACCACTTGGGAGGATGAAGCATTTCCACAACAACATCTAGAGTTTCCATAATGGTAAGGACAACATTGTTTCGAAGGGGATGGGCTTGCTATGCCCTTAACCATTGGTGTTTATGGATATGTGTGGCTGACTTGTGGCTTACATACCTATTGTATATGCTAGTTACATTTCTCTATGTTCTTAGATAGGTTAACCTATGGAATAACCTTGGCTAAGTAGATTATATATATGAGGTAGTGGTTATAATTTATTCATTATGTTAAGTATTCTACTATTATTTCATTATTATAGAAGTTTCCCCCTCAAAGTGGCTTGTTATAGTATCCAGTATTTAGCTTTGTTATCATTTATTATTGTGTGATCTCTCATATTTGATTATTTTGTGCGATATAAAATCATTTTTGGTGAAAATATAAGTAATTTTATTACATAAGATAATACAAATCAAAATAACACAAAAATAAAAACAAAAATTACTTATGGAGGGCTTTAAGCATTATAAGTTTATAGAATTTAAGCTTTAAAATGGTAGTGTGAGGCCTTTTATTTATATGTTTTTGAGATTGGTTAGGATCAACCATGACCATCCGTCTCAAGATTGTCATGTGTAAGCATGGAGTAATCTAATATTTGTAATTAAATCCATAAATATTATCATGGTGATTTGTGAAAAAGGGGAATTAATGAGGAATGGGAGGCATTAAGGAGGCATGGGATTCCATAATCATGATAGTTGTTGCAATTATGGCTTTTGGATGCCACCCCATAGATGATGCCATTTAAGTGATGTAGATATTGAGAGTCTATTTAAAATAAATAAATAATAAATAACCTCCATAAAAAATCTATTTTAGCTCTTGATTTGAATTAATTAGCTTTAAATAAGATTAACCAATGTTTGTGTAATTCTTTATAAATTGGCCCTTAATTAGTCAAAATGGTCAAAAAGTCATATTACTGGGCCATAATTTAACTCAAGAAGAATTGAAAGGTGATGTTAGATGTGTTAAAACTATATTCACATTTATGATATTGCAAATAGAAAATAAAAAATGTACATGATGTGTACTAATGAATTTAGATAAAAAGAGTGATTCAAAGAACAAAAAAGAAAAATTGTCATTTTTACTCGAAATGAATTGATCAAAGTTAGGTATCACATAAAACACATTGCCCCATTTAGGGATTATTTGGTCTAAATTTGTAAATGACAAGTTCAAACCATTTATATTTTTTTAGTGATTTTGACCTAAATTAGGTATTTGAGTGAAATTTGACTAAGATTGATAATTTTAACACAAATGGTGTTAGGAATTGGTTGTCTATAGAGAGATCTTGAAGAACTCCCTCCATGGGTGGAAATTAAGACCAAAACACTTCCTCTATCTTAGTTGTTTCATCAAAAGACAATATTTATTTGATGTCAATATTGGACACCCATTTTTATTCATCTCCCCATATTTTGTCCTCTTCCTCACTATCATAAATCTCAATAGGGGCTAACATCAGTCTACCCTTTCTTCTTTCTTCTCTTTCCTTGGCAACTTTTGCTTGTTTCTATTCTACCTATATATTTTAAGATGAGACAAGAGGGGATTTGGGATTCCTTGTATATGAAATTATTAGTTCAGTAGTAATATAGTTTGGTCCTATAGAACGTAGAATGGGAGATTAAAGGGTTGTAGTGGTAACAAATGGTGATGGGTGGGAGGAATGGTGACCACTAAAAGAATGATGGGTAGTGAATATAGTTGATTAAAGCATTAATAATGGTGGTGTTATTATCACCATAAGTGGTGACCTAGGGGAGAAAAAATATACACATGTGATAAGAAATTAGGTATACTTACCTATCTTAGTATGGTCAATGGAGGCAAAGGAAACATGGAGAAATGCCGAGCTAATGTGATAGGATTTCTAGGTCTCTCCTATTCAATTACGTATTGAGGGGAAGTAATAAAAATTTTATATGTATAGAGATTATATTATTCCCAAATCTTACTTCAATATTATATTCCCCATATGTGATTGATTGTTCTATATTTTATTCTTCTTCATTTTGAGGGGGTCCTCTAATATGTCTAAAAACCCATTATCAATTCTATGAATGTCCTCCTTAGTGATAGTGGGTTCATATTATATCCTTTTCACTATAATTATTGACATATTTACCCTATGAATTCATATAAAAACCTTAGTGTCATCCTTTACATTCATGAAGACACTATCATGACTATAGGACTTATGCCCATAATTTATTTTCACCTTCTTATCATATTTCTTAATATGTTTTCTAGTAATTTTCTTAGGGTCCCAATATCTGAATCATACCTAGTTTAATATGTAATGTGTCCTTGGTATTCTAACAAATTGTAAGTGATCCAACCTAATATATTGAATTATACCAATGCTTATAGGTGTTGGATGGACAGATGCCTATTTATCCCTTCTTAGTTCAACATCTACATTGTCATCCATTTGAGTACTAATTTCTTACTAACCAATTTATGAGGAATAATCTAGGATAGGTACAAAGGTTTTACCCTAGTACCTTCAATATTAATTACAATGCACTCAAGATATAACTAGTAGTCACCCATCTTTCTATTGGTTTTATTTATAAGATCAGATAACATAGGTAGGTTTTTATCATACATGATTTGATAATCCTTAGGGTAAATGGTCTTATCCAAAATTTTCATATGATTTATAAATATGTTACACATGGATAACATTAAAACATCATAAATTTTATTCTTTGGTTATTTTATATATTTTTTCCAAGGTTATTAATATGAGGAAAAGTACAGTTTTAGTCACAACATCCACCACATAAGACATCATATATAATTTATAGTTAGGTAAGCTCCCTAAGTTTGTGATTTTCATAATCAATTTAGAGATGATAATATCCCCCAAGGTTATGATTTTGATGGAGGTCAAAATAATGTCCAAAAAAGGGATATATACCTCATTGATGTAAGTAATGGTTAATAAACCATATATCCTATTTAGTAGGGACATGGTAATTATCACCCCTGGTCTAAATTTAGCAATGGGAATAGCCAAATTAAGTTTTTGAAATACAAAGCTACTAGGGTTACCATCCCATTCTTGAAATTTATTGTTTATGTTTTTGGAAAAGAGGCATGAATTCACAATATCTTGCCTATAAGTCATTTTATGCACAAAAAGTCTATAATACCTTTCAAAATCATTACCACTTATATAATTTGATGGGGTATTATTGATCCTAAAGTGTAATATTTTTCCTATAAAGTTTACCATTCACAAATAAATCAAATAATAGGTCAATTCAAGGAATTATCTATGGTTCAAATGTAACATTATGGATATTGACTACTTTTATTTCCAATAATTCATCTTTGTACATCTATGTGAAAATTAAAATTTTGTATCCAATCTTGTATGGATTGAATGCATCAACTATAGACACCTCATTTTGGCCACAACTATGTTCCAACTAGACTTCAAATTGAGTTATACCAAATAGTGTAAATTGGGCTTAGGAATCACTAAATGTCCCAAATTCATTCACACATCAGACATTGGTGCTCAGAATTATGTTGAGTTATCCCTATTTAGGGTATTAGCCTATATGCAATAGTAGCCTCTTATGGATTCATCTCTATTTAACTTTCAACCTAGAAGATTGATAGTTTAGCCTTTGGAACCATTAAGTAGGGAACTTAAACAATTCTTAAAGTGTAAAAATATTAAGAAAAATGAATTAAATAAGAAAATAAAAATAAATGCTTAAGTGAAATTTCCATGTGAAATTAGTGATTTTTTTTAAATCTAATAAAAATGAGGTCATGATGATGTCATTATCCTCAAAGTCAAATAATTGAAAATATATCCCTTAAAGTATTAATTTCAGAAATGAATATCCATGCTTAACAAATGGGATCTCTATCCCAAATATTAATTTCTTGTCCCTTCCTTAACTCAACTAGGGATAAAATAAACTTAATTATAGTTAACTCTAACCTAAATCCACTTTGGTTAGAGTTAGTTTGGAAGGCTATAAATACAAGGATTTACACATTGTTCAAGAAGTGCTTTCAGTGTAATGTTATCATGTAAAAATACCTTCAAAGATCCTCTTTGTGTAATTTTATATTGCTTATTTGCTGAGAGAGAGAAGCCAAGCCAAAGCCAAAGTCAGGCCCAACATTACCAAGGTGACAAGGAAAGATGATGAAAGGAACACCATTATCAAAAAATCTTTGATCACATAACCAGGAACATTCATCTATGGACAACATACAACTCTTGATATCAAAGAAGTTACATTTTTTTGTCTTATATTGATAGTTACTTATATTGTTATCATGCTCCTTAAGTGTCTAATATTGAGGTGTTATCTTATTTAGTGTGTTTTTGTTTATTTTTTAATAATACTAAAATAATAATAACTCCCCTATTAGATTGTTATTGATTACATAATAAAATGCTTGGTGGGATACACACCCCACAAAGGTTATCTAGCTACTTTTTAAGATGTTTTTCTAACCATTTTTATGCCAAGTTTTTATCTAATTTCTAAAAAAGTGAAGAAATTTGAACTCTCATTCGATCCAAAGGGATTGGTGATGATTGTAAAAAATCAAGGTCAATCACTAGAATCAATATATATCAAAGGAATCATTAATGATATTTGCATCAAAACACAACTGAGCTATAAAGAGTAAAAAAATCAAATTTTTATCATTTTTCTTGGTACCTAACGATATATTTACTACATGTCTAAATTTTCTTCTTGTAAGGCAGTAATAAGTTTGAGCTTCAAACATTACTTACCAATATTTTTTTTCCAAAACATGTTTGTCTTTGCTATGATTTTAGGAATTGGTGATGATCATAACTAAATCAGAATCGATCATAGAAATTAGTAGTGATCCTTGCTGTAGTCAATGATGATTTTTATATTATTTTTTTAGAAACCCAAGAGTTAAATTTTGTGTTTTTATTGACATAACTTGTAGGAATATCACCTTGTATTAAACAAAAATTAATCCACTAACTAGTTTATAGAGAATAGGGCCAAAAAATAAGATGTTTGGGTGCTTTTTAATCAATTTTTCATTTTGTAAAGTCAAAATTTACAAAGGTCAAAAACTCATTAAAATTTTGTTAAGGTGATTAAAATTTACTTAAATGATTTGTATTTTATCATTTTAAAAGTTTTTAAAAGTGAAAACATAGCCATGGGGCCAAAAATTTCAAACACATTTGGATTTTTTGATAGTAAAAGGAACCTACATTAGTTAGAGCTCCTAAGTGTTCTTTCAAATTTTGTTTGTTCTTTAGACTAGTTTCAAATTAATTAGAGTAAATTCTCTTATTTTTTAGAAAAAATAAATGTTAGCACGTATGCTCTCCCCCATCCCCTTTAAGGAACTTAGGTGACCAAAAGTGCTTAGTTTATTTCCATTATTTGTGAATTTGTGGTCAAAAAGAATGTTGTATATGCTTTCCCCATGCTCTCAGTGACTTGGGTGATTCAAAAAAAACCTTTAAATTCTTTGCATTTTAATTTATTTATTTTTATTTATTTATATTATGGGTGGGAGTTCATCACTTTCACACAAGTTCATTAGTAGTCTGTTGACCTGGGGATTTATATCCCAACATCATAACAACCCTATTCCATAATGGGGTATACAAACTATGAAAAATATTGGATGGGATAGTGGTGATACATTATCTTGACCATACCAATGGGTACCTAGGCCATGTGAAAAATAGAAATCATAATTCACTAAGAAGTACAAGGATGAATTCATTATGTAAAGTACTATACCATTACATATTAAGGTAGGTAGTTTATATTTAATTGACATGATTGTGCCCTTGTGTTAGCCAAACTTGGGATAATCTAGTATGTTTAAAACCTATAATTTTTAATCAAACCCTATTTTACATATAAATACATGCCAAATGTCTAGGTATCATCACTCTAATTTCATTTCATGTACCAATGCTTGAGAGATAGAGGGGAGCATTAAAAATCTATATACACTTGTACTTAACATTTTGGATTAATACTTTATTCCTCACAAGCATTGGTATATCGATGGAAACTTTGGATGAAGCTATGCACAACCATGTTATTTATAGGGATAAGATAAGCCATTTATGATTCTTATATTTTATTTGATTTACATGTGTGTTTGAGATTAGTAACTATTTATTTGTTAAAAAATGAATCATAACCATCATATGTTTTTACACCACTTTATCTTAAGAGGTGTTATTATATCTATTTAATGTCACAATTTTGCCTTAGACTTTTTTCCAAAAAAAATGTGTTTGTGTGTGTCACTTTTTTAAAACATGGTATCATTATGCTACACATTTTATCTTAAGTATTTAGGTTGAAGTTTTGAATCCAAAACCATTATCATACCTTTTGATTGAAATAACATAATTACATTACTCATGTTAATTTTAAAGTGTTGTCTTGTTTCAAAATAATTTTGAAACCATGTATGCCCTTGGTCTAAAAATGGTGTCATTATGTCATCCATTTGGGTTTAGGATGTTATCCATTTGAAGAATCTAATTCTTTTAAACCAAGTTCATTATTTGTTTTATGAAGTTTAAATTCAAAATTGATCGATCTACACCTATGTCTTGATTAAATATGGCTTGGGTGTTTAACTCTTACCTTTGAATTATGAAACTTGGAATAATTCCTCATTTAATTTGAAGACCCCTTTTGGCTAGATATAGGAAGTTGTCTATTTTTGTGTTCCTCGAGTTTATTTGTTGACTTGAAATAAGGTTAAAACTATCTTTTTAATTACAACCTTAAGCATGGTTAGTTTACATTGGAGCCTTGGTTATCACTTGGGCTTGATTTCTTTACTCATCATTCTTATTTAGATTACTTGAGATTGACTTTCCCAATTAGTTTTAGGGGTGTGCCTAAACTGAATGTCTTTTACCAAGGTCATGTTTTTTTTAGAATCCATGTGTTAAGATTGATTCTAAGTGTTTCAAATTTTTTACCTTAGAATTTAGATTAATTTCAGGTTTCTACCTTAACCTAGTTTGTTTCAAACTCTAAATTTTTCCCTTCTTACCAAAAAACTACCATTGCTTTTAGTTTTTGGATCTAGTGTGTTTTAAAGTCTAGATTTATACCTTCTTATCAAAAGCCTATCATTTCCTTATATTCTTTATACCTAGGTTATTTTAAAGTCTATATTTATGCCTTTTTACCAAACACATAGCATTTGCCTCAATTTTTTAGAGTGAGTTCATTCCTTTTGAATTCTAGATTTATGCCTTGTTTTCAAAGACTTGTCATTCTTTTTCATTTTAGACATATATTAGATTGATTCAAAACACTTTTCCAAAACTAGGATTCAAATTTGACTTTCATTTAATCATTTTGTGTGAAAGACATTAGACCTTGGAGATATTGGTAGACCAAATTATTGTTGACAATTTTAGAGAAGAGATGTATTCTAGGACAAGTTTAAACTATTTATAATAATAGGCTGATTTTTCCATATATACCAAGTTTCAAAAAATATTAAGCATCGACCAATATTTTTAAACTATGTTTTAAGAGTTTTATGAACTCTAGACATTTGTCTTCATAAGATATTAGTCATGGTTTTGGATATGACTCACTACACACATAGTGGGACCATGTAAAATCCAAATTATGAAAGCATAGTCATAAATGATGCCTTTGTTCAAGACCCATATGGTGATGATGTAGTTTAAAAGAAGGATATATATTCAATTTACACAAATAAATATGCATAACAAGACCAGTATCTATTAGCACACTACCTAGTTAATACATCTCCTTATTTGGGGAAAGAGAAATAACATAAAATTTAAGACCTTGCTTGTGTGACATCTGTTATCAAACAATTCTAAAAACATCCTTATGAAATTACCATGACATCAACATATGACCCATATTTTTTCAATCATCCCTTTCTTGAAAATAAAGATGAGGTTTTAGCTAGATCCATAGAGGTAGAATGAAATTTTCTAGAAGACTTTCCCCATGAAAACCTACCTAGTCTAGTTAGAGTCCATATTAATGTACCTTATAACATAAATATCAAACATGCCTCTACTAGTTACCCTCATGCCCTCATGTTAATGACAAAACAAGATCCAAATATTCATTCAAGGGGAAAATGATCCATGGTGGACCAATTTGTGCAAATTTATCAAGCATAACAAACTTATCTTAATCTAGCATGAAATTTCAATGCTATGGCCATATCGAATAGCCCTCTTATAGAGCTAAATCCTTTGGTAAGAGTGATAGTTGATTCATTAGTTCGTAATAATATGGGTGTGGACCCATTTTACTAAATTACTTTCATATATGACATGTTCAATTTCCCATTCATTGAAGAAGTGATCGTGAATTCTACTCAGAACCATGTGCCAAATATAGTGGATAACATGTACCTATCTTCCAATTCTAGCCAAGGTGGGTTAAATTCACTATAAAATAACCCTCAAAAACATGTATCTATTTAAAATAACATGAGTGGTTTGAAATAATAGGGGGTATGAATGCCTAATTCAAAACCACAACAAGTTACTCCCACTACTAAACCAATGACTTCTTCAAACATGAAATAATAGGGGATAATTAATCAAATGCCAACTAATGTTTTACTTCAAAAAGTGATGAATATTGTCCTATCTCAATAGTTGATGAATAATATTCCACGGTCATAAAAACTTACCAATTTACCACTTTATAAAAGATAAAACACTATGCTACCTCAAATGGTGGTAATAAATGTTCCACCTCAATGAGTAGAAACAAATGTACCTCAATAATTTCATATGTTATTTAATCAACCACATGTTCCTATTGGTCAATGACAAATACCAAAAACCCAATAAGAATCCATTTGAAGAAAATCATTTGTTGAATAAAGAGGTGATAATGTCTATAAAATACCTATTAGGCAACCATTGCCTTTTACCCAACATGTGTTGCATATTTAAAGATAGGGCCTTCATCAATAATAAGTACCCTTTATACAATCATTTTTGACTAGTCAAAAGAAAGTTCCTACTCAAAATTAGTAGGAAAAATACCTTCCAAAAATACTCATACTTACATCACTACCTTAATTACCTTAGACCAAAATCCATATTCTAAATCCCAACCAAAATATTTATAATTAACAAATGCAATATCAATAGCCTAATCCCAATGCACGAATGCATATTCCTATATGATCTATCTATAAAACCAACATTCCACAATACTCCATACCTCCATTGTAACTTGGTTAAGGTAATCCACCTTTTAACACCTAGCCACGATCATAACCAAGTGTGTCATCAAGTTTCATGGCCCAAGAAATGCAAAAGATTAAAGATGCAATTGAAACCATTCAGATGGGAAATCAGACCAAGAATTTCAAATTGGATGACATGTTTTCTTAGACATTTAACATTGAATATCTCCATATACCATTTCATCCATATTATGAGACACCAAAATTTGACAAGTACAAGAGTAAAGGAGACCCTAGAGAGCATCTAAAAGAGTTTTATCACATTCTAGCTAGTGCCCTATAGTGACTTTTACTTACTACTTATTTTTTCTCAAAGTCTAGCTAGGTACATTTTTGAGTGGCTTCTTAAGCTATTAAAAAACTTATTATATAAATTTTATGATCTTTTAGATAATTTTGTATATCCTTTTTTTTATAATATCAAGCACGAGATTTTAGTAGTGGTTGTAAGTCAAGCCAAACATAAATTTGGTGAGATATGTATGAGTTACTTATAGAGATGGAGAGTTCTTATTAATTGATTTACCCATGACATACTAGATAAAAATTGGTAGATGTGTTTACAAAAAATTTGCATAGTGAAATATCTTATAACCTAGAGATTTAGTGTGCTCACACATTCAAGGAGATCATTGAGTAAGGTATATAGATATAAATTGACCTTATTAATAAAGGAGTTATTAAGTTATCTTATTTAAACTAAAATTAGAGATAAAACAAAAACTCAAGCCCAAGTTGAAACCCTAACATAGTCTAAATGCAAATGTCTACACCTTCTTAGGCTAATAATAATAAAAAACCTAAGTTATACAACTATAATAATAATGTTTTTAGTAATGGAATCACTGAGTCACATCATGTTCAAATGGTATAAGCACCATCCACTCATCCTATACTACAAATACAACTTATTCCACAAATGTAGCCTATCTAGCAAATGTAATTTATGCCTCAACCTAGGCTAGATCCTCAAATTCTATAACTACCACCTTTACAAATCTCTCTTCCATGAGGAAGGCCTACTCCTATAATCTTAAGCAACCCTGGTGAGCCTATTGTGGTAGTGTTTCAAAAACTAGCCATAGATCATATGATTAGTTGACCAATTCCCAAACACTTACCATATCTAGATCTTTACAAAGAGTATGAATTATATGAATACCATCATGATCACAGACATTTTATATGTTGTGAAATTTTGAATCACCTTATTGATAATACATTATAAAATGGAGAGATCATATTGGATAAAAAATCATCTATTTCCAATAAAAACCTAGTTATCTACCAAAATCCTTTTACACAACATAAAAATACCAATCAACAACATCAAAAATGAAGACCATAAAAAAATCCATAATAAAAATAACAATAAAAAAAGTATCAACAACAAAAATAGCAAAAACATCAATTACCGAATGGAAGGATCCAAGGCTAAAATGACCCAAATAACCAATAAACCTATCATGTAGCTACACATGACTATAATAAATTTTTAGGTTGTATTATGGGTGGTCATGTTTCTACCATTACCGTCAATCTTAGACTAAATGCCAATAGACTAAGACTATTTCCTAATATTGTCAATCAACCCACCAATGCAAATAATCCTTCCTTGACTTATGACTATAGCCAAGTGCAATAAAAATTAAGGATTACAATTTTAGGATCTTATGTTGGTAACTCTTCCTTGCCCTATGACCACATCCAAGCACACCAACAATTAATACTTACCCTCTCAGGCCCATCTCCATAATTTTATAGATACAATGGTCCTATACATAATTCATATTATGAAATCACAACTTGATAGTCTAAAATAACCATACCAAACTCACAACCCCTACCAATGAGCCAATCTAGCCTATTATGCCATCTAGGATTAAACCAATTACCATTATTAAGGAAAGACATATGACATTATGGAACAAATCCAAAAGACACCCATACAAATCTCTATTTTGGATTTGTTACATATGTATACCATCCACAAGAATATCCTTATAGAACTCCTAGGCCAATCCCAAGTTATAAATGACATTACACCAGATAAATTTCAATCTTTTGTTAGACACATATCCCTAGACAAATAGTTAACCTTTAACCAAAGTGATATTTCATCCCTTGGCCCTCTCCATAATAACCTATTATACATTGAAGTTATCATCATATGGAAAAAATTTAAATATGTCATCATAGACAATGTATCAGGCCTAAATATTGTGTCTCTGAATCTAATCAAGCATCTTGGATATGCAATAACTAACCTCTAGTGAAAGACTATTACTATCAAGGCATGTGATAATGAAGAGTGAGAATCAAAAGGAACCATAATTTTTATAATGATCATTGGGACTTTGACCCATGATACACTTTGCCACATGATAGACTTAGATTTACCCTACAATTTTCTCTTGGGAAGACCATGGATACATGAAATCCCCTCAACATTGCACCAATGTATCAAGTTTCTTCACTCTAGGATGGAGGTCACTATTCATGAAGATTTACAACCATATGAATAATAAAATAATTTGGAGGAAAAATATGAAAGCTATTATTACTATTTTAGTATATAATTATTGCCAAATAAAGATAAACACAAAGAGATGATTGTTCAATTTCTAGAGGCCAATTGTATAGACATTGATAGCCTTGCCTCAACTCACACACACCTCTTATTTAAATCTCTGATCATTTTACCATTTTAGACAATGGTCAAGGAGAGTATTTTACCAATGACACATTCCACATATCCAAGCTTCCATAGAATCCCAAGACCTATAGAATACCTAAAGCTAAGCCAATTTTCATAGAATGGTGATGAAATGGAAAAGGAAAGATTCATAGCCTATCACCTACTATTTTTACACCTACCACTATCTAAGAACATGAACCACATGACAATGATGATTCTTGATTATAAAATTATAAATTGGTTGATTGTTATTGAATTTCAAGGTATCATATTCCTAATATGATCATGGATATCCAAGAATATGAAGGTATAGGCTTGTGGATAAATCAATAGGGTACTCTTGAAACCATTTCTATGACTAGATACAAAGGAAATCATGGTTTTAGATGTAAATTACCTAGGAGTGACCCCACATATCTCATTCATGTTCCAACGCTAATGAATAGTGACAACAATCCTAATAGAAAAGTAGAATTTGATTATAGCATATAAAAATACCTTTTTAGTACCATCTTATTTGACCCATATACCATTTACACAATTATGCTAGTAATTCAACATTCCCTACTTACCCTTTATCATCCTCAACTAATATAATGGGAATAATAAAAATCAACCATACCTTTATATGAGTTTGATAATGA
The DNA here is from genome assembly GCA_037957365.1 of Torreya grandis. Lineage (NCBI taxonomy): Eukaryota > Viridiplantae > Streptophyta > Pinopsida > Cupressales > Taxaceae > Torreya > Torreya grandis. The sequence goes on along the minus strand of JARHVA010000511.1, from coordinate 108,477 downwards.
TGAACTCTTTTGTGATTTTTTGGGCCTAAGATATAATGTTCCATTGGGAGACCACAAACAAGGGTTCTCTATTAAATTGTATCTTGCAACCTATTTTAGAGAGTAGGTGAACATCCTTAGAAAAAAAAACAAAAGAAAAAAAATTGAGGTCTGAAAGTGAAAACCTATTTGAGGTACTTTTGGACTAGGGTAAAATTAAAGAAAAAGGCTTTTCTCTTGGTGAAAACCTATTTCAGGCACTAATAAATGGAGATTCTCACCCTTTTTTTAATGAATGTTGAGAGACCACTAATAAAAAACTTACTTTTTTATCTAAGCTCAGTATAAAGGAACAACATGCCTTTGATCAAATTATCTTAGACTATCATACATTATTTGTTACATAGCCATTGCTACTATTATGATATTTAGATTCATACTTCTTGGGAAAACTTGAAAAACTTATCTAACCATATGACTTTGACATTGCTATCCAATTTACATATTTACCAACTATTCCAGAAGATGGCTTGATTCTCATAGTAGGGGATACTACTAAAGTCAACTTTAGGAATCAGAAGGACCTAAAGTGTATTAAACTAGGTGCATCCCTCACTGAGGAGGAACATGAAGTTTTTGCATCCCTTTTGGAAGGATTTTATTAAAATATTTGAATGGGCCTATTCAAACATTTTGAGTTTGGACCCCACCTTGGTTTTACACTAACTCATTGTATATCTTGATCCCAAACCCATTAAGAAAAAAATAGATAAGATGCATCCTTATATTATAGTGTTAATTAAGAAAGAGTTGGAAAAAATCTTGGAAGTGATATGCATTGAACTGACCAACTATTCAGAGTGGATCTCAAACATTATGCCTATCAGTAAAAATCTAAAGGAATTAAAATCTACACTAATTTTAGGGACATCAATAAGTGTTGCCTGAATGATGGCTTTACTCTACCAAATATTGGCATGATATTTGAATCCAAAACTAATTATTAACTACTTTCCTTCATGGATGTTTACTTATGATATAACCAAATTAGGATTGTGCTAGAGTTTCCACACAAAATAATGTTCACCACTCCTTGGGGAGCATTTTTCTATCAAGTCATGCCATTCAATCTCAATAATGCCAAGGAAATATACAAGAGGGATGTGACCATTATATTTCATGACATGATGCATGATATCGTCAAAGACTATGTAAACTACCTATTGGGTAAATATAAGATCCATGTAGATCATCCCACCCAACTACGAAGGATATTTGAAAGGTTTTATGAGTACAAGTTTTGACTTAATCCTGAGAATTATGTCTTTGTTTCACTTTAGGAAAATTATTAGGCTTTCTTATCTCTCATTGATGTATTTAATTTAATATTACCAAGGTCTAAGTCATTACCAATATGCCTCCACCTTCTATTTTGAATTAAATCCATAGTTTGTAAATTAAAATCTAGTCTTTTAAATGTTTCATTTCATAGTTGGCCAATAAATGGCATCCTTTCACTCATTTATTGAAGAAATCCATTACATTTATTTAGGATACAAAATGTCAAAAATCCTTTAATCACCTAAATAAATACCTAACCAATCCACCTATTTTATTACTACCAATGTTAGGGACGTCAATTCTATTATACTTATCTACCATTAACAATGCCCTTTGAGATCAACATGATGAAAATGGGAATTAAAATGTCATGTACTATCTAAGCTATACACTCATAGTATATGAACATAACTATAAACCAATATAAAAATATTGAATAGCTATAGTCTTTTTAGACCAAAATTTGCATCACTATATGCTTAATAACAAGACCATAGTCATTGTCAAAGTAGATCCACTTAAGTATCTACTATCAAATATAGCTCTCCAAGGTCACATGGCTAAGTGGATCATGATTTTGAGTGAATTTGAAATTGAGTACGTCAATAAAAAGGCCATAAAGGTATAGGTACTTACATATCAGCTTATTCAAACTCTCCTTTAAGATACTAAACTACTAATTTTTGCATTCCCAAATGAGTCTATCATGACCATCATAGAAACACCTCTTGAGGAACAACACTAGAGGTTGTATTTTGATGGGTAATTCACATATCATGGATTAAGATCCAATTTTATATTTATTACACCATAAGGGGATCTCATTCCCCAATTATTTTGTATCATATTTCCTTGTATTATTAATATGGATGAATACAAATCACTCCTTACAGGGCTTCATCAAGAAGTACAATGGAACATTCAACATCTCTTGGTTTATGGTGATTCTCAGCTAATCATCAAACATGTTATAAACCAATTCCATACCAAAGATGGTAATTTGGTAACATATAAGTCCATCATGGATACTCTCAAGTAGAAAATTGTGCACATTCAATTTGAACACATTCCTTAGGCCAATAAAAATATAATATATGATAAGGCAAAAGGCTACTAGTTACTCATTAAACATTTTATAGTACCTACTCATGAACCTTCAAACATTAAAATGATATGTGACATTATTGGTCCTATTTCTATTTGGTATTAAAACTTATATAACTAACTTCATGACCAAATTCTTCCACCAAACCTTTCATGAAAGTAATAAAAAGACTTCACACACCAAGTCTCTTTATATACCCTACATGGCCTAACCCTTTATCACATAAGCTTTGATGGAAATTTTCTTCATTATGTTAATTTGGTAGAAAGAACATTAGCATTAAGGGAAGTTCATGAAGGATTTTGTGGAGCTGACACTAGTAAGGCTAACGTTTCCAAAAATCTCCTATGTATTGGTTATTATTAGCCAATAATGAAAGCAAATACAACTGCTTATGTAAAAAGATGTAACAAATGTCAAAAGCTTTCAAATTTGATTCATGCTCCAGCTAGAACACTCAAAGAAATGACTACAACATGGTCATTTTTAATGTGGGTACTCACTCTTATTATGAATATTAACCCTACATCCTTAAATGGTCATAAATATATCCTTACTACCACTAAATATTTCACTAAGTGGGTTGAATCTATATCCCTCACTTACATGATTGGAATTTTTTTTCCAAATTCATCTTTGACCATCTTATATGATGCTATGGTATCCCATCCAAAAATATATTTTATAATTGTATACCATTTAAAAATAAGGATGTCAAAGAATGTTGTGATGAATTTAACATTACCCAACACTTTTCACTACATATTAACCATAAGGTAATGGCCAGGTAGAGGAATATAATAATATTATTATCAATATTATTAATCATATTATTATCAATATTATTAATAATATTATTATCAATATTATTAATAATATTATTAATGATGTTGGCCACAATTGGCACTTTCAGATCTTATATGCCCTCTAGGCTTACCATACTCTAATAGGAGCCACACCATATTCCCTTATCTATGACATTGACTCCATTCTTCCCATTGAGGTCAAGTTTCCTTCTCTACATATTTCTTTGAAGCATATCCTTGATGATGATGATTAGAAAGTTACTCATATGTAAGAACTAGAGTTATTGGATGAAAAATGCATGGTTACTATAAATAACCTTCAAGCATATTATAATTAGTTACATGGTTAATATAAACAATATGTCAAGCATAATGAGTTTGAACATGGTCATCTTGTCCTCAAAGAAAACTAGAAGAACACCACAACAAAGAAAACTAAGAATAACATTTTCAAGCTTAATTGGATAGCCCCTTATGTCATTATTGATAATTATGGATCTAGAGCTTACATGTTAGTTACATTGGATGAGGATTAACTTGATGATCCCATGAACATAATACATATCAAGTGTTATTTCACTTAAGATACCCAAAGTATTATCTACGAGGATTGTATACATCCTACCGTATATCACTTTCCTTATACCATACCATATTTTATTCTTTCCATACCTTCCCTAATTGGTTGAGATTATTATTACCCTCCATTACCCACCCTTTTTTACCTTAGTTATGATCCATTAGTTCTTTTATCACTTTTAGAGAGGAGGTTTAGATGAAGTTTCAATAGTTGATATAGTATTTTGTAAAGAGGTAGTATCTTAGGGTAGTATGATAGTGGTTAGGAATATGCATTCTTCATTATTTTTATGTTATATATCATTCTTAGTGATACTAATTATAAATACCTTTGGGAAAAATAGTATCATTGACCCATGCCATTATTTCTTTATTATAATCACCTTTTGGAAAATTAGGAACATTCATATTTTTTGTCTACATATCCACATCACTATGTTATAGTGTAATATTTACCTAATCCTTGAACTTACTAGTACCTAGTTAGATTATTTTACTATAAGGAATCAAGTACAATGACTTGAGGTCTCATTTTAGACTATGTAGGTAGCACTTGATTTATTTTGAGGTCAACTTGATCACACCATAATCCATTCTATCACCATTTTATGAGAACTTTATGTTTGAAGGCTCTCACCATTTTACAAGCATGTTTATTCCACGCTCTTATCATTTTGTGAGTTGGACCATTATATATATCATTATTCTTGATCAATTTAAGATGCCTAAAAATTTACAATAATATTTGAAAATTTTTAAACCTCCTAAAAATCACAAAATCATGAAAATTGGCTTATAATTTCCATGCAAAATATAAATCTATCATTTTTCTTTGGGATGTGCCATTTTATATATTTAGTTTCTTTCCAAAACATATTAGTATTTTTCCTCCCATTTCTAGAAGAAATACATTGTCATGAGGTTTGTACTAACTATGTAGGCAACACTTGGATATATGGGGCATCTTGAGTTAGCTTGGTCATACCATCCTTTCTTTTTTGACCACATCATTACCTTAAGGATTCTAGGACTCCTAACTAATTCACAATTATAAACTTATCCTTTAGTTTCCCCATCATTATGGACCTTATCCATATGCTCTAGTCATTTTATTAGTTTATATTATGAGCATTGTGCATTCAACTTTGATTTACTAATGACCACTTGGAGTTTCCAATGATCTCTCCATTATATTAGTTATTTATGCTCTCTCCATTTTATGAGATTCTTATCATTCATAACCTTATATGTCGTAGACACTATGAATTACCAATTTAGTTCATTTTTGGATACTCATATCTTTCCTTTCATTGTGGTTTTATATTCAAACACACTCTCATGCTCATGTAATTTATTTGTGTTAACACTTTCATGATTGTAAATGTCATCCCTCTCTTTTTATACACACTCACTATTTCACGAGACCATTCCCATATTCATATACATGAAAATCACGTTTCCTTATCATCAATTTTACTATATCCCATATCCTAGAAAAACTACATTTGGCCTCAAGTTCATGTTGGATCTGCCATCCATATAACTATGTAGATAGTTTCCACTTGCCTAGTTCTTCTAGAGTCAGCTTCGTTTCCCATTCCTTTCTTCTATTCCCCCACATTTTTATTTTTTCCTTTATTTTTGTTCCTTATAACCCAAGGGAAATATTTTTAGTCTTTTGTTCTTGCATTGTTATACCTACATCATTACTATATAGCTTAGGGGTCACCCTATTTCCAAGAATAACACCTCTATTACACATGCATGAACAATTTGTATTTTATTTGTAACAACATTGTAATTAACTATTTTGTATGTTTTTCCTTTTTCTATTTAGATTAGTTTATTTATTGCACTTTTATATTATTTATCTTGTTGATTTATTTATTTTTTATTATTTTGTTTGTTTATGACCATGTTCATTTATTTTTATTGGTGTTTTTTTAATGTTTATTGATGTTTTGTTATTTTTTATTATTTGTGTTTGATTTTATTCTATTTTAACTCTTTTTATTTTATTTATTAGTTACCATAGGATTCTTACACTTTATTTACACATAAGTCTTGATTAACCATATCTCTTAATTTAATTATGAATTAGTGTACTTTCCTACACTTAGTTTATTGCAGTATATTTTCTTGGTATTTGATTTTTCATATCTTATGCCTAAGTGATTTGTAATTGAATTTAAACTAAGTTTCCCATGATTTGGATACACATTATTATTATATTTATCTATAACTATGATGTACAATATCCCAAGCTACATCAAAAATTAGTTCAATGGAGCTTACAAGCAATGGTCTTGTATTACTTCTTCTGGTTCACACTTGGGAAAATTCTTGACACATTCTCATACTACCCAAATATAGGTTAATTAACTCAAAAATATATAGTAATCCTTTCTAGTTAGGATGTGTATCTCCATACTAGTAGATAACCCAAATTCATGCTTATTCTCTATGCCAACTTAATCTTACTCCATGAGTATGGATTCAATACGTAGCACCCTTTCTTTATTTTCCCTACTGGGGAAAATTTGAATTGTATCATGCTTCCATCTACCCTATTGGGGCAACCCACTGTGCTAATGATTATAACTACCTCTAGGTAAATCATTATTTTTAAATCTATTTGCCCTATTGGGGAATTTTAATTATGATAATGATTATAACTACCTTTAGGAAAATCCTTATTTTCACCCCCTACCATTCTAGGGTACTTTGTTATGTTGATGATTATAACCACCTTTTAGAAAACCATTCTTTTTAGCTACCCTCTTAGGACACTTCACTATCCTCATGATTATAACTATATTTGGGTAAATAATTAACATTCTTTTTCCCTAAAAGGGCATCTCACTATGCCATTTATTATAAATTCATTTGGTAAAATTAGTATTTCCACCATTGGTACCTATAGGTTACATCATTTCCTTATTTTTGAGGGAATGTTTGTTGAGCTTATTGGCTACCCACTCCTTTAGTGGGTATCTAGGGCCTATCTATCACCTTTTAGGGCATTAGCCAAGGAATTAAAAAAAAAATCATTCTTTGAGAAGATGTTATTATACCTCTACCTAGAAACATATTCCTAAACAAGCAAAAACTATAGACACCTCATTTTAGCCATAATTGTGTTCCAACCAGAGTTTAGATTGATTTCTACCAAATAATGCAAATTAATCCTAATAGTCACTAAATATCCCAAATTCATTTGTATATCAGACATTAGTGATCAAAATCATGTTGAGGCATCTTTATTTGGGGTATTATCCTATATACAATAATAACCTATTATGGATTCATCTCTAGTCAACTTGTGACCTAGTAAATTGATAGTTTAGCCATTAGACCCATTAAATAGGGCACTTAAACAATTCCTAAAGTGCAAAAATGATCAACATAATTAATTAAATAAGTAAATAAAATTGTATGATTAAGTGAAATTTTCATGTGTAATTAGGGAAAATGAATTTTGTAAAAAGGAAATTCTAATAAAAATGAGGTCATGATGATGTCATCATCCTCAAAGTCAAAGAATTGAAAATGTCTCCCTTAAATCATTAAATTTATAAATGGAGAGCCATGCTTAGTAAATGGGATCTCTATCCCAAATATTAATTATTTGTGCCCTCTTTAACTCAACTAGGGTTAAATTAAACTTAATCATTGTTAAATATAACATAACTATACTTGGGTTAGAGTTAGTTTAGAAGGCTATAAATACAAGGCTTCACCTATTATTCAAGAAGCTCTTTTGTTATAATATTATCATGCCAAAATACCTTCAAGGAGCCACTTTGTGTAATGTTATAATTCTTATTTTTTGAGAGAGAGAAACCAAGCCAAAGCTAAATCCAATCCCAGCATTACCAAGGTGATAAGGAGAGATGATGCAAGGAGCACCATTTCCAAAAATATTTGACCACATGACCAATAACATTCCTCTATGGAAATCGTACAACTCTCTCTCTCTCAATGAAGGTAAATATTTTTTGTTTTTGTCTTCTATTAATGGTTAATTGTGTTATTCTCCTAATCCTTGAGTGTCTAGGCTTGAGGTGTTAACTTAATTAGTGTGTTTTTATTTGGTTTTTAATTATACTAACACTATACAATCTCCCCTATTATATTCTTATTGATCACATTTATTGTCAGGGAGCCACGAATTCACCATATCTTGCCTATAACTCATTTTAGGCATAGGGAATTCGTAATACCTTTCAAAATCATTCCCACTTATATATGCTCATGGTGTCTCTTTTATATTAAATTGTAATATTTTCATATAAACTTTTCCATTCACTAATAAATCAAATAACAGGTCAATGTAAGGCATTATCTATGGATTAGTTACAACGTTATGGAGGTTAACTATTTTTATTTCCAAAAAGCCATCTTCATACCTCCATGTGAAAATTAAAATTTGGTATTCAGTGTTGTATGGCTTGATTGAATCACACTAATCCCAAATAGTAGAGTAATTCTTGAAATCATGATTGAGAGATACATAATCAAATGTTATATAAGTGTATTCAATCAGCCATGCAATTGAATATGTAGAATTAACTAGAATGTGAGATGAGGAGGTCATTCAAACTTTGTCGAAGAATGCCTATGATATGAATAATATGTAAACTCTTAGTTGTAATAGAGTTATGAATTTAGGGTTCATAATAGAGTTATAACTTTTTAGTTTGTACTTGATAGCTAGAAGGCATGTGATTAGACTAAAAGAGGTAATTCAAAATATATTAATTTAGATGTGTTGTTAATGAGAATTGAATTTATTAATTCATCAATTCATGTGAATTAATTATATCAATGAATTTCACTCCTTTTAAAATTTATTATTTTCATTTGAATTTCATACTGATGACTTCTAAGGATTTTGTTATCCTTGAATTTAGTAGGCTCAATTCATGGGATAACCCCAATGAAACTTGTTTGTTTCATAGCCCATGAGATATAAGATCACAAAATGAGGTAAATCTCTACCTCTTTGCATTTATTTTTCTTAATAAAGTTTATCTTTTGAGGGAATTTTGCATCCCATGCAGTTCAAATAATTTTCTCCAAACTACACTTTATTTTTTATGTTATGGTAGAGAATTTTTCCAACCTTGCATGTGCTTTATGCAAAGTCAAATATGTTTTTGATTTTTCATATGTAATGGTAGAGAATTTTTTTGAAATTACACATGCAAGAGTGTTATTTTTCTCTGACTTTACATGTGCAAATTTAGAATTTTTCTTTACTCCTGCATGTGGGCCCACCATTATATTGGTAATTAATACATATTAACTATGCTTCATATATATATTTAACCCATGTAATTTTTTATTTTTACCATTATATTTTATCTTTCCTCACCATTTTTGAGCTCATGTGCATCCCTCCTCACCATTTTCAAATCCACTTGTTCTATTCATCATTTTTGTCGATTGATCCAATTCGTCTGTAGATTATTCCTCATCAAACTTTTGGTGAGTGATTTATTTTCCTTTATATGTTTCTTATTTAGGGTTTAGTTTTAATTTTCATTATTTTATTTTTGTTTCTTTATGGTTTTTGTTTGATTGGATCTATCTGGTTCTTATTTTATGTTATTATTACCCTCCTTTCCTTGCCATGTTTCATATGTTTGAATAAATTAAAATAGTCATGAAACAAACCAAAACCCTAGGGTGAAATATAGAGAATTTTCTTTGACGTGCACCCTAAACCAAATTAACCAAGTCCATACACTTTGGATAATATTTTATAGGTTTCACACCTCCATTCACCTAAAGGTGCATTTTAGATAAAATTCTCTAAAGTGCACATTTTACTTTTTCCCATGTACTTCAAACTATTTTCTCCAAAGTGCACGTCACTTTATGCAATTTAGAGAAAATTATCCAAAGTGCATACCACTAATTCCTCAGTGCACTTCAAATATTTTTCTCCGAAGTACATGTAATTAGGTACACTTCAAATAAAATTCTCTGAAGTATAGGTAAGTTTGTCTTTCCCATGTAGTTAAAAGAAAATTCTTTGAACTACACCTAGCCTTTTCTCATGTAGTTTGGAGAAAATTATCTGAATTAAACCAAAGTGCTCTAACCCATCATGCAGTTTAGAGAATATTTTTAAACTACACTTTTCCCAAAAAATACAAAAATGTTAACTTTGGATAATTAAATTTTCTTACTTGTAGCTATCCAATCAATGCCAAATATCTCTCCAAATAAGAATAAAATGAAGTACAAGTATCAAGGTGTCTTCCCATTATCTGTAGTTGATTCAAATGTGGATCAAATTAGAGATACAAAAATTAGTCATGTAGAATGGTTGAATTCTTATAGATATTGGGAAGATAACCCATTGCACCTCATATGCAGCCATTACTTAATACTAAGATCCACTTGGCTACTACATTTATGGTATCAACAATAAGAAATGAGAGGAGCTGAGAATCGAGAATAAAGAAGAGCCTTATACTTCCAAATACAAGCTAAAATTTGTGTTTGTCAGTAAAGGAAAGAAGAAAGGCAAAGAATCAAGTGTTAAGGAAAGTGCTCAAGTGAATAAAAAAGAAGTCCTAGTCACAAGTGAGGCACCAACTCAATCAACAATATGACAAGTGTCTTAGCTAGTGCTTGAATAACCTATACAAGAAGAGACTACTCAATCAGAGGTTCTTTTGGCTAAAATTTCTCAAGTCATGATTTCATAGGTAACATTTTCCATAGTTCATCCTATGAATACACTATACAAGTGGATCTTATTCCTTCTCAAGTTATTCTTTCACCTCTATCTTCACCTCCTAGTGTCGTATTTTTTCAAGTTCCATCGCAAGGTACACTAGACCAATTTTTTGATTCATTATCAAACTTACCTAGTTCTTCAAAGTCATTGGGATCCCTAACTAATTTATATTTCAACCAACAAAATATGGATAAATTAATGTCTATACCTTCCTTAAAGGCATCAACTTAGGTTCCTATCACTCCCATGTCCAAAATGTCTATAGGAACTAAAGTGGTGGTCACTCCAACCCAAACTCCACCCGTTATTACTACAATCACACTGGTGTCAACCCAATTAACAGATACCTCCATCACATTGCCTTCCATTCCATTTACTTCACAATCCATTATCCCTTCCCAAGTATCCCAAGATTTAACATCCTTTATCCAAAGATATCCATCTCCTCTTCCTCCTTGGTTGGCATCATAAACACCTAAGAAGAAGAGCCAAGTAGGGACACTGTAAGATTTTGATTTTGGTCATCTTGTTCCATTAAAGCCCAAAACAATAAAAAGGCCAAAACTATGTCAAGGGTAATTTTTGATTCTAGGAATAAGTATGTTAAATTTGAAGCGCCTCTTGAAGATAGAAACATTGAATATATTCAAGCATTTGAATATGCAATGAGATGAATAGAAATTGGGTAACAAACTCATGAAGGTGCAAAGGAATATTTGTAAGCAACAATAGATTCCTTGATTGAGAGATATGATAAGGACAAAAAGGCCAAAAATCAACTCAAAGTAAAAGTAGAATAGATAACCTTTACTTTAAAAAAATTCACTCAACCTTATGAATCCATTGATCCTATTGTGCATGAAAATAATGAAAGAGCCATTTAACTTGTACAAAAAATTGGATCCCAGCGTCATGCAGTCAATGCCTAGATTGAGAGATTAAAAACATAGGGTATCCAATGTTTGCATTATATCATTGAATTTTTGAAGAACCTGAGTGAAGTGAGAATAAAAATTTAGAAAAAAATTAAAACACTCACTCAGGATTTGGAGTTGACTAAAAAGGATACTGATACATGGGCTCAAATTTGAAAATTCAAACTAGAGCTTTTGGTTGAGTAGAAGGTCATTCCAAACAAGAAAATATTAATTTAATATAGGAAAGCTATGAAGAATAAAAGATAATTTCTCAAGAATCTAGTTAAAGATCTTGAATAATATGAAGATATGTGTGATAATAAGATGTCAAATCATGTAGAGAAAATTGGAAAACTCCCCTATCATGTTAAAAATGATTCTCAAGAAATTCTTCTTGTGGATATTTTTATTCAAGAATTTATGTCTTTGATTTGAATAAATATTTAAATAGGTACTTTCATGCTATACTCCATCAACAAATTGATTGAGTTTCAGGTAATTTTGAATAAATTACAGAGAATCATGGACAAAAGCAAATATTTGTTGGTTAACTTAGAAGATTTAATTGCAAGGGTACTTGTCATCTCCAAAATTAAATTAGGTCTAGATAATAGTTAAATTAAAGCTACATTGAAGAGATATGAGGAATTTTTAGAGAATAATAAAAAGGAATAAATACATATGTCTAAGGATAGTTAGTTTACTTTTGTAATTTTCCATATGTAGTTTTGTTCATTGTAAATTACACGTATAAAAAGTACATAGTCCTAAGTCAAATAGGATTTTTTTCAATTAATAATTCAATGTATTTAAGTTTTTCCTATTTTTGTTCATATATCCTCTATATAAATAGGAGGATTTTCTTTGTAGAAAACATCACCAATTGCTATAGAGGGGAAATGTTGCTGAATTGAGAAACAATTTTGAAACTTTGTGTTCATATTATAAATCAAACATTTGTTCAATATAATAAAATCAATTGATATTTCAATTTTTGAGTTGAGATAAACTTGTGGTGTGTTGGATATGTAATTATGTATTTTCCATTACACTTTCTTATGAGTTGATTTAATTATGGTATAAAATTTCTATACAACAGAAGATGCCAGGAAGCTGATTTTGAAGTCTTTGAGATACTTTTTAGTTACTAGGTTTATAATCACATTGAAATTGAATTACTAAGGAGACTTTGGGCTATCATTTATTCTTATTTTTTAATTTTAATCTTTGTTTGGAATAAGGTGAATAATTTGGGCTGCACTTTATTCTATCCTTTAAGTTTACTTTGTTGGTATTATTCTTGTTAATCTTTCAGCTAACAAATCTAAATATCAATTATATTTGGTTCATCAAGTGATCTTAGATTTTCAAAGTATATCACAAATAATAAAATGAAGTTTGTGATTCAAAATCAATTTTGAAAAAAAATAATTGGATGATATGACAACACCCACTATGATAAAATTATTGAAAATAAGTGTAAATAATTAAGTGTTGTGTTAGTTAACAATAAAAGGCAGCCTCCCCTTATTTTGAGGAGAGATTTTATCTCATCACACTGTGGTTGAAATAACCATTTTGATACCATTATTTTGGTAACAAAATATTCACCCAATAGATTTTACTACCATATGGCTTATTATGCTTACTCCCTGGTGCTTAGTCATCAATGTGTGATAGATGTCTCTTTTATGATATTTCAAGCTTAGCATTGGTTTCTTTATTATTTATGTATGTGTTTATGAATGACATGTGTCTATGAATTACTACTATGCTTATAGTTGAGTCATAGCTTGTTGTGTTCTTTCACTTTTACCATAGGTTAATTGGATGATGTCACATGGACATCTCTCATTGTTCTTCTTACCCAAAATGCTTTATATAAGGAACTATGATAATGTCACCTCTAGGTTACTAAGATGATGACACATGTATGAATTTCATTTCTTTGATTAACAAAGGATATTCATACAAATGGACATGTTGACATCACTTTTGGGCTAGTAGGTGACGACACATGGATAATTCTCATTATTATGCTTTCTTGGTCCTTTCGATACAAATAAAATTATGTATCTCACCTCTAAGTTGGTAGGATGATGACACATGGATGAATCTTGTTTATCTACCTACCTAGGTATTTTCATACAATCAACATTATTGATTTCACCTCTAGGAGAGTGGGATGATGACATATGTATGGATCTCATTGCTCCACTTTCCTAATAATTTATGTTTAAAGAACACTATTGACATCACCACTAGGTAACTTACATTCTTCACTTTGGCTCTAGGTTAGTGAATTGATGTCATATAGAAAGAGAAAATAAACTTTGGGAGGGTTCATGAAATACCTAAGTATGAAAAATCTTGTTTAAGACATACATATATAAATAACCCTCTAAAATCATAACAAGTTATCCTAGTTAGGCATTAAATCATAAATTAAGTGTACATATAATAAAATGTTGAAGGAAAATTGAAGGTGAAAAGTAAATCATATAGTGTGGGTTATATAAATATTTGATTCTTCCATAACTTTGAAACACTATAAAATTTTAAGTAAATCTTATTGATTGAGTCAAGAAAATAATAAATATCAAGAGAGGTAAACTATTTCATTTTATCATCAAATAAACTCCATAAGTTTTCTCTTTTAAAACTCCATGTCATAGACTTCTATTTCAAAAATCCTAGAATAAGATCTTCAATCAAAAGTGGGTCCCCATTTGAATTTTTAAAATGGTGTGTGTGTGTTAGGTCACAAAGAACTCTTACCCATGTCTAAGCTTGACTCTCTACCTAAATTATAGGAAGATGAGACATACTATGAGTTTCATAATATAATTCATCATTGGGCCAAATATTTTTAGTATAATAGAGATTCTTATAATAAAAAAGATGTAGAACTTTATTTTTACCATAGATAGTAGACATGATTAATTAGATACTCCTAGTCACATTATTTTCATGTAAGAACTATGCATACTTTGACACACTACTAATAACTTTGATAATAAATTGATGCACTTCATCCTAAAGAAACATAACCCTCTAGTGATAAGATCTGACCACCTCTTGATATATATATATATAATATATTACCATGTGTGGGGAATTTTATCTAATTTTTCATTAGTGTGATATATAGCATATATATGGATATAGAATACTCCAAAAAAAAATCAATGATTTTCCATGGCCTACACCTTCACTTCCATAACAGTGTTATCAATATCATTATGGGATGAAGGCATGACCTTCTCCTATACCCACACATTCTCATATATTATATGATATAATTCCTACCCTATTGTAGGTTCCTTATATGAGGCACCTTGTCTTCCTCCTTATTTGTCTCATACTCCTACCTTTTATATAGAGTTCCTACATCAAGAATTCCTTGGATGACTATCTTCAATTATAGATCATACCATGATCAAAGATAGAGGCCAGTTCTAAAATGACTTATCAAATGTTATTGATGATGTATGTCATGATATATATCAACATTTTTAAACACATGTTTAGTGAACTACTATATTATTATTCACATGATCATTGGATTAGATATAATATTTATAGTTGATTATGAGTATCAGTTGTGCCTTATTATTTAGATTTTACTTATCTCATGGTTCTCTTTCATTTTAAACACTTTATATTCCTATGTTGTTCTACCTTTTGTTTTTTTATGGCATTAATTCATCCATTTCACTTAATTTTAACCTTTGTTTAAAAATTAAAAATTTGAGTAACACCTTCAAGTCTTATTTTATGATGTTTTTCCTTTCATTTTATGGTAAAAAATTTAATACATATCTCTCTCCCCCCCTCTTTTTTAGATGATCACTACTTTCATAAGTAATTGTGCTACCTATTTTGTAAGATAATACAACCTCCTAATGACTTGGATACTGTTACACCCTTATCCTAAGTGCATATAGGGATATGTGTGGCTTATTCATGGCTTACATAGCTTTGATATTATCTCATTACATTTCTCTATATTCTTATTATGGTCATCCTATGTAATATCCATGGCTAAGTAAAGTATATAGGAGGTAGTGGTTAGTTTTTTATCATCATATTTTACATTCTTCTCTTATTTCATTGTTGTGGAGGTTGCTCGTTGAAGTGGCCCTATCATTATTATCATGTATTATTCTCTTTTGTCAATTATTATTGTGGATATGATTATTCTTATTTTAATTCTTTGATATTTTATTCCATTATTGTAAACATCTAGGTTATTTAATTACAAGTGGTATCATAGCATCGATTTGGGCCTATTTTTGGTAACAATAATTTTTTATGGATCTAGTGTTACATTCATATGAAGAGATAAAAGGATAAAATTAACATAAGTTGTTATCCTATAATAATTTATTTTTTATACCATTAAAGTATTATTCAATATTTTTTTAAGTCTAATTTTTTTTACCCTTGTGAAAATTAGTAATCATTGGATTCATCTTAGTGAAATTATTATAAAAATATAATTTTTTGGTTCAAATTTTTTTATCTTGAAACCCTTCATCCTAGGGTTTATGTATGGCTAGTTTGAAAACTTATAGATGCGAGAAAGGTAAAGACACCCTAAAACCCCCTCACAAATATGATAGAGATTTAAATTTTAGATTGGTTAGTTTCTAAGATATTCAAAAAATTCAATGCAAGATATAAAATATGTTGAAGAAGGATGATATTGATGTTGTAAAAATAGGAAATCTATTGTATAAATTATCAATTTTCAACGATGAGTGCTTAGTTAACCTCTATTCCAGTCTAATATCTATAAAATAATCCTTAGTTACTCAAATTATCTTCACACACTGATAACAATCAGAACTCCAATATTGTTTGAAGCACATGGTGCCAAAAGTGGAAGTGATAAATTTTAATGGTGAGGATCCACTCAGATCAATCAAATAGAAAATTTATTTGATCTAAATTAGACCCTATGTGCATAAAAGGTGATCATGATATCTCTTTATATAAAACTTGAGTATTCCAATTGATATAGGTGGTTATGTGATCAAAATAAAATGAAAAATATTCTTTTTACCTAGTAAATGTTTACTAATAAGTTATAGATACATTATCATAACTTCACTAAAATCTATTTTAGTCATATATCAAAGTTATGATAGACATGTATTGTTAAGAATTATAATTATTAATTATAAAATTCATCCTTACATTTGGATGACATCACTAAGAATAACTTGACTAGAATGGTCTTAGGGGAGATCAATGATATCATCCAACTTGTGGTTCATATGTTTAATCCATCAATTTTTTTTTGAAGAAATACCATTTATGTGCTAGGTAGAGGGAAAATAATTGGCAAAAAAGGGATTTCACTCGATATTGTGAACATAATTTCATAACACCATCATTTCTCAAGACCTAAAATATTTATCCCTTAACAAATTTAAGAGAATAATTTTGAAGGGTTACATTGTGTCAAATATAGTAAGTGGAACAAAGGACATAAATGTGCTGAAAATAAGTTGTTCTACATTAAAGGTGCCACTAAAAATGAAGATGATATTGAGGACACATTTAAGAGTATGGAATAACTAGATGAGGAATATAAATATTATCACCTAATATCTCTCATTATGCCAATTTAGATATAATTACTGCTCAAACTCTTAAGGTGGTGGGATTCCTCAACAAATAAAAGGTGACAATGTTGATTTAATTAAGTATACATAACTTCATATATAATAAGTTGGCTACTTTTTGAACCATTTCATTTATCCAACTCTATAGTTTTAATTCATGATCGTATATGATGGCACAATTAACTATTTTGAAAAATTCCATGGTATTAAGATTGTCATGAAGGATGACTTAATTATCCTATGTTTGATATTCCCATAGGTGGGGATAACATTATTTTGGGATTAAAATAATCATGAATTTGGATGAAATAAAGATGAATTTATAATAATTATTCATGCACTTTCATTTTGAAGGTAAGACATTTAAATTATGGGTATTATGGGCAAAGTCTCCCCAATTGATTAGTTCACATCAGATGATAAATATTATCAAAAGGGGTGGAAATATTTGTCCCAAGATTATTTTTCTTATAAGTTAAACCAACATGTGTCTACACATCATGATTTTGAAATGATTCTTGATGACCATCCATTTTTTTTTGCATAAATCCCAAAGGGACACCACCTAAAATAGAACATGATCATTCCAAAATAATGATTATAAGTAGCATACCACTAAACATCAGACCATATAAGTATCCATATGCTCAGAAAAGTGAAATTGGAAAAATGATTCATGAGATGCTAGAGGCATATATTATCCTACATGGACAAATTTAATATTCTTCCCTAGTGTTCATGGTGCGAAATAAGGATGACACATAGAGGATGTGCCTTAACTACATAGAACTCAATAAGTACAAAATCAAAGATAAGTTCCATATTCTAGTCATTGATTATTTTTTAGATGAATTACATGGTGTTGTTTGTTTTAGAAAACTAGATGTTTATTATATTTATCATTAGATTTGAATCAAAGATGACTATATTCATTTTAAAAACTTTCAAAACTCATAAATGCCATTATGAGTTTATGGTCATGTTTTTTGGTCTCATAAATGTACCATCTAAATTTCATATTTTGATGAATATTTTTTATGTATTTTTTAAGGAAGTTTGTGTTGATGATTTTTATGACATACTAATATACATAAAAACTTTGGAGTAACATTTGAATCATGTCAAAAAATCACTACTGGGTATGTAAAAATATCATATTTATGAAAAATCTTCCAAGTGTGATATTGGCATCCATGAGGTGAAGTACTTGGGTCAGATTGTTTCATATGGAGTCATCAAAATTGACCTTAATAAGATCAAATATATGATGGAGTGACAAGTGCCAAAGACCCTCAAGAACCTTCATGGATTTTTGGAGTTAATGAGGTACTATCATAAACATGTAATAAACTATAATGGAACATAAACTTCACTCATAACCTTGATGAAAAGAGATTCCTTCCATTAGAGTAAATTGACTACTAAGGCATTTGAGCAGTCAAAATATGCTATGTGAACCTCTTTAGTTTTATGACCCCTAATTTTTAAAAAAGTTTTGTGTTGAATGTGATGCATCAAGATATCGCATGGGAGCATTAATCATGTAATAATTAATACCCATTACATTCAATATTTTTCAATTCAAGGGATAAAATAAGATCAATCCAATCTATGAGAAGGATATGGAGGCTATTCTTCAAGAAATCAATCAATTGAGACCTTATCTAATAGGCAAATACTTTTAAGTAAATATTTAACATGATAGTCTAAAAAACATTTTGTAAAAATTATTGTCATCTAAATAGAAAAAAATGTGTGACTAAAATATTAGGTTATGACTTTAAAATAGTCTTTAAGAAAGGAAAAGAGAATGTGGGAGTAGATGCACTTTCTAGGAGGGATGAATCTATTAAGTCACTATTATGTGTAATGAACATTTGAAAAGTAGAGTGGTTAGAGGAAGAAATATTAGAATGGGAGAGTGATGAGGATACATGGGTCCTAATTCATAATCTTTAGCATGGTTTGAGTGTTCTAAAAAATTTGAGTCGAAAAGAAACACATTGTGGTATAAAGATAGATTGTACTTATGTAAGGATTTTTTCTTTAGACATAAAATCATTCAGGAGATTCATGCATCTCCAATAGGGAATTAAATATTTTTTAATACATATCATCACATCAAGAACAATTCATTTTGGGATAGACTCAAATGGATATAAAAAAAATGTGGTAGTATGTATGATTTGTCGACAAGAGAAAGGGGAAACAATTAAGACACCAAGTCTTCTGAAGCCATTATCCATCACTAGCCAATGGTGGGAGGAGGTTTCCATGGATTTCATTAGAAGGTTTTTGATATTTTAAGATTAAAATGTCATCATTATAGTTTTGGATAAGATAAAAAAATATGGTCATTTTTATTCCTTATAACAACCATTTATATCCATTACAATAACATTTATTTTCTTAATACAGTTATAAAGTTGCATGGTACCCAAAAATCATTGTAATTAATCATGATCTTATCTTCACCATTAAGTTTTTTAATGATTATTTTGTAAGTTTGGGTAAAAATTTGGATCATAGATCATCTTATCAGCCTCAATTTGATGGGAAGAAAAAGGTTGTCAGCAAATCCCTAGAAGGATATCTTCAATGTTTTACATTAGATAAACAAGAACATTTAGTTCATTGGCTACCACTAGTAGAATGGTGGTAACACACTTACTTTCATACATATTATAAAATTTCTCCCTCTATGTCACTTTTTTTTTTGTCACCCTCCATACATTATTTCATATTTAAAGGTGAAACCCAAGGTTTGATATGTTAAGGAACACATTTAACATCAACATGAGGTACTAGCTAGTTTAAGGGAAAATTTAGCAATAACACAAAATAAAATTAAGTAATAAATTGATCAACACCATAGTGATAGGAATTTATATATTTATGGTTGTGTATTTGTGTGATTTAAAACAATAATAAGATGTATTTTAATTAATAAAAAAGGGATAAAAAACCTTCTCCTAAGTATTATGGTCCTTATCAGATCTTAAAAAAATTGGCAGTGTGGCATACAAGTCAAAGCTTATCCAATCTAATTACATACATGTTGTATTTCATGTATCTTTCTTTAATTATTTCATTATATATAGATTTTATACAAAAAATAAGTTACCTAAATTGGATAAATAAGCTAGAGTCATTTTGGAACCTTAGGATATCCTTCACACACACACACACACACACACACACACACACACACACACACACACACACACACACACACACACACACACATGCACATATTGAACAAGAAAGAATAAAGAGTATTTGATTAATATATAAAATTAGGAAGATCTAACTTGGGAAGATGAAGCCTTCTTGTAGCATCATCCAAATTTGATTCAACATAGAGGGAAATTTTGTTTTAAATGGAAGGGACATGTTACTTTAACCTATAGTGTGTATAATGATATGTGTGGATGACTTTTGGTTTACATATCTTCCATATTATATTATTATATTTATATTTATATTTATATATGTTCTTAGTGTGATCGGTCTATGTAATAACCATGGCTATGTAGAGTATAAATAGGAGGTAGTGGTTACCTTTTATCAACATATTGTGAATTATTTTCTTATTTCATTGTTGTGTAGGTTTCCTCTTCAAATCGACTGTCATTATTATCAAGTATTCTAATCTTTTATCAATTATTTTTGTGGATATAATTATTTTGATCTTAATTGTTTGATATATAATATTACATTATTAAAAACATCTAAGTAACTCCATTAAATATATATTAAAATATATCCCATGATGTTTTTAATATACTAACCCACATCATTGTGATTAGATACACCTATACCCATCATTGTATCACTTATTACATGAATGGATCTTCAATTATCATAATATAAATTGCATCATTATGATCAGATACACCTATACCCATCATTGTATCACTTATTACATGAATGTATCTTAAAGGATCATAAAATTCCCTTTATTTTTTATTTCCCTTCATTTAAGGCATACATAGGTCAATTTTTATATTACACACTTACTTGTGGGCAAGTCTAGGAAATTTTTGATACCATGGTCCTTGGTACTCTTATTTTGAGACCAAGTGTAATATCTCTTTTGTTTTTCACTTATTTCACTCATGATTGGTTATCCAAATTTGTATGGATGAGGAATGGAAAAATCCATAAAAATTTTCAAATCCATATCTCAAAATAAAAAATTGAATAATCAAAAGGAAAAATACAATCTTAAAAAGTTAGATCACACCAAAATACATTATCTTCATTTGGTAGATATTATACCCTATTTGAAGTTCATATTCCAAATTTTGCCTCATAATATATCTAATTCCATTAGGGTGTGATAGGCCAATAAAATAGGGTATGAGGTCTCATTATCATATATTATCTAATTTCATCTAATTTATCACACAAGTACCTAATCTTTATAGTAGATCAATGGATATTTAAGGGGTCTTGAGGAATTTTGAAAAGTGGGGGAATATGGGACCATTTTAATTTTTGTTTAAACATCCTCTCATTGAATGGTCTATGTAATTTACTTGTTATACCAAGCTTTATGTCTTCTATTTGAAGTGTCTTAGGTTCATGATATCAATAATTTTTTGCACCTTCATACTTATTTAGTGTGTCACATCATTGCTATAGATGTCCACATCACCCACATATAACTTCACACTCATTATTCACATCCTATTATCCTTGACTTTACCCTTTATTTATATCACTTATACATTATTATATCCTCAATCACATTTTTACACTTTTTGTTATTCCATTTTTGAGTTTTACTATAAGAATTTGGATGGGACCAAACTTTCATAAAAAATGTCCACCTTATCATGCCTATTGGATTAGTTTTATATTTATATTGTAAGACATTATTTATGAATGGGATTTTTTCATAAACATATTTACACCACTTTTTCATGACATATTATTTACATCATTCACATGTCATGTGATGGTTATACTTTCTTACCTCACATGCTACCACAAGTACTAAGTTTTATTTTTACACTCATTTAGAGCTTATACCTATTTTCATTTTATTTATTATTATTATTATTATTTTTTGTTTGAATTATATATCACCATTTATTTTATAATTTATAAATTTGTATGAAAATGAAAGTGAATATGAACTACAAATCAATCCTTTCTCAGATAGGATAAATCAGTTAACTATATTGTTAACAATACATTGATAATTGGGGTCATGACCAGTATGGATCTACTAAACCTACCTAATGGATCTATTATCATATGTCATGGCTGTAAAGGGTTCCAAATCCTCTATTTAGGAAACAACATAAAATAACCCTATCTAGGTCTTGGTATTTCAAAGTAATAACAAAATAAAGTAGATCTAATCTAGTGATCACTAAAGCTTATGGTACAAATGGGGGATAAACATAAACAATAAACATGAAAAGAATAAATGTACTCAATTCAATGTATAGGTAATCCTAGTTATGGACATATAATACATTCATAATCTACTATACATACAAATCTATCTATTAACAAAAGAGGAGTGAGAGTTAGTAATACTTACCTTGAAAAAAAACACATTGAGTCTCAATCTCTCCCTTGGGTAATGGTTCTTTGTAAGATTTTGTTATGGTTAATAAGGATCACAAGTATAGGTGATATCTAGGCTATAATACTTCTATTATGCATAAGACATTTACATAAGATAATATTATTCTCCAAGTAGAATTAAACCCTAAGTAATGACTCCTCAAGTATAATGGAGGATAATTAGATAAAGAAGCAAAAATTAATGATTCTCTCTATAGGAAATGGGGTGAAGGATATGTGTGTGTGTGTGTGTGTGTATATATATATATATAATCATTCGAATTTAATCCCTTCCAAAATTTTAGTTAATACAGTCAGTCTAGTTGACCTAATTAGTTAGGAAATAGATAAGTTAGGTCCAAAACTAAGTTGGTGGGGTTGATTTAGCCTTTTCATGTGATTAATTCCTATAACTAAGCCAACCCAATCGATTACATTTGAAAATTAGTAAAAATGGGTTTTATCTTAGATAGGGGCTATTTGAGGTAGTGATTTATTTAGAAGAAAGTGTAATAGAGGTGTCAAATCTTAGGAAAATATATAAGAGGGGTTTGTATTAGTTTTAGGTGGAGGTATAGGGAACAACAATATTGATAAGTACCAATGGCCTGCTCATCCCTTTCCTAGTGAACCCTTTAAGGCATGCACTAAGAGAGGTTGAGACTAGATGGGTTCTTACAAGAGATAAAGCATCAATAATTGATAAATTTTAAAAATACGTGTGTATATATCCCCGACTAGAAGCTCATTACATGTCATGTAGTTATAACATAGGGTTTATTTGAGAAAATACATAACAAACAATAATGAGAAAAATAAATTATAGTATAAGGTAAAAACTTAAATTGCAAGTAAGGAAAAAACTAAAATAAACAAATAATGTATATTTACATTGAATTAATTTTATTGGTAAATGGTCTTATATTGTATTTATAGTTTTTATTTTGGAGGGAAAAGAGATGGCTTTGGAAAAACCTTAAGGATACAAAACTAAAGAACAAATATGAATAAATGTATGGAAGTCAAGATAACTAAAATATGTAGGCATGATGTACTTAGAAATTTGGTAAGATAGGGTGACAAATGTTAAGTTAGAACAAAACTAACCAATAAAAAAGTAGAGTAAATTGGGTAACCAAAAATCCAAGGCTAATAAATTACTAAAAAACTCAATGAAAAATAATCCCTTGGGTAAGATAAGTGGAAAAATAAATGAAACCAAGGATATGTAAAAGTAGTATGATAAGTCTAACATCAATGTATAAAGGAGTAGAAAACTAAACTTTAGAAAAATATGGAAAAGAAAAATTAAAAAAACATTGATGAGTGAGAAGTAACAATCCAAACTCACACAATAATGAAAAAATTACATGAAGTAAAAACATTGGTGAGTGAGAAGTAACAATCCAAACTCACTAAACAATGAAAAAAGTATGAAAATATAGAAATGGACATAGTTTCTCATAAAAAAGAATGATAATAAATGTTTAAATTTTTTAAATGAAACCAATGAAATTATATAAATGTAAAGCAATGGTCTAAAAATAATCCAATAAAACTATATAAATGTAAAGAAATGGTGTAAACCAATGAAAAGTATGAGAATAAGAGGATTATATAAGTGGGGAAGTAGATTTAGAATGAAAATTTCCTATCAAGGTGGGGAATGAAATATATGGTGGGGGAGATGTAGGAATAAAGGTAGAGAAACTCTTTATCGAAGTCAGGACACAAAAATTTAGTTTGTCAAAAAAATAGAACTATTGACATTAAGGAGTCTGAATAACTTCTCCTAACCATGCAAATATTGGGTTATCAAATGAAGTATGAATATTATCCCATGAAGGCTATATGCATGAAAATTAAAATAAACCTACCTTTCCATAATGTGTTTCCCATTCCTTAGTACCCCTTATAGATCCATCAGTTTAATAGGAAGATTAGGTACTTGTGTGAGAAAGTAGGTATCACTATAAATAATTTTGTGTTCTCTTATCCCAATATACTAGCCCACCACACCCTAATCGACCTTGATTATATTATGAGGCCAAATATAGAGTTTTAGATTTGACTAGGAATAGGATGTGTTATGAATCATGTCTTTTAGTGTGATGTTAACTTTTGGACATTTATAATTACTTTTGAACATTGCCTTTTGTTAATGATTTAGATTTTAACCCTTTTATGTATTTTTATTTTCCTCTTCCATATGGATTCAGAGAACCAAACAAGCATGCTAAAAATCACTGTGATTCAAAAATTTGAAACTTGGCTTTTAAGAAAGAGGACTTAGAGGGCATGGTTTCTAAGATTATTTTTTATTAATTTTAAATAAAAGTGTTATGTTGATTTTTACCTTATTTTATCCAAAGTGTAATGAAAGGAAGGGAGATCAAGGGAAAACAAACATGAAATAATTTGAGTGACCTCAAATAAAAAAAAAACGTGACTATGTGAAAGGGATACAATGACAAGTAATTATGATTTATTATCATAAGAATGCATGTAAGTGTATGGAAACATGCTAACGTAATTTTTTGTCCAATTTTTATCCATAAAATAAATAAAAACCAAGGTTCATAATATGAAATCATAAACTTGTAACAATTTCTTAACATTATAAAAAGAACACTCAATTTGTAAAAAGGTTTGAAATAATACATAGATTTTATGAGCAGAGCCTAGTCATATACATGATATTACACTAAAAATCATAAAACATAAAAATAGGTATGTGTAAATGTTGTTATTGGTATTTGTGAGGAATGCTTGGTCCTATCTATTGTCTTACACTATAACTCACAAAGGAAAGAAGATAATGGAATTTTTTTCTAAAAGAACATATTTATGATTGAAAAGAACATGTATTTAAAAATGAATGTATGAAATAAATAGGTATTTATGAGGAAAATTGGGTCCTATTCATGCTATTATAATGAAACTCATGAATTAAATGAAAATAAAAACTAAAGGACCAAAGAGGGGAATGAAAGTTTGTGTAAAGAATAGGTTTTTGAATAGAAAATATTGTAAAAAAAGTCATGCAATACATTCTATTAAGACAATAGATATAATTATGAAAAATAAGGGAGATATTTAACCAAATTATTTATTAAAAAATTACACATTGGTGGATTCTTTGAAAACATGACCTTCATTAGTTTTTAAAAAATAAGTACTTAAACAAATAATGTATTTTACTAAGGACCCCACCATTTTTGGGCATATGTTACTTCTTTGTCATGTGTTAATATAATTTGAGGACTAAGTCACCAACATTAAATGTGCATACTTTGAACTTTTTATTAGGTTATTTATCAATGTGAGCCTTGTTTTGGTGGTTATGCTCTAAAGTATCCAAATTATGTTCATTAATAAAATATAAAGCATGAAGATGAGATTCACATAATTCTTCATCAAGGTTTATACCATGGGGAGATATACCTACTGATGGGAGTTCAAATTTTGATGGTAATACTGATTTAAAACCATATACAAGTGAGAATGGTGTCTCCCTAGTGGGGGTACATACACTACTATGGTAATCCCAAAGTGTAGGATATAAATGGAGTCAATCAGTATGAGTACCTCTAATAATCTTTTGTAATATATTATTTATAATTTTTTTAGTATCCTCTTCTTGGATATTACATTAAGGGTGGTAAGATGTTGAAAATTTGTGTGAAATTTTAAATTTACAACATAATTATTTCATGTCTTTATTTTGGAAATTTTCACCATTGTCAAAGATGATGTTATGGGGAAATCCAAAATGAATTTTTTTTTGGTTAAGAATAAATTTTAAAATAGTGGTTCTTGTGACATTGTCAAAAGGCATGGCTTTTACCCAATAAGTAAAATATTTAGTAGTAGTAATGATAAATACATGTCCATCTTGTGACAAATGTAATTTACCAATGAGGTATATTTCTCATATAGAGAATGGCCAAGTAGAATCCAATGTTTGGATCTCAACTAGTGGTGAGTAGGTAAAATCATCATGGAGTTGATAAGGATTACACTTTTTAGTAAAATTAATAGAACATTTTTATAAAGTAAACCAAAATTAACCCATACATAATCATTTGTGAGCTTTAGCATGTTCACTATAGTGACCACCATAAATGATCCCATGTGCTTGTAATAGGATATTAAGAACCTCTTCTTACATTATGTAATGGAGTAGGGTTTCTTCTATATTATGGTAGTAAAGGGTGTTGTATCAAAAGACATAATTGAAAGCTTGTCTACGTATTTGAGTTTTTCCATGAGATTCCATGTCTAGAGGGTAATTTTGATGTTACATAAATTAGATAATGTTTTTATACCATGAGATTTATCTAATAGTGATAACCTCAATATGATAAATGAGTGAATAATTTGGTTTGATAAAATAAGGTGATTTTTTCATTTGGATAAGAAATTGGGAATCATTAAGTAATTGGTGAGGTTGAAATAGAGATTCTAATGAAGCAATCACATTAGATATGGTATTCTGATATCTTAGAATTGGATCAATGGTAAAAGAGGAAAATTATTTATCAATGATGGTAGCTATTTGATGATATGATATTAGATTTTTCCATTTTTCATTGATAATCACCATTAACCTACTATTAGATATGTTATGAATCACCCAAAGTTTGTATATATGGGATATCTAAGTCAAGTGTGATTTTTGTGCCTAATATTAGAGCTTCATATTCAACCATGTTATTACTGACATAAAAATTTAATAGAAATGCTAAATTTATGATTTACCATGTGGGTTTGTTAGAATACATCCTACCCAACTCCTTGGAGGCATTTTGCACCATTGAGTGGAGTGTCTAGGTGTATTCATGTAAATAAATGGTAACTTCAAGTATTTATTTGATAAATACTTTAGTTTTAGTAGTATCTTCTTGATTATTTTATTTTAGATTAGTAGTGAAAATAATCTTTGATAGAGAGTTTGGTTAAGACCTTGAATATAAATAATTTTTTCATCATGGAGATTATATTGAAGGTGATATATAGTTGGTAGAGGTGCCACCGTAAGTTTTTTGATGATGAATTATCCTTTGATATATTTTTGTGTAAAAATTTGAAGGTCAAATTACATGAAGAGACCATCCATTTCAAAATTATATATCTAGGTAAAAATGCTTTGGATAACAAATGTTGAAGTAGATCATAATGAAAAATGACATAAGTGGTTTGGTAGAGCATATAATGATGGATAATTTTAAATATGAAATAGATGCTAAGGAAATCATGTTCTACTTTGGTATAACATTTTTCATAATAAATGATTCTTAGACTAATGCAATAAATAAAATACTCTACCAGTATCATCTTGTTGGTAAAGCATTTCTCTAACTGATATGGGGGTAGAGGAGGTATCATCATATAAATGTGGTTAAAGAGTAGGAGGATGGATAAAAGATTATTTCATATTATCAAAATATTTTTGACATGAATCTATCCATTCTAGATCTTTTCCATTTTTGAGAAATGAATTGATTAAGGTATCATCATTAAGGTATCATCATATAAGATTAAGGTATCATCATATAAAGGTGGTTAAAGAGTAGGAGGATGGATAAAAGATTATTTCATGTTATCAAAATATTTTTGGCATGAATCTATCGATTCTAGATCTTTTCCATTTTTGAGAAATGAATTGATAGAGTCTATACATTAAGCCATTTTTGGGATAAGCCATCAAATTGCCCAAAGTTTTCCAAGTAAGTGTTTATGTCAAGAATGGAGTGAGGAATATTCATGCTTATGATAATTTTTTTTTGGATAGATAAACACCAATGCCTTGAAGAGATACTAAGTAACCTAAAATTTTACCATGTGTAACTCTAAATACACATTTGTGTGGGTTAGGTCTAACTTTATATTTGATTAATTGATTGAAAATGATAGTTATATTAGTGAGGTGCATTGTATGGATTTTAAATTTCTAAATGAGATAATTTACATAGGTTTTCACTATCTTATGTATAATATCATGGAAAATGTGGATCATTTCACATTGATAGATTTCTCTAACATTTTTAAGATCGAAAAGCATTTTGACGTAATACTAGGTTCCCTATTTTGTAGAAAATATTGTTTATGTTAGTATTTAAGAGTTATGAAAATTTGATTATAGTTTGATAAACCATCCATACGTGAGAACATTTCATATCTAGTTGTGGAATCAACTATAACGTCCATTGAAGGTAAGGTAAAGTTATGTTTTGGACATGCTATGTTAAGATTACAAAAATCAATGCATATAAGAATGAACATGGTGAGTTTTTTTATGAATGGGAACAATATTTGATACTAATTCCAAGTATTCAATATATTTGATGACTTTGGCATTCAAAATTTTAATTATTTATGAAATAATGTAGAAATTTCAAGTAGAATTTGTTTTTCTAACCAATTTTTCATCAGGGTAAGTGATAATATTATGTATGATAATGTTAGGATAAATATGTGGCATATACTCATATGACCAAGTAAACGTTTCATGATACTTATAAAATAATAAGGTAAAGTAATAATTCTCTATTAGGGTGAGTCATTTAGAGATAGTGATAGGTCAAGCAAATGTTAGTGTACCATATTTTATTTTGTGGTTTATTTAGTGAGAATAGCATTTTCATCTTGGATATGGTATGGAGCATGAGGTAGAGAATAAATAGGATTTTTTTAATCATCCAAACTAATAATTAAATTATTAAGATATGAAGATTTTCATGTGATTTTTACAAATTTATGTTGTTATTAGGGAGGATGAGGTTCTCTAACATGGAGTAGTTCAAGTATAGTTTCATCACTAGGGAACATGAGTAATGGTCCATAATATTCAACATATACTTCAAGATCAATGATTTTATTACCATTAAAATCATATTTATAATGTATTTGTCATACATATATGGCTTTAGTGTCTAAGATAATTTCATTTTTAGGTTTGATTTAAGGGGTGTGAGATTAAGTGGTGTTAACTAGATTGATGATAGGTGTGTTAGTATTGTAAATGAATATTCAGTTGTATTGAGATGGATAGACTTAATGGTATCAATGGAAGGAAGAGGTTGTAAAATGTTTAGTTTTATATGTTGATACATAAAATTCTTTCTTAAAGTTTAACAACCTCCTATGGGAAGATTTATAGGTGTGGGACCAAATTGTGGTTTGTAAAGCAACCTCTAAGATTTTAGAAGCCAACTCTTCATTACAAGTTGGTGTTGAAAAGAGAGAAGGAAAGATATGCAAGTAATATTGAAATAACACTTATTGAGATGATACGTGGAGATATTTAAAGCATTAACCTATAATTACATAAAATATATTGAGCCCTTAAACATTATAGACCATAAAGGAGCATAAAACATGAATTAAGACCTATAATGCAAGAAAATATCAATACTATAAAAGTAAAAGAAAATAAATAATCGACATAGATAACTTCCCACTCAAATTGATACAAAACATCACTTCCTCTTCATTTCTAAATGGAGAACAAAATATTTAAAGGCCTCAAGGGAATAATACAAAACATCCAATAACACTTGTGAGGAGCACCTACTAAGGTCATAAAATGAAAAAAATATTAACTACTATTACTTCTATTCTATTACAAATGGTTGTTTACAAAAATATAATATGTAAAAAGTGATAACTATCCCCTTCCATAAGGGATGAGCCTTGAATATATAGGAAAGATTCCCTCTCATAGGGATGAAACCTAGAAATAGACACTCACACCCATCATGTTGTCATTACAAATGAATGAGGGATTTAGGCTTATAAGTGTAGGTAGCTTCTAGATCTAGGATATGGTGAAACCACATCACTTTATTATGGCCATGATGCTTAGGAGAAGCAAAGTGATGCCATGAATCTATCTCTAGAGTTTCTTTGTTATGGTACAACACCTTGACCTTGGTCCTTCAAATTTGATAGATAATACTTTAAGATAGCTTAAAGTGTTACAAAATATTTATTGAGAGAGGAAGGGGCCCACATTATCATCTAATGGTGTTGCTCAAAGTTTTGACAAGAAAAAATTTGCATTCAAAGAGTGTCATGGTGCATCATGGAAAGGATCATCTCATTCTTGTTATAACCACATGGTGGGTCCCTTTTTTGCTTGTTCGATAATGGTGCACCAAGGTATAACATACTATTACCACTCATGGATAAGTATGAGGATGAAATATGTTGAGATGGTGATTTATTCAAGGAAATTAGGAACTTCTTTGGAAAGGATAAATGTAGGGGTGCCATGTGTAAAGTAGATTCTCTTTCGAGGGGAATCCAAGAATTTATTTTTAAAATTAAACATGAGGGCACCATGTGTTATAATTTTATTCATTAGTAAATGGTTAAGTGGGCCCTATCTATTTATATTATATTTAATGGCACTATCTAAATGTGTGACCAAAATGAAATGGCCTTGAATGAGTGTTAGGATATCACATGTTGATCCCACACTACATTGGAGGGAAATAAGAGGTTTGTTGGTTGAACGAAGCATTGGGATGACACATGGGAGAAGCATAAGGAGGAAGACACTTATAAAAAATTTAAAAAAGGATCTTCGTAAGGAAGAGGCTAAAGGAAGAACCACAGAAGGTGCTGAGCAAGCCTGAGGTAAAAAGGGTAAACTGATCCAAAGTGAAAAATGTGGATTTGATCCATAGTTCCTGGCAACTCACAATGGCATCCACCTATAGATGAGATAACCCAAAACTATGGTACTAAAATTAGTTAAATAAAACTTACAAATTTTGAAGAGCCACCTACAAAGGCACCCACTCTTCTTCTTTAGGTTGGGTCTTCTTATTAAGATCCTTGAAAGATCTATATAAATAAATAATCTCCCTAAAGGAGATACTCCTGAGGCCTTTAACAACTGATAATGTTCACAACTCCAACTAGGCAAGTGGCTGTAATATATTCTCTACTTCAGAGACACCAGGTGATTGATCGAGAGCCATTAATATGGTTTAGTAATTCTATGTTTATTCTAGAAACACATTAATTTGGTCCTCTAAGAGGACACTATTATCTACCAAAAATGGGGAGGGGAGTCCCAATTAGACTAGTTATTCAATGTGCCCCTACCTATCTTGGACTACCTATTATAAGGCATTAAGGAATGCCATAAATTTATTGGCTAGCTTGTTACAACCTAGGAATTCATTTACCTTTACTATTGCTTACCTTTAGTCAGCCACCCCTACTACTTGTAGTGTTTTATTTGAAGCACTGTAAAGCTTTTGGATGAAGAGCTATGAATATGAGACCTTTAGGGACACATGCAATAATTTTTTCGATGATTGTGCTTACCTAATAGCTCAAATTATATGAATATATGATGAAGGTGAGGGATAGTTGTAGGTTTGTGGTCATGCCCTTGATCCTTTCCCAGTAATATTTGTATAGTCGTTAGATTATTTGGATGATTTCCATAGTCTATGAATGGGTAGCAAGGTCATTCTTCAGATTCTCATTTTCTTGGTCCTTAATCAAGGATTCTTGTTATTCCTACTACTACAATTATTGAAAATCCTAATCAAAATTTGAGAGATTTTGATGGGTCTATGACAGTTTAGTCTCTTTTTATTATAACTTGGTCTTAGTGGCCACTCAAGCATTGGATTCCACCCTGAATCTCTCACTAGAGATATGGTTCTGAAGGTTAGACCTTGCTTTATTGAGCTCCACATCTTTGGCCTTCACTTTAGCATTGAGGTGGTCAACCATAATCTTCACCTTGGTGATTTCTACCTTGGTATTCTCTAGTTATCAAGTTACTTTGATGTAGTCTATGGTTATAGACTTCTATGTTTCCTCCATTAGCTCAACCCTATTTATGGGCCTAGCCTAGCTAAAATTGAGGGTGACATCTTGTATAACATAGTCCTTTGACTACATCTACTCTTAAAACTTGACTAATCAAGGGTTTAAGTGAGTAATCATGAGGGATTATTGTGTAAGGTCATAAAAAGACTATATGTGAGTCAATGTAGGGGCCTTGGCTTGTTTTCCCCTTTTATTTTCCATTTAAGATTGATGGACCCTCCTTACCGATTCCATCTATTAATGGTACTAATCTGGTTCTTTAATATTCTCCCCTATAAAGGGGAGTTTTATTTTTAGCATGAATGGAATGGTCACTTGCTACTATGAAGTAGTGGACCCTATCCCTATAAAGGTAAGTGAATGAAGGGTGTGGGTGGAAGGAGAGAAAGACTAGAGTCCATGGGGTGAGGTAAAGAAAGATTACACCATGATGGAGGATGAGGTAGATGATGAAGGTGGAAGATTCAAGAAAGGTAAACGGGAGGAGCTTGGGATCATGAAGGAAAATAGTGTGAGTTTAGTGGTGCATTGAGTAGATGAAGAGGAGAGTGGGGATATGATAGTACATTATTAGGTAGTAGAGAGCATCAAAACCTAAGGTGAATCTATGGGGGAAGATGATGAGGTGATGAGGGAGGTAGAAGCGGAAATAAGGGGATATAAGAAGTATATATTCTTCTATATAGGCTCTGGTATAGGGATAAATTCTAATGCATCAGGCTAATTATACTTAGATGAACCAATCAGGAGGTTCTTAGAGTGGGTTTATTGTTATTTTAGGGTTATAGGATATGTGTACATGGAAGGTGGATAAGTTGAAGGCTTTTAACCCTCCAAGACTTTATTTTATTTTTCATATAGTACATCCCCTACTTCTTACCCAAAGGTATCTTCTTCTTTTATTTCCTCTTCTTCTTCTCCTCATATCTCTATCTTAGGAGAGAATCCTACTTCTACCAAGATTTCTTCTAGGTGATGCTCATCCTAGAGATTCTTGAAGGTCTCATCTCCTTCTTAATCATCAAAATTAGAGTATGGCTTGTTGATATCATGCTTATATTTTGTATAAGTGGTAATTTTATCTTCACTCCAATCCCTATGGGTGAGTTACTTCCTTAGCCATTTTGACTTTTTAGATGGGTCATATGTCTGGACCACATCATAGAAGGATTTCCATAGTTTGAGGGCATCCAAAAAGATCTAAGATAGATATACATAATTTTGGAGGATATCTTCTCTGGGTAACCTCCTTTGCTCTAGGTATGGTTGGGTTTGATGATTGGGAGTGTTGGAGATCATGAAAGATGTTATGTATCTGATTGGATCATATCTACATCTATCATCAATTAAGTCGAGCTTAATATCCATCATCTTAGTTATGAGAAATCATCCTTGCTACTTCTTTATCACTGTGATGCCCCCTCATGTGAAAGGGGCATCATATATGCCTTTCTTCTTCTTCCCTACTCCATAGATGGATTCCAACATATCAAGTTAGCAAGTCAACTCTAAGGTTAGGGTCCTATCTATTAGTAGGCATGGGAGCTAAAAGGATTTTCCTTAGAACCCATGCACTTAAATGAATGAAAAATAGGTCCCCCAAACTAATTGACTATGACCCTATTCTTGATGAGCCATGACCACTATGCATCCATTCTCCTAAATGTAATGATATTAGTATTGAAGTCAATGAGAAATAGAGATAGAAAGAGCTTTGAGAACTCATAGTAGTCTTATGTGACTAACAAAACATGGGTTCATATAGTGACTGGGGTCACCATGTTTATGAAAATGGTTGTATTGGAGGAGTTGAGGTTGAGATACATAGATAAGAACTGGTTGTCCTAGAATAGAATGAGATATAAGTAGAAGGATGAGTACCTAAAGGTACCCAATGTCAAAAAAAATTATAGCTTGTTCTTCATGGTGGTGGTGATGAACTCTACAAAATCCATCCTATACACCTTCCCCTTTTCCACCATAGTTAAGAGGAAGAGTGCCCCCAATTGAAAGTTATCGACATTGGTGTTGAAGTCCATCTTAAAGATGAAAGCCAACATAGATAGCATATCCTTCAAGTACTTCATAGCAAATCTCACAATGGGGATGGGTAGAGGTGGCATCTATATGATGTCACTCTTGAGGATAAAGCTAAATAAGTACACCTTCTCATGGACTCGAGAGTCCCAAATATCTTGAAGGCTTTCTATGCTATATATATCAACATTGGGATCACTTGGGAGCCATAACATCTCTTTTATATCATCTACACTCATTTTCATGCTTAAGTGATCATTACTAGTAATTACATCAATGTTAGTGTCATACCTCTCTACATAGAGGGCAATTATTTCTATGTATGGATGAATATTAGCCATCATGAACTATGTCAGTGTGTAGTCTCACTTTTTGCAACTAAATGAGTCGTACTCCTCCTTATAGACCCTTTCTAGAATTTGAGCATGAGTTCCCTCTTTTAAACTTTGGGGATTCTTCTCCATCTGAGGATAAAATATATCATCTACAAAATTAGTGACCAATGTTTGGTCTCTAGTCCCCTTTGGCTACCTTCTTGATGTTTCACACTTTCTCCTTTCATTGAGTAAGAGTAGAAGCATATGATTTACTTGCTGCATATTTGGGGGGAAAGGCCTCCCCATTTACCTAAGTCATGGGTTCTTTGTCTTGTGGGATCATTTTCTCCCCTTGAAGATGTAAAAGGCTCCATCTCATGGATTCATCTTAGAAATCACTTGTTATGCCCCTAACCTATCACATGTATGAGGATAGTATTAGCTGACTTATGGATTACATATCCCTCTTTGACATTATACTACATTTATCTATGCTTTCTTTTGATTAGTAGGTCGGCCTATGGAGTAACCATGGCCTAGATAGACTATATATAGGAGGTAGTGGGTAATCATTTATCATCATATTGTGAAATCTGCTCTTATTGAAGCTTGTGGAGGTTGCCCCCTCGAAGTGGATTATCTATTATCATATATTTGGATATATTTCAGTCATATTTGGATATAATTCTGCTGTTATACTTAATTCTTGAAGTAATTTCATTACAAGTGGTATCAGAGCTGCGATTTGGGCAATCTTGTGGGTGAAACACTAAATTTTTTAAATTTTTGATATATAAACAATGGTTGCAAATTTCTCTAAAATGTTTTTATTGGAGGTGTGAAATAATAAATTTAAGCTTCAATTAAAATTTCAGCTCATTTGGATCTATTTTACAAAAGTTATGTCTATTTTAAGGTTTTTAATTAAATTGCTTTATAGTGCACAATTCAAAGAATTTTTATAAGTTGTTTACATTTTTTTAAATCTTATAAAAATTTGGCTATGGTTTGTTCTTCATATATTTTTATTTGAGGCCAAAATAATTCCAAAATCACTTGGTCAAAGTTGGGTCAAAAGTGTCAATAAGGGTCGACATTGTAAAACCCTTTTATGGCAGGTCCATAAACTCAGGGCCAAGGAAAGGGTGCTGAAACTCTAGGTAAAACTCCTAACAAGGATGAGATGGAGTCAGAAGGGGGATGTAATAGACCCTTTGTACTAGGGTTTTTTGACATAGATCACAAAGTGAGCCAGCTTGACTATAGTGTGCAAGGCATTCAGAGTGAGGTGCAAGTCATACAGTCTAATATGCAATCCATACAAGATAGTTTGGGAGATATCATGATGACTTTAAAAATTAATTAGTCAAATCATCAATCTAACTCTATTTCACAAACCCACCAGGGTGGTTCTCCTCACCAGTCTACTTGAAATCCAACTCTATGGCCACAGAGGAACCTATTACCAAAGGTGGATATGCACAAATTTGATGGAAAAGATCCACTCAATTGGCTCAACCAAATGGAGAGTTTTTTTGACCTAAATCAGATTCTAAGTGGATAAAAGGTTACCATGGCATCTTTGTATCTTGAACCTGATCAATTCATTTGGTATCGATGGTTGTGTGCTCAAAAGAAAAAGATGACTCTCAATGTCACCTAGTCAGTTTTTACAGAGGAGCTACAATTACACTATGGCAATAGTGTGACAGAGAATTACTTTAGCCAACTAGAAAAATTGTGACAAACTAGCTCCATCAAGTATTATATTCATCATTTTAAGAACCTATCCTTACGTGTGAAGACAATCTCCAGAGCAAACTTGAATGACTTATTTTTGGGTGGACTCAAGGACCACATTCAACATGAGGTATGCATGTTTAATCCACTTAATATTTCTGAATCTATTATCCTAACACGTAGAGCTAAGGAAAAATTCATAGCCAACAAGAAACAACCATTCACTCACTTGAAAAATCATAGCATATCATCACCAACATTTCTTCCACCTAATATATTGACCCCTCAACAAATTTAAGAGAAGCGTGCAAGAGGATTATGTTTTGGTTGTGATAGCAAGTGGAGTAAAGGACATAGGTGTGCTAAGAAGAAGTTATTCTACATTGAGGTACCAAATGAAGATGAAGAAGTAGATGATGCCTCCAATGATGATGAGGAAGATATAGAGGAGGTACCTAAAGATTCCCAACCTATAATCTCTTGTCATGCACTTGTAGGTATTAGCACTCCACAAACTCTTAAGGTGGTGGGTTTCCTTAAGAAATAGAAGGTGACAGTGTTTATTGATTCAGGGAGCACACATAAATTTATAAACCATAAGTTGGCCACTCGATTAAACTGCTTCATCTACCCAGCACCAGAATTTTAGGTAATGATTGTAGATGGTGACATAATTAATTGTTCAAGCAAATTACATATTATTAAGATTACTATAGGTGGGTACAATCTCAACTCTCCTATGTTTGATATTCCCATAGCTAACACAGACATTGTTTTGGGAGTCCAATGGATCACAACCTTAGGTACCATTGAGATGAACTTCCAAGAACTATTCATGCACTTTAAATTTGAAGGTAAGAAAATTGAACTACATGGATTACATGCAAAATCTCCACAATTGGTTAGTTCACATCAGATGACCAAGATGCTAAAAAAGGGGGCAGAGGGAATTATTGCATGATTATGCTCCATAAAAGTTCAACCTACACAGGTATCTACACATCCTGGTCTATAAATAATTCTTGAAGACCACTCATCTATTTTTGGGGCCATGCCAAAAGGACTACCACCAAAAAGACAACATGATCATGCCATTCAACTAATTCCAGGTAGTCAACCACCAAATATTAGACCATATAGATATCCATATAAACAAAAGAGTGAAATTAAAAAGATGGTCCATGAGATGCTGGAGGCAGGGATCATCAAGCATAGCCAAACTGCATATTCATCACTAGTGGTCATGGTGCAGAAGAAGGATGACACATGGAGGATGTGCCTATATTATAGGGAAATCAACAAGTACACCATCAAAGATAAGTTTCCTATTCTAGTAATTGATGATTTACTTGATGAGTTGCATGGTGCTAATTATTTCACAAAATTGGATCTTTACTCAGGGTACCATCAAATTAGAATCAAGGATGAAGATGTTCATAAAACTAATTTTAGAACACATGAGGGCCATTATGAGTTTTTGGTAATGCCCTTTAGTCTTACAAATGCACCATCTACTTTTCAGAGCTTGATGAACACTATTTTTAGGCCTTTTTAAAGGAAGTTTATGCTAATTTTCTTTGTTGACATATTGATTTATAATCAAACATGGGAAGCACATTTGCAACATGTGAAATAGGTGTTGATAGTTTTGGAGAAGCACCAACTTTATGCGAAGCCATCTAAATGTGATTTTAGAGTATAGGAGGTAGAGTACCTCGGTCACATTGTATCCCATGAAGGGGTAAAAGTTGATCCCTAGAAGATCAAAGCGATATTGGAATGGCCCATGCCAAAAACTCTCAAAAACCTTTGACGGTTCCTTGGACTAACAGGTTATTATAGAAGATTTGTGAAAGGTTATGGTAGCATAGCAGCCTCACTCACTACATTGCTAAAGAAGGATGCTTTCCATTGGAATGATGATGCCACCTAAGCATTTGAGAAACTAAAAGTAACTATGTGCACCACTCCAATTTTGGCTACTCTAGACTTCTCACAAACATTCACTATTGAATGTGATGCTTCTGGGTCTAGATTGGGGGCAATACTAATGCAAGAAGGAAGACCCATTAAATTTGAAACTCATCAATTCAAAGGTAAGAATCTACAAAAACCTGTCTATGAGAAAGAAATGATGGCTATTCTTCATCCAGTTAAACAATGGAGGCCTTATCTAATGGGTAAACACTTTAAGGTGAAAACGGATCATGATAGTCTCAAATACTTTTTAGAGAAAAGATTATCATCTGAGGAACAACAAAAATGGGTAACCAAAATGTTGGGTTATGATTTTGAAATCATCTATAAGAAGGGTAAAGATAATGTAGTAGCAGATGCACTATCCAAATGGGACACATCCACAGAAGCATTACTTTGTGTAATGTCCATATTGCAAGCAGATTGGGTGGATGAAGCTAGGTTAGAATGGGAGCAAGACAAGGATACACAGGTTCTAATTTAGAATCTCCAGAAAGGCAATTTATCCTCTGAAAATTTTGAATGGAAAGGTAATGTCCTATGGTATAAGGGTAGGCTATACTTGTGCAAAAATTCAGAGCTTAAGCATAAGATTCTTGTAGAGTTGCATGCATCTCCAATTGGGGGACACTCAGGGTTCTTGAAAACTTATCATAGAATTAAGAAAGAATTATTTTGGGAAGGACTCAAGGGAGATGTACAAAAGTTTTTGGAAGAATGCTTGATATGCCAACAGAATAAAGGTGAAATAGTTAAGACCCCAAGTTTGTTATAACTGTTAGCAATTCCTAGTCAAAGGTGGGAGGAGGTTTCCATGGATTTCATC
The DNA here is from genome assembly GCA_037957365.1 of Torreya grandis. Lineage (NCBI taxonomy): Eukaryota > Viridiplantae > Streptophyta > Pinopsida > Cupressales > Taxaceae > Torreya > Torreya grandis. The sequence continues at coordinate 69,025 of JARHVA010000511.1, read as the reverse complement.
ACTGGGTTACCTTGTTCTGAAGGTAAGAATGTTATTTTGGTCATTGTGGATAGGCTTACAAAATATGCCCATTTTTTTCCTCTCTCACACCCATTTTCAGCAAGTATAATAGCAGTTATTTTTATGGAAGCAGTTTTCAAATTACATGGAACCCCAAAAATAATTATAAGTGATCATGATCCTATTTTCACTAGTAATTTCTAGACTAAACTATTTTCTTGTTTGGTTACTCAACTAGCTCATAGGTCATCTTACCACCCCCAATCTGATGGACAAATTGAAGTGGTTAATAAATGTTTAGAGGGGTATCTCTATTGTTTTGTATCAAATAAATAAGAACATTGGGTTAAATGGTTATCACTTGCAGAATGGTGGTATAACACATCTTTCCATACCTCTTCTAAAATGTCTCCATTTCTATCACTATATGGTTACCATCCACCATCCATCACTTCTTCATTAAAGGTGCACACCAAGGTTTGAGATGTGGAGGAGCACATTCAATATCAACAAGAGGTTTTGGCTAGTTTGAGAGAGAATTTGGCCTTGGCACAAAATAAGATGAAGCAACAAGTAGATCAACACCGTAGTGAGTAAAATTTTGAGGTGGGTGACTGGGTATTTGTTCATTTGCAGCCTTACAAGAAGATGCCCTTGAAGCAACAGAAAAAGGACAACAAACTTGATCCTAAGTATTATGGCCCTTATTAGGTTCTAAAAAAAATTGGAAGTGTGGCTTACAAGCTTGAGTTACCTAATTCATCTCACATACACCCAATATTTCATGTTTCTTGTTTAAAGAAGGTCATTGGATAGAAATTTTTCACCTAGATAGAGCTCCCAGAACTAGATGAAGAAGGATGAGTCATTTTTGAACTAGAGAAGATCCTCCAAACATGTACTAAGAGGTTGAGAACTAGAGAGATTAGGGAATATTTGATCAAGTGGAAAAACCAAAGTAGTGAAGATGCAACTTGGGAAGGTGAAGATATTCTACAACATCATCCAGAGTTGTTCAACATTGAGGACAACATTGGTTTGAAGGGGAAGGACATGCTACATGTTGTTTCCAAAATTAGCTTAGCTCATTTTTGGGAACAACCCCCTACAAAACTTGTCCATTTCATCTTTCCTCTCTCTAAGTTTGTTTTGAGACGGGTTCTTCTTGTTCTCATCTTGGTCCAACTACACCTTTCAAAATTTGTAAATGTCTTGTTGTCATGTCTTCCCTAAAACGTGCAGTTTGTTATGGTCTCGATGTGCCCAGGGGACCCAAACCTACCTCTTTCAGAGTTAGAGTTTCTTTTCTTCCATTTTCGTGCACAGGCAGCAAAATTTGCCGCCAGTGCATTTTGCCTTTGAGATACAAGGGTAGAAATTTTTTTCGCCCCTACATTTTTACCTATAAGGGTGGTAATTTTTTCTGCCCCTACATTTTTACCTACAAGGGTGGCAATTTTCGTCACCCCTACATCCGAACCTGTAAGGGTGGAGAAAATTGCTGCCCCTACATCTCCTCATTTTCTGTGTGCGGCATTTATTTCCACACGTAGCAGGTTGTTGGAGTAGATTTTCACCCTATATAACTTGATTTTAGCCTTGATTTTCATCATTCTTCCTCATTTCCTCTTGCCCTTTGCATCTAGATGATCCAGGAAATGGGTGATAGCACGTTTTCATGGATTTCAGCTTGCTACGCATGTGGATTTCCAGGTAGGTCTTGTTTTTTACATTTGTTTTCTTCTCCTCTTTCTAGTTAGTTTGTTTACTTTTATTATTGGGGTTTTTATTCTTTTTCTTTTTTGTTCAATTGGCTCACTCCTACGAGTGTGGTGATTTTTGTTGTCTCTCACCTTGCCCTCCCCGTCAGCCTTCCCAATTTCCTTCCCATGCTAGGGTGGCCAGTTTTGTTACCCCTCCCCGTTGCCCATAGATTTCTTGTGAAAACCAGTGCGGGTGGAAATTTTTACCACCCATGCCTCTTGGTTGCCCTTGCTATGGGCCTTACCTGAGCAGGTAGTGAATTTTGCCACCCACGTAGGCCTTACCTGTACGAGCGGTGATTATCACCGCCCACACCCCTTACACTTTTTTTTAACCGAGCATGCATGGGTAACAATTTTTGCTACCCGTGCCTACTTTTCTAACTCTTATTCATATAGGGGTGGTGAATTTCACCACCCATGCATTTCTCCTCTAAAATTTTCTAACTCTGGATGATATTTCCTCTTTTCCTTTCTTTCCCTTCCTTCCTCATTTTCTGACCCAGTTTCCAACCTAGCCCTTTTAAGTTCCCTTCCTTGGTCATGATCACTTAATATGCAAATTTCCCAACTCACCCACTTTTCCCTAATTGTGTGATCATGACTATAGTACTTTCAAAGAATTCTTACTCGTCAGCACCCATTCAACTGAGACACATTTCAATATCTAAAACTTCTCTAGAAAAGGAAAAGACCATGAAGTACAAATACCAGGGCATCTTTTTGATCACTTCGGTTACCTCCAATGTTGATGACATCAGAGACACTAAAATTGGCCACATAGATATGGTTGAGTTTGTGACCCAAACACAGGAAACTAACCTGAGGTCCGAGATGAGGAGGATCATCGAGAGTAACATTCATTTAGTTGCCACTTTCCCGGTGGTAGCACATCATACAGAGTTCATCCTCTAGTGTGCCCACTTCTACAACAAAGAGACAAGATCTCAAATTTATTAACAAAGTCTTCATGTCCCTTCCCGCTACTGAAGTACTGAAGATTGACTTCACAAAAGCATAGAAGGAGTATGACAAGGACCCTCAGAGGGCAAAGAAAGTGACAAATAATAGGTGGCTAAAGACCCCCAAAACTAATTTATCTAGATGGCCACATAAATTTTTGAGGAGGAATTTCATTGAAAAAGTTGGTGACTTGATCACCCTTCTCAGTAGAGTGTGAGGCCTCCCCTCTTCCTCACAGTTCCACAAGTGGATGTACCCATTCATTAAGATCATCCTCCAGGGTAAGTAGGTCATATTTTGGGGTGAGAAAATCAGAAATGCTCTTCATGAGCAACTAACCAAGGTACAAACTTCTTCAAAGTTCTATATGACTTCATACCTTGTCTACATAGCTACCTGAATGCAAACCTTTCTAGGTTTGACAACTAAAGGGGACAGAAAGACCACCCCAGTATACTCATATTACCCCCAGTGGATGCTTCAAGGATAAATCTACCATTTCAAAAGGGTAAATGATGCTTTCTTTGCCATATTTTTATGCCTCTTTGACCCTCAGCTTGAATGGAAGAGAGTATCTGATGAGGCTTAGATGGTCGTCAATGAATATGGTTACATGTTCCTTCAATTTCCCACCTTCTGTTATCTTCAGGTTGGCTTTTTCCAAGGCTATCCTTATATGCTCCCCAGGTTTCCTTCTTATAATTTAGTTCTGATGGAGTTTTTTCGACAAATGTCTGTCATACATGCTAGGTAGATGGAGCTAAAAAAGCCAGGTTTCAGGTTTCTAGTTGAAATTGGTAGATACTCTGTTTCGACAGCAACCAAAGCCAAAGCCATGGAAATAGAGATGAAATTGGTCACTATGAAACAATTTAAGAGAAGGGACAAATTTGACTATAGAGGTGTCAAGGACATGATCAGACAAAAGAATCAATTTCATGAGCCTATGATCGAAGACATCTGGGTGGACTTGAGAACAACTGAAGAAATCAGGCAGATGGACTATAGTAGGTTGACCCTAGAACAAATTGAGTATTTGGGGCTTACAGATCCCCCCCAATCTGGTCGATGATAGGAGCATTATCAATAGTAGGTACCTGGCTGAAAAGATTGCTGACTCCCCTCTTCCTCCAATTCAGTGGTCTTAGAAAGAGCTAACTTCTCTGAGATAGAGATTTGAGCCAATATTGACTAACACCAATGATTGGTTAGCAGCCAAAGGGATCATACTAAAAGAATTTATTATAGGATCAGAGGCTGAGTTCCAAGTAGAGATGTGGAAGAAGGCAAAAAATAGGACCAAGAACAAAGGTGATGTTCCTTCCCCATCTAAGACTCACAAGCCTAAAATCATCTTTGTTTCTAAAAAATCAAAGGTTACTAAAGAGCCAGAAGCAGCGGCTAACGAAATTGTATAATGAAGCTCCCAAGAGCAAGCAACTCAACAAATGGAGACAGATGATAGGCTCTCAGAGCAGTAAAAGACTGAGCCTCTACCTTCCCAAGAAGGGGCACAATTGCTTAAAAGTGTCTCTCCTTCTCTGCCTCAGTCTCCTATGGCATCTCTTTCACCTCTCTCCCTATCAATGTTCCTTCTTTTGGAGCCACCTCTCCTTCTAGAGTTACATTTGGTGATCCTCAGGGTGCTTCTGGAGATACTCTTTGCTCCTCTGGATTCATTCCTAGTTTGGTGTCTCCTTCCCTCAATCCAGGAGAAAGTTTTGTGCTTGATCAATCAACAACTGGTATGGTTTCACCTACTACTCCTACTACAACCACGGTTACTACTAGCAATATAGACATGGCCATGGTAACACCAGCTATGGGAACTATTGCCACAGTAAGTACTTCTCTCTTGCCTTGGATGTTAGCATTCATAGCTAAAATAAAGAAGCTAGCCATCTCTACAGATGACTTCAATTTTGGCAAAATAGTGCCAGTGATAGCTAAGGCTCCTAAGAGGCCAAAGATCCTCTCAAAATTGGTTGAGGAAAAGGGACATAAATTTCTAGAAATAGCTAAGCCTCCATAGGACGTAACCCTTGAGGGTTTTGAAATGAGTAGCTATTCCATCTCTCATGTTGAACTTGGAAAAGTTACTCATGAAGGCACAAAAAGTGATCTGCAGTCTACAATGGACATCATGGTCCAAAAATTTGACCAAGAAAAGGAGATGAAAGACTATTATAAGGCCAAGATGGAGTAGCTGGTGGTAGTAATAAGGAGATTCACTCTTCCCCCTGAAGTAGTGACTCCAGAGGCCTTCTCTATAGATGACCCTGTCATTCAAAAGGTAGAAACAACCTACTTGAAAGGGAAAGTGCTAGAGGATTACAGTGAAAAGATGCATACTCAGGGAGTTTCCTTACTTACAAAGGTTGTGGAAAAGACAGACAAGATGAAGAAGGTGAGAGCAGATTTAGATGACCTTGTCTCTCTTATCTCTCAAGATATTGATAGTATAGAAAAATATCTTAGCAAATGGAGGGAGATGAAGGATCTGAAGAAAATCACCTTGATATCTATCGGTGTCATTTCTACCAAGGATTCCTATGTTGAGATCAAGGAGTCACTGATATACAAGATACAGGTACTCAAGGAGTTGGTTGAAGATCTCAAATCTTCCAAGGATGCTAGTGAGAAGAGCAATATAGGCCTGTTGAATAGGTTGGAAGAACTACCTTGCAACCTTACTTCTAGGGATAGCCAATTTCTCTCAGCTGAAGAAATGATCCAAAGTTTCAAGGGGATGATTCAAAGAGATTTCGAAGAGAAATCCTTCTCAATGACTTTTGTGGATAACATTTTAGACACTCAATTAACTCTGGATAATCTAAAATCTAGGTTAACTAGTCATGCTAAGGCAATCACAACATTGAAGGACATTTTGATTAGAGTCAGAGTCATCTCCAAGAACACGATTGTGCTAGATAGTATAGGAATTTAGGCATCCATTGCTATGTATGATGCTCATCTAAAGAAGTCTGGCGGTAGGAGCTGAAGCTTTTTCCCCTTCTCTCTTCTTCTTTCCTTATGCACTTTTGTCTTGAGAAAAGTGCATGCAATTTTGTAATATGTAATTACATGTAAAAAATCTAGAAAAATATCTCAAATTCAAAGATGAGTCATCTTTGAGTAAGATATTTTTGTATTTTATTATTTTCTAAATTTTGAGAGTTTCTCCATATATATAGTGGAGACCTCTTTTGTAAATGGATCTTAGATAATTGAGAGCAAAAACTCTACTGAAATTGAAACACTTTTTGAGACTGTATGCTCAACTTGTAAATCATATTTTTTTAAATGAATGAGAAGCAGGTTCATTTTAGACTTTGTGTTGAAATTATTTGTGTTATTTAGGAAACAGTTCTTATGTTCTCTTTCCTGATAATCTCTTTTTTATCTGATTTAATAAGCAAAGTGGGTGTGTTAATATTATCTAACAACATTTTCAAAAGGTAGAAGAGAGAGTTTGAGCTAATTTTATCTTTGTGATTCTATTATCTTTTGTAGTTTTAGGCAAAGACTTTGTGCTTCATTTCACTCTAAGATTACGCTTGTTCCAGATCAGTAGAGGAGACAATGGAAGACTTTGTGCTTACATGGGTTTTCTGTGAATTTTGTTACTTACTTTAGGTGATTTTTTGCTCTACTCTGGATACCATTCCTAAAATAAGAGGAATGTTGTTAGCCAACGACCAGGATTTCTTTATCTTGTTCCTGGAACATCACCTCTAAAAAAAGAGAGGTGGATGTTGTTATACCACCCCATGTGTTATTTTTTGCTTAATTATATATATACATATAGTGCATAAATATTCATAGGGAACCTCCCCTTAATGAGAAGAGAGATTTACCTCATCCAGATCTGGTAAACACACACTTTTTGTGGTGTAAATCTCCCTATGTTGTGGTTGATATACCCATTTTATCATCAGTTAGTTGATGACAAAATATTCACCCAATAGTTTTTGGCAACTTTGCTGGGGAATACGAATGTGAATTTTAAAGCCTCAAGCTTAAACTTGAAGTAGTTTCAGTCCCCTTTTCATTTGAAATCTGGCAACTCCATGCTACACAAGAAGCCAGAGAGCCAAGGGTGTTTTTGACCCCATGTTTGAGTTGGCATAGCAGAGCAATTTTGATCTGTTTCCTCCACCAACTTACCTCCAACGGTCTAGGAGTTTTCCTCCTAACCTTATCAGGTCACCAACACAAGGTAGAGCTTATTTTCTTGTTGTTAATCATGCCCTACCTATAAATACCCCACCAAGATTCATTATCCTACATTTTAATCCTCTTATTATAATGGCTCAAGGTCCGTGGGGCAATTCTTTTGGTCCTCTTAATTTGACTTCACCCTTGCATGAACTACCTTGTAGTTTTAGAAAAAAAATTCCTAAGTTTTTTGTTGATGGAAAGGTTCATCCCGACAAACATATTTCCACTTTCTCCATAGCATGTGCTGTAATCAGTGTGGAATTTGAGGATGTAGCAGTAAGACTTTTTGTGGAAACTCTACAAGGAGCTATCACAGATTGCTTCTACCACCTGTAGGCTGGGTTAGTGACTGATTGGGACACTCTCAAAGCCAAATTCAAAGCTAGGTTTAAACCTACTGAAGATGCACATGCTTTGTTAGCACAACTAACCTAGATGAAAAAAGAATCCTAGGAACCCATGAGGGATTTCATAGCTAAATTCAACAAGTTAAGAAACTAGATTCCAACTATTGCTCAGCCCACGCCAGAGAATCTCAAGTGTTTTTTTTTCAACTCACAACTTCTCGAAGTAAGTTTTCTGTTGAGGTGAGCTACCCCTATGGATCTAGCATTGGCTCAAAATTTGGCTATAGAGATTGACGATGATCTTATCTTGGTAGGTAAGATCAGGAAAGACCCTAGTAAAAATAGATTCTCTTCATTTGTTAAAATCTCTTCTACAGGCACTACAGATCCTATGGTGCAAAAATTGGCATATGGATTGATAGCTTTGAAGAGGCAAATAGCCTAAAGTACGTCTGCTCCCACCTATCAAGATATGCCCAAGAGAATGTTCCAAAATTAGCAATATCAGAGTAATGCTACTTAGAACCAAGGGTAACCAAATTGCTTGCCTCCTTCTCCAGGGAAATTGGCCATTAAAGCAGCACCTGCCAATTCAACAATCAGTTACCTAGAGGCTGAACACGACTATTCACTCCAACCTCAGCTAGACCAACAAGATGATGCTAATCTCTTCGATGAGTAGGAAGAAGAAATAGTTGGTGACTCCAATATTAGTTTCCTAGATTACCAAGATGAAGCTGGAAGTAAAGGTAAAGGGTTGGATGGATCCTATGTTATTTTCACTAGATCTCAAAATTAGTGAGCTCCACAGACTGATAAAAGAAAGACAGAAGAAGAAACTCAGCCAATGGTTTCCATCGATAAATGAGGGACTTCATTGCCTCCTCAATCAAAAGATTAGGTAGTTCATAAAAAAGTAAATACCTCCAACCACCCCATACCTTCCACTTCTGTTGCTCAGACTAGTGCCACACCTACTAAAGTTCTAGATGATGGACTCTCTTCCTCTATTTCAAATTCTTTTCAACTATTTGATATAATTAATCATGCTAGAAAGACTAAGATCCAAATGACAGAAATTGAATATTTGAGGGCTAACCCAGAACAATTTGATAGGTTGGTAGAATATGTCAAAAACAAAGCCATCCCCATAGGGCAAGATTCTTTAAAGGCCATTCATGATCCCCCCAAAGATAAATCTACCCAAAACAATCTTGTTGTGACTCTTCCTATTACTCTTAGGAAAAAAGAACCTTTTTATGTTTCCCTGCTAATAAATGGTTACAAACTGAGTAATTGCATAATAGACTTTAGAGCTTCAGATAATGTCATGCCCGTGAAGGTGGCAGATTCCCTTGGCCTAACTTTGACCAAAACTTTTGGGAGGTGTTTTTCTATGGAAAATAAGCAAGTTCCCCTCCTTGGTCAGATAAAAGACGCTCAATTTGCTTTTGCAGCTTTTTTAGAAACATGAATAAAAATGATGGTTCTAGTGGCCGATGTTCCAGCCTCTTACGGCATCCTACTTGGGCAAAATTTCTACAAAGATGTTAGAGGTGAGCTAAGTATGGACTTGTCGGAAGCAAGGATCCCAATTCAAGGTGTTATGAAGAAGTTGCTTCCTGAAAAAGAGGCAAGGTATGTAGTCACCTGATCGTCAGCACTAAAAGCTCAAATTTTATGAGTATTTAGGCATGGGAAATTACTTCCTATCTATAGATGAGATCCATGAGGCATCTGATGAAACTCCTGCAGGTGATAACTTAAAATTATGTTCAGCTGACATGGTGGCTAAATCAGCAAAGAAAAATAAACACATGGGAGAACCTCTTCCCCCAAATGAAGGAGTTTTCAAAGAAAAAGTGGTGTCTAACAACGTATGGACCTTAGAATTTGATGGAAGTTGTTCTTCTACCAACTCAAGAGCCAGGGATGTGTTGGTATCTCCTCAAGGAGACATTATTCCTTTATCTTACAAATTACAGTTTAGTAACACCAACAATATGGCTAAGTATGAATCCTTGTTGCTCAGATTACAAGCTGCCAGAGAAAAAGGCATTAAGCTACTCCATGCTAAATGGGATGCTAAATTGGTGGTCTGCTAGGTAAGAAACCTCTATCAGACCAAAAATGAAAGGTTGTGCCATTATCACAATCTGGTCTGGGATCAAATAGAAAATTTTGACGCTTTCAACATCTCCACCATTCCAAGGAAATTCAATGACCGGGAAGATGCATTGGCTATCTCTGCTACTCTCTTGGTTCTCCACCCAAATTTTAAGGGAGATAAGTACACTATTGAACTTGTGTTTTGGCCAAGTGTACCTGATAATGCCAACCATTAGCAAGTATTTAACAATGATGATCAAATCATTGCCTTCTTGGAGCAAAAAGATAGTTTTGAACAATTGAATTTTGAAGGTAGTAAGCTCCGGGAGTGCGAAGCAAATTCTAAATCAAACATGAACATAGGTGAGGATTTCTTGTAGCTTAAGGGGAATAAGATTCCCAAAGGCCTGGTTTCCCTAGAAAAATTGTTTGATAACCATGACAAGTTTATTAAACAATAGTGAATAGATTCAAACTCTTCTCAAGATTTTGATCAGGTAAATCTAGGAATCAAGGGAGATCCTAAGATGGTAAACATTGGGAAATGCTACACTCTCGAGGAGAGATTTAAGCTTGCTAGTTTACTTCACCAATATATAGACGTATTGGCTTATTCTTATGATGATCTAAAATCACTCAGGCTGAATGACATCTGCAACAACATACCTCTTAAGGCAAACTCTATACCTTACAAGCAAAAGTCTAGGCAATATAATCCAAAAATCTCAGGTACTATCTTAGCTGAGATACAAAAAATGATTGATGCTCGAATAATTTTCCTGATCCATCACTCCACATGGATTACCAACATAGTGCCTATCAGAAAGAAGAATGGTGAAATTTGAATTTGCATAGATTTTAAGAACTTAAATCAACTACCCTCTCCCTATCATGGATCAGGTTCTGTAGATGGTAACACGGTCAGAAATGTTATCAATGCTGGACAATTTCTCAGGGTACAATTAGGTTGAATTCAAAAAAGTAGACCAGCATAAGACAGCCTTCACCACTCCTTGGGGCACATTCGCCTATCAAAGGATGCCTTTCAATCTAATAAATGCAGGTGCCACATTTCAAAGGGAAATGGACCTCACTTTAAAAGATGAGATGGGTAAGTTAATTATAGTATACCTGGATGATTTGACAGTATTTTTAAAGCATCATTCTGACCATATCCACTATTTGCAAAGAATACTGGAACGTTGTCATTAGAATGGTATTTTTTTAAATCTAAAGAAGTCTATCTTTGGGGTGACTGAAGGAAAACTTTTCAGACAAATTGTGTCCTGAGAAGGTATTAAAATTGACTCAAAAAGAGTCAAGTCCATCCAAGAACTTACTTTGCCTACCAGTAAAATTGTAGTTCACTCATTCTTCAAAAAGGTGAATTTTCTCTAGAGTTTTATTCTTGATTTCACTGAGAAGACCCGCCATATCATCAATATGATGAAAGGCAATGCTACCTTCAGATGGACTGCTGAGGGCAAATTAGCATTCAAAGAAATCAAAGAAGCAATTACTCATGCACCAGTCTTGTTTTGTCCAGACTATGCCAAAATTTTTAAAATATACAGTTATGCTTCCAAACATACACTCTCAGCCATTTTAATTCAACTAAACCAATAAGGTGTAGAATCTCCTATTTCCTTCATGAGTTGTCTACTCAAGATTCATGAGCTAAAATATTCCAACATGGAGAAGCATGCATACGCAGTGGTCAAAGCAGTTAAGCATTTCAGGTTTTATATCCTAAACTCACACATCGAAGTTTTCATACCCGATACAATAGTGAAATCCATTTTGACTCAGCAGGAGTTTAGTATAAAGAGAGGTAATTGAATCGCTAAGATTCAAGAGTTTGATCTAGACATTAAACCTACCAAACTTGTGTGGGAAAAGGGTCTTTGCTAGTTGATCACCAACAACATTCTAGATAAAGCAAAAAGTGAAGAAATAGAGATCGAAGGCGTGCCTACGGTCCTCTTTGTTGCCACTACTGATGAGTGGTATTCCGACATCACCCATTTTCTGACATATGGTGAGTGTCCCACTCATCTTTCCTATAAGGAGAAATGGAATGTTAAGTTAAAGGTTGTTAATTATGTTCTATGGGATAATGGTCTGTATAAAAGGAACCTAGATGGGGTATTTCTTCATTGTGTTGATAAGGTGCAACAAGATAACCTCTTGGATTCTTTCCAAAATTTGTCTTGTGGAGGGCATTTTTCTACATTGGTGACAGTGCACAAAATTCTATGAGTAAGGTATTATTGGCCCACATTTTTCTAGGATGCCTATAGATGGGTGCATAGGTGAAAATTGTGTTATCAGTTCATTGGGAAGCCTAAACTGGCTGCTTTGCCTCTCAAGCCAGTAGTAATCAAGGAGCCTTTTCAATAGTGGAGTATTGACTTTATTGGCATAGTCAACCCATCTTCAATTATTAGACATGATTATGTCCTCATGGCAATGGATTACTTGACCAAGTGGGTGGAGGCCATCCTAACCAAACATGCTATGTTTGAAGTGGTGTGCAACTTTCTCAAGGAAAATATCATCTTCAAGTTTGGGGTCCCACTCAAGATTGTAATAGATAATGCAGCCTATTTTTTATCACATGAAATTACTCAATTTTGTTTTTATTATAGGATTACCCTATCCCACACTTCAGATTATTTTCCTCAAGGAAATGGCCAAGCAGAATCGAGTAATAAGAACCTGGTCACTATTATCAAGAAGTTGGTAGATGACAATCAGAGAATATGGCACAAAGCATTGTATGATGCTTTATGGGCAGATAGAATAACACCCAAAAAGGCTATAGGTATGGCACCTTTCCAGCTTCTATATGGCTTGAATGTGGAGATCCCCATCACCCTTGAACTATCATTGCTCAGGTTAACCAAAGCAATCGAAGACTCAACCTTCAAAAGTTTGGTCGACAAAAGAATCATGTGTCTAGCCAAATTGAATGAATAGCGAACCATGGTGGTGGATTGGATTATGGCACATTAGCACCAGGTGAACGAACTTTTTGATAAAAAAAGCTAAAGTTCATGAATTCCAAGTCGGAGATCAAGTCTTTTTGTGGGACAAGAAGCGAGAACCAAAAGGGATACATGGCAAATTTGACTCCTTATGGAGAGGCCCATTCATCATTCAATAGCTCTATGGTGATGCTAGCTTCTTGCTAGAATACCAAGATGGAACACCATTTGCACTACCTCATAGTGGGCAGCATCTGAAGTTGTTTAATTTCTTGAAGCTTAGTTGGGTCCATTTGTATATATGTACAGTTTTTACATTTTGTTTGTTTTTCTTTCATTTTTAGCTTGAATCCGTAGCCCAATGGCTTGGATGAAGGTACTTAGAGACTAGTTTTTACTCCTATTGATTGATTTGATTAATGGATGTTCCCCAATACGAGACAGCTATTGTTTCCAAAATCAGCTTAGTTCATTTTTGGGAATAACCCCCTATGAAACTTGTCTATTTCATCTTTTGTCTCTCTAAGTTTGTTTCGAGATGGGTTCTTCTCATTCTCATCTTGGTCCAACTGCACCTTTCAAAATTTGTAAATGTCTTATTGTCACATCTTTCCTGAAATGTGTAGGTCATTACGGTCTCGATGCGCCCAGGGGACCCAAACCTGCCTCTTTTAGAGTTAGAGTTTATTTTCTTCCATTTTCATGCACAAGCGGCAAAATTTTCCGCCAGTGCATTTTGCCTTTGAGATGCAAGGGTGGAAATTTTTTCCACCCTTGTATTTTTACCTGTAAGGGCAGCAATTTTAGGTGCACTTACATTTTTACCTGCAAGGGTGGCAATTTTTGCCACCCCTGCATCCAAACCTACAAGGGCGATGAAAATTGCCACCCCTGCATCTCCTTATTTTCTATGTAGAGCATTTATTGCCATGCACAGTGGGTTGTTGGGGTCAGTTTTCTCCCCATATAACCCAATTTTAGCCTTTATTTTATTCATTCTTCCTCCTCTCCTCCTACCCTTTGCATTTGGACGATCCAGCGAATGGATGACAACACGTTTTGGTGGATTTGAACTTGCTATTTTTTGTATTTGTTTTCTTCTCCTCTTTCTAGTTAGTTTGTTTATTTTTATTGTGGAGGTTTTTATTCTTTTTATTTTTTTGCCAATCGGCCCACTCCTATGAGTGTGGTGATTTTTTTCATCTCCCACCTTTCCCTACCTGTCAGCCTTCCAAATTTCCTTCACATGTTAGGGCAGTGATTTTTGCCACCCCTCCCAGTTGCCCATAGATTTCTTGTGAAAACTAGTGTGGGCAGTGATTTTTACTGCTTGTGCCTCTTGGTTTCCCTTATTACGGGCCTTACCTAAGTAGGCAGTGAATTTTGCCACCCACGCAGGCCTTGCCTATACGGGCGATGATTATCGCCTCTTGCACCCCTTTTCCCCCAAATCTTGCATCAGCAGCAAATTTTTCCACCGATGCAGGCCAAATGTGCAAGGGTGGAAAATTTTTCCACCTTTACACCTTTTTTTAACTGAGCATGCATGGGTGGTGATTTTTGCCACCCCTGCCTACTTTTCTAACTATTCTTCATGCAAGGGCGATGAATTTTGCCGCCCATGCATTTCTCCTCTAAAATTTTCTAACTCTGGAGGATTTTTCCTCTTTTCCTTTCTTTCCCTTCCTCATTTTTTGACCCAGTTTCCAACTCGGCCTTTTAAGTGCCCTTCCTTGGTCATGATCACTTAATATGCAAATTCCCCAACGTGCCCACTTTTCCCTAATTATGTGATCATGACTGCAATACTTTTAGAGAATTCTTGCTCATCAGCACTTGTTCGACTGAGACAAGTTTTGATGTCTAAAACTTCTCCAAAAAAGGCAAAGACCATGAAGTACAAATACCGGGGCATCTTTTTGATCACTTCGGTTACCTCCAATGTTGATGACATCAGAGACACTGAAATTGGCCATGTAGATATGGCTGAGTTTGTGACCCAAACCAAGGCAACTAACCTGAGCTCTGAGATGAGGAGGATCATCGAGAGCAACATTCATCTGGTTACCACTTTCTTGGTGGTAGCATATCATATGGAGTTTATCCTCTAGTGTGCCCACTTCTACAATAAAGAGACAAGTTCAGTTTTAGATGGTAGTGGTAATGTAATAATTTGGCTAAATCCCAAATTTATTGACAAAGTCTTCATGTGCCCTCTCGCTACCAAAGTACTAAAGATTGACTTCACAGAAGCACATAAGGAGTATGACAAGGACCCTGAGAGGGCAAAGAAAGTGTTTAATAATAGGAGGCTGAAGACTCTTAGAACTAATTTATCTAGATGGCCATGGAACTTTTTGAGAAGAAATTTTATTAAAGAAGCTGGTGACTTGATCACCCTTCTCAGTAGAGTGCGAGGCATCCCTTCTTCCTCACAATTTCATGAGTGGATGTACCCATTCATTAAGATCATCCTCCAAGGTAAGTAGGTCATCTTTTGGGGTGAGCAGATCAGCAACGCTCTTCACGAGTAGCTAAACAAGGTACAAACTTCTTTAAAGTTCTATATGACTTTGTACCTTGTCTACATAGCTTCCTCGATGCGAACCTTTCCAGGTTTGGTAATTGAAGGGGACAAAAAGACCACCCCAGTATACTCATATTACCCCTAATTAACACTTCAAAGATTGATCCACCATTTAAAAAGGGTAAATGACGCTTTCTTTTCCATATTTTTATGCCTCTTCGACCCTCAGCTTGAATAGAAGAGAGTATCTGATGAGGCTTAGACGGTCATCAACGACTATGGTTACATGTTCCTTTAAAGTCCCACCTTCTATTATCTTTGGGTTGGCTTTTTCCAAGGCTATCCTTATATGCTCCCCAGATTTCTTTCTGATAAGTTAGTTCTGATCGAGCTTTGTCAACAAATGGCTATCATACATGCTAGGTAGATGGAGTTGAAAAAGCCAAGTTTCAAGTTTCCAATTGAAATTAGTAGATACTCTGTCTCGACAGCAACCAAAGCCATGGAAATAGAGATGCAGCTGGTCACTATGAAACAATTCAAGAGAAGGGACAAATTTGACTATAGGGGTGTCAAGGACATGATCAAATGAAAGACTCAATTTCATGAGCCAATGAATGAAGACATCTGGGTGGACCTAAGAATAGCTAAATAAATTAGGAGGATGGACTATAACAGGCTAATCCTAAAACAAATTGAGTATCTGGGGCTTACAAAGATCCCCCCCAATTTGGTCGATGATAGGAGCATTATCAATAGTAGGTACTTGGCCAAAAATATTGCTGACTCCCTTCTTCCTCCAATTCAGTGGTCTCAAAAAGAGATAACTTCTTTGAGAAAGAGATTTGAGCCAATATTTGCTAACACCAATGATTGGTTAGCAGCCAAAGGGATCATACTGAAAGAATTTATTATGAGATCAGAGGCTGAGTTCCAAGTAGAGATGCAGAAGAAGGTAAAAAATAGGACCAAGAACAAAGGTGATGTTCCTTCCCTATCTAGGCCTCAAAAGCCTAGAATCATCTTTGTTTCTAAAAAATCAATGGTTACTGTAGAGCTAGAAGCAGTGGCTAAGGGAATTATAGAACGAAGCTCCTTAGAGTAGGCAGCTCAGTAAATGGAGATAAATGATAGGCCCTCAGAGTAGCAAAATACTAAGCCTCTACCTTCCTAGGAAGGGGCCCAACCACTTAAAATCATCTCTCCTTCTCCACCTCAGTCTCCTATGTCATCTCCTTCACCTCTCTCTCCTATCAGTGTTCCTTTTTCTGGAGCCACCTCTCCTTCGAGAGTTATATTTGGCGATCCTCAGGGCACTTCTTGAGATACCGTTCACTCCTTTGGATCCATTCCTAGTTTAGCATCTCCTTCCTTCAATCTCAAAGAAATTTTTGTGATTGATCAATCAATAGCCGGTATGGTCTCACCTATTACTCCTACTGCAACCACTATTACTACTAGCAGTGCAGACATTGCCATGGTAACACTAGCTGGGAGAACTATTGCCACAGTAAGTACTTCTCTCCTACCTTGGATGTCAGCATTCACACCTAAAATAAAGAAGCTAGCCATCTCTGTAGATGACTTTGATTTTGGAAAAATAGTGCTGGTGAAAGCTAAGGCTCCTAAGAGGCCAAGGATCCTCTCAAAATTAGTTGAGAAAAAGGGACATAAATTTCTAGAAATAGCTAAGCCTCCACAGGATGTAACCCTTGAGGGTTTTGAAATGAGTAGTTATTCCATCTCTCATGTTGAACTTGGCAAAGTTACTCATGAAGGCATGAAAAGTGATCTACAGTCTACAATGGACATCATGGTCCAAAATTTTGACCAAGAAAAGGATATGAAAGACTATTATAAGGCCAAGACAGAGCAACTGACGGTAGTAATAAGGAGATTCACTCTTCCCCTTGAAGCAGTGACTCCAGAGGCCTTCTCTATAGATGACCCTATCATTCAAAAGGTAGAGAAAACCTACTTGAAATGGAAAGTGCTAGAGGATTACGTTGAAAAGATGCATACTCAGGGAGTTTCCTTACTTAGAGAGGTTGTAGAAAAGATAGACAATATGAAGAAGTGAGAGTAAATTTAGATGACCTTGTCTCTCTTATCTCTTAGGATATTGGCAGTATAGAAAAATATCTTAGCAAATGGAGGGAGATGAAGGATCCAAAGAAAATCACCTTCATATCTATCAGTGTCATTTCTAGCAAGGATTCCTATGTTGAGATCAAGGAGTCACTGATATACAGTATACAGGTACTCAAGGAGTTGGTTGAAGATCTCAAATCTTCCAAGGATGCTAGTGAGAAGAGCGATACAGGCCTGCTAAATGGGTTGGAAGAACTACCTTGCAACCTTACTTCAAGGGATAACTAATTTCTCTCAGTCGAAGAAATGATCCAAAGTTTCAAGGGGATGATTCAACGAGATTTTGAAGGGAAATCCTTCTCAATGACTTTTGTGGATAACATTTTAGACACTCAGTTAACTCTAGATAATCTAAAATCTAGGTTAACTAGTCATGCTAAGGCAATCATAGCATTGAAGGATGCTTTGATTAGAGCCAGAGTCATCTCCAAGAACACGGTTGTGCCAGATAGTATAGGAATTTAGGCATCCATTGCTATGTATGATGCTCATCTAAAGAAGTCTGGCGGCAGGAGCTGAAGCTTTTTCCCCTTCTCTCTTCTTCTTTCCTTATGCACTTTTGTCTTGAGAAATGTGCATGCTATTTTTTAATATGTAATAACATGTAAAAAATCTAGAAAAATATCTCAAAGTCAAAGATGAGTCATCTTTGACTAAGATATTTTTGTATTTTATTATTTTCTAAATTTTGAGAGTTTCTCCCTATATATAGTGGAGACCTCTTTTGTAAATAGATCTTGGATAATTGAGAGCAAAAAATCTACCAAAATTGAAACTCTTTTTGAGACTTTGTACTCAAATTTTAAATCATATTTTGTTAAATGAATGAGAAGCAGGTTTATTTCAGACTTTGTGTTGAAATTATCTGTGTTATTTAGGAAACAGTTCTTATGTCCTCTTTCCTGATAATCTCTTGTTTATCTGATTTAATAAACAAAGTGGATGTGTTAATATTATCTGAGGGCATTTCTAAAAGGTAGAAGAGAGACTTTGAGCTAATTTTATCTTTGTGATTTTGTTATCCTTTGTAGTTTTAGGTGAAGACTTTGTGCTTCGTTTCACTCTACAGTTACGCTTGTTCCAGATCAACGGAGGAGACAATGCAAGACTTTGTGCTTACGTGAGTTTTTTGTGACATTTTTTACTTACTTCAATTAATTTTCTACTCTACACTAGATACAGTTCCTAAAAGAAGAGGAATGTTGTTAGCCAATGACCAGGATTTCTTTCTCTTGTTCCTTGAACATCACCTCTGAAAAAAGAGAGGTGGATGTTGTTATACCACCCCATGTGTTATTTTCTACTTAATTATATATATACATATAGCACATAAATATTCATATGGAACCTCCCCTTGATGAGAGGAGAGATTTACTTCATCCAGATCTGGTAAACCCACACTTTTCATGGTGTAAATCTCCCTGTGCTATGGTTGATATACCCATTTTGTCATCAGTTAGTTGATGACAAAATATTCACTCAACACTATGGCCCTAGCTTATCACATGTATGAGGATATTATTAGCTGAATTATGGCTTATTTATCCCTCTTTGACATTATATTACATTTATCTAAGCTTTCTTTTGATTAGTAGGTCGGCCTATGGAGTAACCATGGCCTAGATAGACTATATATAGGAGGTAGTGGGTAATCATTTATTATCATATTGTGAATTATGCTCTTATTGAAGCTTGTGGAGGTTTCCCCCTTGAAGTGGCGTATCTATTATCATATATTTGGATATATTTCAGTCATATTTGGATATAATTCTACTGTTATACTTAATTCTTGAAGTAATTTCATTACATCACTCTCTATCATAAATAAGATAATGGGTTAGAAAATTTTCTCACAAATTTCTCAATTCTAGTCTCAACACTTTTTGCTCTTTTAAGCTCTACTCAATTCCATAATTCTATTCAAAATATCTAATGCATCTAAGTGTTTAGTTTGGATGAGGTGATGATATTTAT
Source organism: Torreya grandis (assembly GCA_037957365.1). Classification (NCBI taxonomy): domain Eukaryota; kingdom Viridiplantae; phylum Streptophyta; class Pinopsida; order Cupressales; family Taxaceae; genus Torreya; species Torreya grandis. The sequence goes on along the minus strand of JARHVA010000511.1, from coordinate 49,983 downwards.
ACACCAATGCTACTAGGCATGCTCATTATAGAAAATTTGAAAATGGGTACCCCTATAAATGATAAGGGTGACACACACACCTAAAGAGCCACTCATAAGATATTTGTAGCAATCATTATGGGGAATCACAAAAAATGGAGTGTCTAACATTAATGATAGGTGAGGTGAGTAGTTATCTTTCATTTAAATAAATTTTTTTTAAAGCTTTAGGAGAGCTAGGGCAAGGACATGTGACAACTAGACAAACCACTTGCACCAATGGCACTTAATCAAAGAAAACAATGATGGAAAGGGAAATAAAGGAAAATAAAATAACCTCAAAGGAAAGGAAACACACAAACAAAAATGGAAACTAACTAATTATATATAAGGGAAAGGTAGGTAATCTAGTTAAAATGCTTCAAATATATCCCATTAACTGGGATATCTAATACATTACCCTCTTCATATTCTATTCAAAAGAATTTCCATGCCTATTATTGATGATGTGAAATAGTCCCCTTTATAGAGAGTCAAACACCACATGTTGACCCGGCTTTGTGGCCCTTTGATCATAGTTGAGGACTAAATACCTAGGTTTGAATCTTTGGTATGATTACTTCTTGTCAAACCATCATTTTACCACTTAATACTAGGTGATTTTCACATTACTTGTTTGTTATCTTTATTCTTATACAATAAGTATATTTATGAGTCTAACTTATATCACTCCATTTTCCACAATTTCAATAGCTTTCAAAATCTGTAAGGTGGTGATTTATGATGACACTACCATGGCTACCTCTTTCCCATATACAAGTTCATATGAGGAGGTTTTTAGGATTTGCTTTGGAGTGATGTGTTCTACCCATAGAGCCAATCTCACATGCATGTACCACTTCCTTTATCGTTCAGTGTCCATCCTTTTGATAAACCTTATTAGAGTCTTGTCTATTGAGACTACCAATCCATTCCCTTATGAGTAGTAATTGGATGAAGTTTTTAAGAAGATACCATTCTCGAGTATGAACTCAAAAATATTAGACTTGAGGAAGGCTTTCCCATTGTTAGAGATAATCATCTTGGGTAGGTTGATTCTTACTATGAGATCTTCTATAAAGTTGAGAATCATATTCTTGATCAGCTCTAGGAATGAGATTGATTTAGTTCACCTGGTGAAGTAGTTGATGGTCATCAATATCCACTTGTGACCGATGCTTGAGATGGGATTGATTATCCTAATGAATTCTAGACCCCATTATGAAAAGGGTTCATTGTTCATGATTAGGTTTAGAGGCATGGTCAAATTATTTCTTTTCCCCATGAAGAACTAACATTTTTGGCATTTTCTTACTACTTAGTGATAGTCTATGAACATGGTCGGCTACTAATACCCAATACGCATGATTTTTATCATAGTGGGTTTTACTAAGAAATGGCCCCTTAGGGGATCCAAGTGCATATCTTGAAGAATTTTCCTAGCTTGGTGTCTTTCATCACATCATAGTAGATCTCCATCAATATTCCTTTTAAACAAGACTCCCTAGATTAGCATGTAGCTAGACCCATGTATCCTATAGAAATAATTTTTATGCATAGGGAGGCCATCATGAAACTAATAAATGTACATAAATCAAGTCTAGTTGACCACTGAATATCCATCAACTTTGAATTGGTTTAGTAGGACCACTTCTAGCATGCCTTGTTCTTCCAAAAGGACATCTACACATTGGGCTCAGTACTCATAGATTCCTCATACATTGGTTGGAACCCTCTTTCTTTGTTACATCATGTTATATGACCCTTAATGTGAGACCTTAGGATTGAAAATCATGTTATATTTACCCTATAAAATCTTTTTGACTTTGATGATGTAAGGAATGGAAAATGAAATTTTATCACAAATAAGGGTGATTACTCCAAGATTGATGTTGGAGGTGGGAGGAAGTTGAAAGTTGAAAATGAAGTTCCCCAAAAAGATAAAGAGTGATTGGTTTTTTTTTATGACAAATATAAAGGATTCATCATGTATAATTATGATGGATTGAAGGGAGACGACCATAAGGTCATTTACCACACCATAGACTTGGTAGAAGGATCCAAACTAATTTAATAAAAACAAAGGTTGATAAAATTGAAGATAGAATCCCTAATGGCCAAAGAGCTTAGGAAACTAATTAACCCACTTTTGGATACATTGGTTAGAACCCTCTTTTGCTATTACATCATGTTGTATGACCCTTAAGGTGAGACCTCATGATATTTTACTTTATTCTACACTACCTTACTCTAATTTGGATATATTATATATGCGGGTTGAGGTTTTGCGGCTTCCTCAAAGGTCACTTTGGGCCTTATAGCAACTATGAGGCTTTTGTCCAATCTTTTCTTTGAGAAAGTGTAGTAGTCTAATTAAACCTATAGGGATCTATACATGAGAACTTCACTCACGTAGACTACATCTTTGCCTTCAACCCAAGAGAATAGTGCGTGATGTATGGATATTTATCCTTCTTGTTCTAAGGATGTCCCCTACATTTTTGTCATGAATACTACATTATCAATCCCCAAAGATTGGTATGTGTAGGCAAAATTAGGGGCATTCCCTTATCATCATTATTCAACAAACATATACTATAGGCTACCCCTTGGATAATTTTAGGGTCTATGAGCATTTTTTTAAAGAAATCACCATGAATTAGAATCATTGGCTAGGTTATTGTAGCCAACAACTAGATCTCTATTCGCATTAGGTGATATTGTGTACAAGGGATCAAGTACCACAACCATTTGATTTATGGGTTGTATCTAATGGTCTGGTGCTTGGAGGTTTGGCCTTTATCTCTCCTGGTACTACTTATATTGGTATGATTATTTATTTTCTTAGTAGTTATTGAAAGGGGGCTTTAGAGGCATAGCCTATTGACTCTTGAGACTAACTATCTCATTGGAAAAGTTATGCAAGATACTCTTCATATAATTCAACTCCATGACTAGGGAGGATGGAGTAGACGTGCTTTCCTAAGTGGGTGGATATACATACATATATGGTGGGTCTCTTAAGGTAATCAAGGCTTATTCTTATCAAGGTATTTATATCTCTAGGAACATAAACATCAATAGATGTGGAGGTAGATTTCCCACATCTATTAAAAAAAATTGGCCCTTACTACTATATCATAAACATATAAAATCATCTGGCACCCAAGTGATTGAATGCCTTGAATTAGAAAATAATATCTATGCCTAAGGGTGGTGGATGCACTATTGGGATCCTTTTCTGTGTCTTTTTGAACCTGGTATTCAAATTGGTGTTGGCTTCTTGGGAGCCTCTCTTGATGGTTATTAGTTGATGAAGGGGGGATGACTAATCCATTTTCTCATTGAATCATTCAAATAATTTTCCACCCAGGTTGTCCCAAGTGCCAATAGAATTGGTTGTACATAATGTAACCTTAATGATAATAGTGTTATATTTTAAAGGATGGGATCTCAAGAAGGAAGAGGCTAAATGAATAACCATGGAAGGTGTTGAATAAGCCTAAGGCGAAAATGGTCAACTACTCCAAAATAAAAAAATATTGATTTGATCCATAGTATACAAAGTGTAGAAGTTTTAGGAGTTGAGAGTTCATCAAGTACCCATGGGGTATCTAGTTTTGTAATATTAATTTGAGATACATAAGCTTTAGGTTTTGATTCAATTTTAGCTGATATGTGAATGACATGGACACCATGGTTGAAAGAATGTATTTTGGATAATGTCTTTTGATAGTGTTGTACATCTAAGTCTTGTGATTGATTTTGGGCCATGATATAATTATCATCATATTTGTGGGAAATAATGCATGCATTTATTTTTAAGGGAGAATAAGAAGTGGATGTGCCTAAATTGCTATATAATTTGGCCATTCCATATGCATCACATGTGAAATAATATTCTATGTAAGAATCTTCATATGCATTACATGGAGAAGGAATTTCAGTGATATCATCAATTAGAGGGATGGTATGATCACATGGAAATAAAGATTGGGGAATCCACTCCAAAATGGAAAGAGGTAATTTAGTGGCATTACAATTATTTTGTAAATCATTAGGTTCATCATCATCATAATAACTGAGAGTGACATGATGAGAATCCCATAGAGCTCATTATATCTAATATAAACTATCCATAAGTGTCACCTTTTGGTTATCTATTACATTACGTTAAATAGTGAAGATCTCATATAAGTAGAAAATAAATGAAATTGTGTTGTGTTTGTGTGTGATACATTGTTGATTTTTTATCTTGTTATTTTTGTCTAACTTGGATGAATTGAGTACAATTTTGTATAGAAAAATACATCTCTATGGCAGGATCATTTTGAAAAGTCATCAAATAATTTTAGAAACCCTTTTTTGAAATATTTTTGAATATTCGGTGAATAACACATCAATCTCTAAAGAGATACATCTCTGAATATTCTCTAAGGATGCTCTAAAGACACTCTAAAGGCTCGTACAATAGTGCTCCAAAGACACCCAAGCGTACTTTGAAGATGTCCAACTGGATCTTATAAGTCAAGATAGTAACTCAAAAGATATCTATTATATATATATATATATATATATATATAAACTTACCATATTTATATATCTTTTTTAGACATTAATATTCATAATAATGGTCTAAAATGATCAAGATATAAATGTACTTCTATTTTTTAAAACCAAACATAATCTCTTTGGATCTATGTTAGTTATTATAGATCTATTTTTAGTTGAATTAGTTCTAATGTCTCCCTATAAGCATAGGATCTAATTCCTAAATATTCTATTTTGAATGAGTGGATTTGGCTATTTAGATCACCAGATTTTGTATTCTATGAATAGTTGTTGAGATGCACGTTAAATACATGTTTCCTTCTCATTCTAGATAATCAATAAATGAATATATAGTGATAAAAAATTAGATAGTAGTTAAGAAGCATTCCATTGTAGTTTCACGTATTTGTATATGTTATTTTGATAATGAAATAAATGTTAACATTCTTTTTCATTACTGAGTAAAAGTTGATCCTATTCTGGGGAAGGAGTAAGGGCCCATTTCTATTCAAAGATCATGAAAAATTGGTATTTTTAGTTTATATTTTAAAGTGTATTTGTTTAATTTAGGTATATTTAATTTTTTTATAAAGTGTGATTTCCATTTCCAATGTAAAGTGTGATTTCCCTTTTCAAAGCAAGTTGATTTCTTTTTCAAAGCAAAGTGTGAATTTCATTTTAATGCAAGTGTGTTTCCATTAAATGTAAAGTTTGTTTCAATTTAATGTAAGTGAGTTTTATTTATGCAAGAGTGTGTTTTTAAATTTCATAGGAGGTAAATTTTTTTAACTCATCTCCATATTCAAAAACTACCAAGAAGTAGTTTAAGTGACAATAGATAGCATTCTCACATTTTGAAATATCACAGTGTCTTACCCAGTTGGGCAAGTTGAGTTAGGATAGCATAATGTCCTATGATAGATGTTTAAGTTTTGAATGTTTATGGTGTAAACTAAAGAATCCTTTTAACAAGGAATTCCATATTAGATTTTTAGTTAGTCAAAATTTCTAGATTTACTTTTTTGTAATATATAATTAGAATCTTATTTACAGTCCTTAGGATTTAGATATTAAAAATAGAGTAAACCTATCAAATAATGAATTGTAAACTAAAATATCTAATGGTATCATTACATATAGCCTTGGACACTGGCCCTGGTAAAAAATGGCACCAATCCATTGATTGGTTAAATGAGAGTTATGAAGATAGTTTATCATTTTTGGCACCATTGTCAGGGACTCATAAGTTAGTGAGATCCTATAATAGATTTATATAGGTAAAATTCAAAAAAAATCATATACCCCAAAAAAATAAAAAATAATCTAGGATTCCTTAGATTTATGAAACAGCCAAGATATTCTCATGGACGATTTATCTCTAAAGATTCCTAAATAAAACAATAAGAAGAAAGGATCCTAGCCTTATTGGAAAGATCAAGAACTAAAATAAAGGAAATTGAAAGATGTATACAAACTTTTTCTATTTCCTCTCCTAAAAATCCTCACAAGCATATCCTACAAGAAGAATCCTATTTAGGACATCTTCACCTATAGGGAAAATTGGTCCTAAATATTCCCTTTCTAGAATAGCCAGATTTGATCTACAAGCTCTACAACAAGAAGATATGATCACCAATGAATATTATCCTTCTAAGGTAGACCATGGGTTGAGAACCCAAGAAGATAAACTAGATTGGATTGATAACCAAAATTGTGAAGATAATATGGGAGACAAACATACACATGTAGAAAAACCTGATCAATAGTCTCAATAGGACAAAACTTTTTCCTATCTAATCAGCTTAGGTCTTGATGACATAACTTCCATGAAAAATATCTCACCATATATTTTACCTAAATTTAGAGGTAAATCCTTAGAGGATCCAAATTAGTTACTCTTTAAATTATAGGTTCTCTATCAAACACATGACTATGTCACAAACAATCAAAAGTTAAAGTTATTCCCATCTACAATTAAGGATGAAACCATGAGAAGGTTCATGGTAATTAATGGTAATTACATAAGAACTTGGGATGAAATGGGAAATACATTTATTTGAAAATATAAAGATTATTTTAGGGTCATAGAATGAGAAGAAGACTTGTTTAAGATCAAACAAAATGAAGGTGAAACCTTAGAAGATTACCTTGATAGGTTTATATTTACCAATAAATGGAGTGGATACCAAATCACTAAGGAGGTTTCCAAGATAGTATTTCTTAAAATTTTAGATGATGATGCACATGATGCTTTGAACCTAATGTGAAAGGGTGACATTGACAAGTTACCCTTTCATTAGATTTCAGCATTATGTATTAACTATTCTAGGACAAGACCTATCATAAGGAAATCAAGGTTAGAAAAATCAATTAAAGTTATCCAATTAATAGAAGAATTTTATAATTTCAAGATAGATATCTAATACTATTAACATCCACATTAGATGGCCTCTAAGCAAAAGTCAATGCCACCAATGATGAATAATTGTCAATATATTGTCTTAGATGTAGATTCAAACATGTGGTAAAATATTATCCTTTAGAAAAAATAGAGGTATGTGGTATTTGTGACCTAGACCATGACACAAAGAATTTAAAACATCTTCCTACCATGAGAAAATAAGTAAAACAAATATTACATATAGTTAAGGAAATGAAATTTATCTAAAGACAAGGAAATTAGTACTCCCATCTTCAAAATCAATTTGGTCCAAGATTTTCCCCCAATCCATGGATGACACTATGGGTTGGATAAGTTACACCACCATTGTGGGGACCACCATAACCACAACCATGGAGTACTCAAGAATGGCTGACACAAATGTGGGGAATGCCTCAAAATCATTCACAATAATAAAACCAACAATCACATTAAATAGAATAGTCACCACATCAATGACCAAATCAATAATATCAAACATAGAGAAGATTTCATCCATAGTAGGATTTTATTCCTTCAAAAACTAAACCACAACCAATTGAGGAGTAGGTTAACCAATCATAGTTACCTACAAAACCAATGGCAAATCCTAAGAATAGGCAAAAAACACATATTTATAGACCTGATCAAGAAAGAAATTGCCAATGATGAAAACACTACTAAGTCACCTATATTCTAAAAACTAAATGAAGACAAGGTAGAAGCCACAAAAACACCAACCATAATTTAAGATCTTCCAAATATTCCATTTATTGAAAGACTTAAGGATTAAAAACTTAAGGAATATTCTAAATTAATGTATGGATTAAAAGAGATGAAGATAGAAATTCCACTATTAAGAGCTATTAAGGATAGTCCTGAGTTGAATTGAATAATTACAATATTTTGCATCAAAGTACCATAAAAAAAGAAAAAATATCCTAAAATATTTTAGGTAACTATAAAAATTACTTATTTACTATAAGGAAATATACTTGTTCCTAAATACAGTGACCCTAGCAATCCCATGATGACTATGACAATTGGGAACAAGTCTATTCCAAATGTGCTTATAGATCTAGGTGTTTCCATTAACATAATTAATATAAAAATATGAGAATATTTATACCTCATAGGGCTTGAGCCTATGACTACAATATTTTAAATGGTAGATCAATTCACTGCTACATCTACAAGAACCATATAAGATGCTCTAGTTACCATAGATCCTGAGAATATCATATGGATTTTGTGATCATTCAACCTAAACCCAAGACAGTAGGATAAATAATCATTATTATAAAACTTTGGTTAGCTAAATTTTTAACATGAATTGGATATAGATATCTAAACATGACCATTTCTAATAGAATTCATAGTAACCATACATCTATTTATCTACCTACTAGACCTTTCATGGTTCTTGTTATCACTCTAGAGTGCACCTTGCTTGAAGATGTACAGATCACACCCTCACTATAATTGATATAGTGGGAAATTCTCAGAGAGTGGGTGAATATTTGATGAGAAGAACCTCCAGAGTTGGCTAGTTCCCTTAAGATTTATCAATTAAATTTTATCTATTGTGATTTTTTGGATGGAAAAGGAGAAGGAAACTAAAATGGGAAATCCTATCTAATGGGGTGATGAACCTAAATGATTGGTATTATTTGAAATTTATTGAAATTAAGGCACAAATATAGATCAATATGAATTATTTAAATTGATCCTAAACATTAGTATTTTATATGAAGGATTGAGAGGATTTTGAATTGCAAAATTATATTCTTATCTCTTCAAATGACCTGTAGAGGGTGAGATTTTCATAGTAGGTGTGGAAAGGACCTGAAAAAAGGGATATATATCTCACTTATATGATATTAAAAAATAAAAAATACACCTATTCTGATCCAAAAAAAAATACAAAAACTATTTTTTATTTGATAAATGGTGTCAATTACAATTTCTTCTCCGCCTCACGAATTTATGAAAAATAGCTTCAAATAACCAATATATAAGTCTAAAACTTAAATAAATACAAATTCAAGTGGAAAATATAAGTATTATTCTTATTTTAGTTAAAATAATACTAAAATACTTTTACAATATTAAATAAAGGCTTTAAAATCTTCTACTTCTTCAAAAATTCCATGTTCTTCATTTTTGGCATAGAATTTAGAAATGGTGGGCCCATATTGACTTTTAAATATTCATTGAATGAAAATAATGACATAAATTATAATATAAATCCATCTTGAAATTTATTTTAAGTTATTTAAGGTCCTTATCTTACATGAAAATCATGGGAGATGCATGAAACTAATCAAACTAGTCAACTGAAGAGATTTGACCCTTAAGGACTAGTTAACTCAACTTGAGCTCAACTTGCATGAATTATAAATTTTGGATTGAATTGAGAATGATATATCTAATTAAAAAACATATATTAAAAGTTTTAACTCCAAAATGAATTCATTTGATATATTTTCAATGTCATTCTTTACTTGCTTTATTGACCAATTAGGCCTATTATGCCAATTAGGCCTAATAGCCTATCTTATTGCATTTGGAATCTATTAAACATGAAATAATAACCCATGAAACATGAAAAAATAAATTAAAAAAACTTTAAAAAAATAATTCATCACCAACAATGTGATTTTGATGCAAAAACCTTTGCCATTTAGTCAACAAGGTTGACTAGGCCTATTTTGCTCCATTTTCCTATAGACTAGCCATTTTGATTGAGCTGGTTGGGACACTTATGAGATTATTTATGACCAAAATAAAATTTTATGATGAATAAAAAATATTTTTATTTTATCTCTATTGATTGTATTTCATTGAAGTGTTCTGTACTTCATTTTACATGTTTTTTCTACAAAAAACATGATATCTGACCTCATCCATATATCTCCATACATAAAATTAAATTTTTTGGAATCCTATATAAGTTTAATTGGAATTTTAAAAGTTTTAAAGTTGATTAAATATTATTTTATGGAAATAAAATCAACTTTTTTTAAAACTAGTTTTTTGAGGGTTTAGGCGGGCTTTGAAGCTAAATTTTCAAAATTATGGTTCATGAATTAAAGACATACAAATAAAAAAATTATTAAATTTATATGTATAAAACATACTCCCACAACATACATTACAAAATTTGGTTACCATTCAAATATATAAAAAGTTACCTCATGCAGAAATCTACTTATGGGGTTTTGACTACATTCTAAGCTGCCTACACTCTTAATGATTGTTCATAAATAAAAAATCATTGAAATTGTATTAATTTTTTATTATTTATAATTAAATATTACTAATAGAAACATATTGAAATCATTCATCCAAAATCCACACATGGTTAAAGATATGAGCATCTGAACAGGAGGCTAGGAAGGGTGTCTAGAAATGTAAAAATAAAAAATTCACCAAAATGAAAATAACTCTTAAATTTTTTTCAAATGAATTAAAAAATCATAATTTTTTATTTAATATTCTATAAAAACATTTTTAATGCACATTTTTCTTGAAAATTCAAAAAACCCCTTTTTAGTCTTTATGCCTATTTACTTGCAAAATCCTGTATGAGCATGGTTTGCTTAAAATTTAGAGTTTTTACACTATTTAAAGGTCTTATTATGATATAAAAATATCATCTCATGCTTTTAAAACTTTTACCTAGACTTAGAAACCTTTGTGTCACTTCAAAATGATGCCTAATCCAATGGTGATCTCCAATAGACATCCTGAGGACTGTTAAAAAATAGAGAGTATTTACACTAATATAATGGACATGAAACTCTTTTATAAGTTTATCCAAGTCATAATGACCTTGTGTAAGAAATTTTAGGTCTTGAAATCACCTGTAGCTCCTAGAATGGTAAAATTTATATCTCAAAATTGATCTTTATGCATGGATTATCTACATATTTGAACTTGATAATGCTCTTTTGAAATGATAATGACCCGTTTAAAATATATTTTTGACATTTTTGACAAAAAATAGTGATTTTTAGGCCACAACACATTGTTTTGGCCATCTTCAAAGGGTTAATGACCCATTTTAAGAAAGTTTTCTATGATAGGGGTAGTAATTTGATCTTGATATGAGAAAATACTAACAATTTTGGTGACTTTCATGGGTTGAACAGATTGTTGGTCAAATAACTCAAAATTTTTTGATATGACAAACTTGGATAGACACTAAAAAATGAATATTTTTGTAGACAAAGACACAACAAGATAACTGACACAAATAACAACAAACATGTGCATATGTGAACTTAGAGGAATGGACAACAACTAGAAAGGAAAAATAAAAACTAAAAGCATGTGCATATATGCACTTAGAGGAAAGAAACAAAAAGAAGTATATTATGTATAAACTAACCTCTAATTTGATGGCCCTCTTGGATCAAATTGAAAGCTATTTGATGCACTATGGAACTTTGAAACTTATTTGCATCCTTTAGATAGCTCTCTTCTCTAAATGTGATCACTTATATTTTCATATGTTCTAGATGATGTAGCTAGACCTCCAAAATCCATTCTTAGGTGTATGGATTGAAGATATGGATCTAATATCCAATCATCTTCCTCCCATATTATTCTTTGTTGCATCAAGACTACTATTTCTACCTCATTCACAGGTTGGTCATGATTTGTCTCATTTTCATCTAATGATTGAATTAGAAAATGAATTGGTATGCTTGGATTGGTATCTTCATTATGACCCATTTGAAGTAGTGGATCATTGAGATCTTCAACCTCTTGTTAGGTATCTATAAATGGCTATAATATATCATTAATTTCTTCTTGATGAACAACTACAATAGTATTGTTTACAAGACATTCATCAATCTCTACATGGAGTTGAGATGGACCATCAAATTTTGCACAAAAACTCTCTAAGTCATCCCAAAAATATTTTGCATCATGATCAATTGAAAGGACATGAAATTCATTAGTATTCTTACCATTTGAAACATGATCACACATTTCTACCTTTTGGATGGAGTCATATGGAAGTTCTTGATCTACTGCACTTACTTCATCTTCATCTTCTGTAGAGAATGGAATCTCATCTATCCACTCAAGCTTTAGCTCATCTTGTTTTGGGATCTCCAAAATAGCATTAATTTCTTGAAGCTCTAAAACATTGGTGGAATCCTTAGATAAATCATCAACCTATTTTTCTATCTTATCATCAAAATTTGTTATCTTAAGCTCTTTAATTTCTTTCAAGAAATCATGGTATAACTATTTCCAATGATCATCTTCTTTTTTATCACTCAAGTCACCTTTATTTTCTATCTCTTTGGTTGTATCTTCTTCATTTACCTCACAAATAAGAGGTTCTTGATCCAAAAGTGGCATGGTATATCCCTGAATGTGTTTAATAAGATGAGAAAGATCTACAAAAGTAACCATAGATACTTGATTTTGCTCATGAGGCTGCTCTTTTTGGATCAACTTGACCTCATTTTTCTACACTTTTTTTTAATGGCTTTCTATGAAGGAAAGGATTTAGGCTTTAGAGGAGGAAAGGATGAAGGTTGAATGATCTCTTTCTTGAATTCAACATCCTGAATGATACTTGATTATTCCTCTTTATTGATTAATTCCATGATTTGGTTCTAACATGGGAAAGATAAAGGCTCTTTTTTGACCTTTTGATTTTGGTTCTCCTCGTCTTTCCTTGTCTTTAGTGCCAACTCTCTAATTTTTTTATCAATATTATCTTGGAATATATTCTCTTTAAATTGGTTAATGATCTCAACAATAGGTTGTACCATAACAATCTCCTCCTTTCTTTAATAGTTCTCTTGGATTGATCTCCAAAAAGGGAAGGTCTGAGAAATATATAAAGATCTTGGCAAACTCAAAGGGGCTCTTGGAATGGTCTTCTATGGAGGAATGGATGGCATATAAGAAGGTTGTGGTTAAACCTATTGTTCCTTAAGGCCTTTTATTTTATCTTCAATAATTTAAATGTAAGCACCTACATCCATCATCTCACTAATGAGATTACCCCAGTTTACCCTCATAATAGGTGTCTATTTATCTTTTATTTTCTGTAATGAATATCTCAGATGATGAATTTGGTCAGTATGGGTATCTTGGTCATAATATATCTATGAGTGTAGCTCAAGTGCATGATTTTCAAGGCTCACTAAAGTTTATTTAATTATTAGTATGGATTGGGTAGCTTAAAAATGGCCATGATTGGGTTGGTTAGATGGGTAGTATGGCACATGAGAAGACTGGTAAGGGTTAGTATTATGATAGAATGACTATTCATATAGAGGATCTAGGTAGTACTCCTATATATATGCTTGATATATATCCTTAATCTCTTAGTATAGATCATAGGATGGCTGGTCATAGTGATCATAGTGAGGATAATATGGATCCATAATGAAAAAAGCCATTTGAGACCATTAGTAAGACAAATACTAAAATTAATCAATATTCAAATGATACTTGATGTTCACAACCATCTTTGAGTGCCTAAAAGTTACACTAATTTTTTGAATGCCTCCAAAGGCTAGTGTTTAGAATGATGTCCCATCAGGCATGCCAAAAACTATTATCACTCTAGAGTTCACACTACTTGAAGATATGCAATCACACCCTCACTCCAACTAATAAAATTAGAACTTGTTAGAGTGTGTGTGACTCTGTGATGAGAAGAACCTCTAAAGAGGGCTGGTTCCCTTTAGATTTATGAATTATATCTAAACTATTTTTTGTTTTTTAGATGGAAAAGGGGAAGGGAAACTAAAAATAAATCCTAACTAGTTGAGTGATGCACCTAAGTTGTCTTAATCCTCTAAAGATACTAAAATCAATACACACATATGATAAATTAAATTTAAATTTATATCCTTAAGAAAAAAAGTTTTAGATGAAGGGTTGAAAACCTCTTCAAATGACCTATAAAAGGGTGAAATAGGGAGAGATAGGTGAGGAAGGGATTGACAAAAAGGAGATAAATATCACTTATACACTGATGCACAATCAAATACACACTATCTTTTGTCAAAAATTTAGATTTAGAATAAATTTTTTTTATTGATAATGGTCTAGCTTACAACTTTTTTCTTCAAACTTTAGGAATCTCCTTAAAAATGGCTTGATTTAGCTAGTAAATATGTCTCAAAACCTAAAACAACCCATTTGGATTTTAAAAAATGGGAAGGTTTAGTATTTTTTAAATAACTCAAGATCTAACACCTTCTACAATGTTAAAAATATTCAATAAAATATTTTCCCTTTACAGAATTTGCACGCTTCTCAATTTTGGCATAGGAATTTAGTGGTGGGGCCAAGTTTGAAAGAGTAGTATTTAAATAAACATTAAAATATCCAAACTCTAAATCACATGCTTTAGTCCAAGGTTGGCATAGAATTTTTGAGGTGGGCCCAAGTTTGACAAGTCAAACACTCTTTAATGGAATGCTACACCAAACTTCAAACATAAACTCCACTTAAGGTGCTTGAAAGCCGAGTTAGAACAAAAGAACATCCCCATTTGCATGAAAATAAATGGCAAAAATTGGATTTAGAACTCTATTCAAATATTGATAAGTGAGAAGTGCATGTAAGATCCATGAAATAGTATCAAAGTGGTGGTGAAACTCAAATGAACTCCTTGAACAATATTTTAACGCCAAACTCAAACTTAGTTACTTGATCAATTAAGTCAAATTGAGTAGTTAAGCCAAATTAGTCTATTTTGAAAACTTGGACACCATAAACCTATAAAATAAGCCATTAAACCTGAAAAAACAATAAATTACACTTGAAAATTAATTTTCCATCATCAAAATTATGATTTTGAGGAGAAAAACTTCTCCAATTAGTCAACATGCTTGACTAGGCCAATTTTGCTCATATTTCCAATAGACTGACCATTTTTTTTTGAGCTGATAATATCACCTAAATAATGAATTATTACCAACTAAAGATTTTAATATGAATAAAAATTTCTAATATTCAAGATCCAATAATTAGATTTTGTTAAATTACCCTATACTTCAATCTACACAATTATTTCCACGAAAAGCATGATTTTTACCCTAAAATGTATAGCTTCATGCATTAAAAGAACATTTATGGAATCCTCTTATAGTTTAATTTATTTTTAAATTTTTTTGAGGTTGATCCATGGTGATTTTATTGCAATAAAATCCACTTTTCTCAAAACTAGTTTTCAAGGTGCTTAGGAAGGTTCTAAAGCTAGAACTTCAAACTGATAATCCATGAGGTAAAGATCTCCAAATCTGAAAAATATTACATTTATGTGTATAATTTTTACCCCTATAACATCCATAAAAATATTATACTCCCATGTGAAACATATGAAAAATTACCATGTGAATGAAGATTGCCTTCGAGAAATTGACCGCATTCTAAGTTGCCTACGCTCTTAGCAATTATTCATAAAGTGAAACCCTTAATCTGATCTCAATTATTCATTAATTACAATAATATGGTTCCTAAAAGAATACTAAGATAATTTATCCCAACTCCACATTTGGTGAACAAAATGAGCATCTTCAAACTGGGTGCTCTCTAGAGTGATAACAATTCTTTCTAAAAAAATATGGGTGGATCAACCCAAATAAAACCAGACTAGTGTGTCTTCATTAGATATGGTTACCATAAAATAACATGTAAAATATTTTTAGGAATAAATAATATAATATTTTAACAAATAAATCCTAGCTCAAAAGTCTGACAGCTTAGATCCAAAGTCTGAAAGCCTATTTTTAAAGACTAATAGATTAACTTTGAAAAGTGATAGCTTAGCTCCAAAGAATGAAATATTATATATGAATATAAACAACCATGAATGGTAGGAATTCAAATCAATTAATAAGAATAAAAACAATTTCACAATTTTCTCAAACATGTTATCTGGTCCACAAGATATCCAACAAGCCATAGTTGACTAGGCTAAAAATGGGTATAATTCATTTTTACATGATTTTCATTGTCCATTGACCAATATGATCTTAAAAAGTGAAACCTTTTATAAGGATGTTTCTACACTTCACATTCTACTACCAAAAATAGGTGCATTGAATTTCTTGATGAGTGAATACAAATAGTTAAATTATATTGTTCTAGGTACCAAATAGATTGCAATCCAACCCAATAAACTATTGAATATCAACATATAGTTAACTCACCACTAGAAAATAAAAATGTTTGATATATTAGTATATAAAAAAAATTGGGATCATAGTGATATGAAAGGAATAAATCCTAGCGTATGTACACATGACACCTACAGCAAAGATGTTAGACCAGTCAGACAAATATAACATAGAATTAACCCATCCTTGAAAGAAATTGTAAAGAAAGAAATAGAAAAATTATTCTAAGTTGGTTTATTTTACCCTATATCTAATAGTCAATGGGTTTCACCTTTTTTCATTGTGCCTAAAAAATTAAAAATGGAGAGTTTGTGTAGACTACAGAGAACTAAATAAATCCATTATGAGAGACACTTTCCTTTGCCCTTTATTGATCAAATTTTGGATAACTTGGCAAGAAAGTAATATTTTTATTTCTTAGATGGATTCAACTGATAAAATCAAATTATAATAGCTCCTAAATATCAAGATAAAAATACATTTACATGTTCTTGGGTAATATTTGATTATACAATCCTTCCTTTTAGATTATGCAATGCATCTACTACATTTCAAAGAGTAGTGTTAGCCATCTTTTATGATCTTACAAATGATTGTGTAGAAGTGTACATGGATGATTTCACTATCCATGGCACTACATTTGATGAAGCATTGAATAATTTAGATAAAGTTTTTACCATATGTGAGGAACACCAAGTATCTTTGAGTCATGAGAAGTATATCATAATGGATAATGAAGGGATAGTCTTAGGACATCATATATTTTTTCAAAGAATAAAATTAGATCCCAAGAAGATTGAGGTAATTTCTAACCTTCCCATTCCTCAGACACAAACAGATGTTAACATTTTTCTCAGTCATATAGGATATTAAAAAATATTTATTGAAGAATTCAGCAAGGTAGTTGCACCTATGTTTTCCTTGTTAACAAAAGATAATGAATTTGTATGGAATGATAAGTGTTAAGAATCTTATGAAACGTTAAATAAAAAAAATCATGATTGATCCAGTATTGAGAGGACCTAATTGAGAAAATCTTTTTCATATATATATTGACGCTTCTAATAATACACTAGGATTAGTCATGGGATAAAGAGATGAGCAAGGAAAAATGTATGCCATTTATTATATCAAAAATAATCTTATTCTCGTAGAGAAAAACTAAACTACCATAGAAAATGAATTTATTGTTGTTTATGTTATAAGCAAGTTTAGACATTATATTACTAATTATCAGGTATTTATCTATATAAATCATTCATTTATTAAGTACTTAAAAAAAAAACTAGTAGTAGGTGGGAGAATTATTAGATGGCTACTATTGTTACAAGAATTTGACATTACCATCATAGACAAAATTGAAAAATATAATGTTGCTGCTAACTTTTTGTCTAGATTGATCACTATAGGGGAAGATGAACCTATGGAGGATTATTTTTCAAATGAACAAATGTTTTATTATCTACATACCCCCCATGGTTTGAAAATATGGAATATTACTTATCAATAGGGAAGTTTTCTCATTCCTTTACTTATAAAGAAAAAAATGTGTGGTTAGAGCTAGTTCTCATTTCAAATGGTTTAAAGGCATATTATTTAAAATTGGACCTAATCATGTACTTTTAATCCATAAACTCACACTAATTTTTTTGAATTTTTTTTATCTTGGGTCCTTATAGGAAATTTAATAAATATATCAAAATTAATATATAAAATAATCAACTTAAATAAAAGAAATGCAAGAATACCAACCACATAGCACAAGAGTTGATCACAGAGTTCAGCAATGCCTACATCTTCAAGTTCACAAATTAGATTAACTAATTCATTATTAAATATTTGAAATTACAAGGCAACCTTTATAGAGAAATAATTAATTCATGTGTTATGGACCTTTGAAGAATCTCAAAATTCTCAGATAGATTATTCACCTTCTCAGAACACTTCCAAATGTGTATGTTTGACCTTTTGAATAATCTTGGAACTCATGGATAGATTCTCCAATTTCCAAATGCACACCTCTAAAACTACATAAAACATATAAATAGAACTTCAAAAATTCCCAGAACTCACAGAGAAACCTTCCCCTTTCTTGTCACAAAAAGTAATCTCACATTCCTGAAGTTCTCCACCCAAAGTCTTACTTTGAGACTTTAAAAAATGGCTCAAATGAACTCAAATTAGGTCTCTCAGTATACAGCTAGATTCATCTCTTGCTCTAGCACTCAGCTCTTAGTTCTTCATCTCTTTGGCTCTCATCTCTTTAGCTCTCAGCTCTTTGGCTCTCGACTCTCAACTCTTCAACTCTCAGCTCTTCATCTCTTGGTTTTTTAGCTCTTGACTCTTTGCAGTTAGCTCTCAGCTCTTTGGGTCTTTGGATATCACATAATTAGATATCAAATTTTTAGCTTTCATCTCTCAACTCTTAACTCTTTAGCTCTTAGCTCTTGACTTTTTAGCTCTCAACTCTTCAGCTCGGCCATGGGAGGTTTAAAACATTGGAATGAATTCACTAAATTCCAATTCCAATTCCAATTCCAATTATTTAAAAATAACCCTCAACCATTTATATAATTATTGGAGGTGAAAAAATAGTGGGACTATTCATTATCCCCACTTTTTTGATGGGATTGGATAATATCCCATTTCACCATTCTTTATGGGATTTATATTATCCCTTTATAATTTAATATGGAATTTTAATAATATTACATGTATTTAAAAATATGGGGTGATGATTATTCCTCAATATTTGATGGTTTATATTTTAACCATATTAAAATGGCTTTTATTTTTCCATGTAACTCTATTTCCATGTCACTTTATGGCCATGCCATCACTTTGACTAGCAATAACTTGCACATACAGAATCTATTTTTTGAACCCTAAAATGTGCCAAAAATATCTCAACAAGATATACACCATGGAACTAGTTAATAAACATTAAAAGATCATCATTTTTCTAATTTAACCTATGTTGACTACTTATTAACCTACATTGACCATAACATAGACTAGATACACAAGGAGAAAACAAGCTCTATTTTTGGAGTTCTATATATCATTAGAAATCTCTTGATGAGTCCTATGCAATGGTACAAGTCTCAGTATAATTTGGAAACATTTTTGAAATGATCTTTGGATCATACCTCCCTATTGAGAAGTATTTTGGTCTACCAAAATCTAGTATCAATTGAAATGCTTGTTGATTCCAAAGATACTCTTATGGGTCTTATCAGTCTACTCATGTTCTACAAATACACCTAAAACACTTGGTATAAATGATTGGTCACATTTTCCGCAATCCTTCTACTATTTCACATCCATCAATAGTCTCTACAAATATCTAGGGTTTAGAATGTGGTGACTTCTTCTACTACATGGCTTCATAAGAGCCTCTACACAGATAATCTTGGTGATCTTTTTTTATGCATAGCTTTAATGACCTCTATATAGAGGTCTATTGATCTCCTATGCTAAATAGCTATAATGAGCCTCTACACAAAAGTCTAGTGATCTCTTCTACTACATATAATGAGCCTCTGCATAGAAGTCTAGTGATCTCTTTTGTTACATGACTATAATGAGCCTCTACACAAAATTACAATGATCTCTTCTATTGCATGACTATAATGCACCTCTACACATAATTCTAGTGATATCCTCTACTACATGGATATCTAAGGGCATTTACATAGAATTTAGATTCTATATGTGTGTTTATGTCCTCTTCTACTACATAGCCTTAATGGCCTGTAAATAAAACTCTACATGGATAATAACACATCCATCAACATCCTCTTCTGATACATAGGCTTAATGGCCTCTACATAGAAGTACGTGTGTCGATAATAGCACATCCATCAACATCCTCTTCTACTACATAGCCTCAATAGCCTCTACATAGAAGTATGCATGTAGACCTAGTGCTTCCTAGGTTTGCTAAACTATTCTCTATAAAATAACACTTAACATAAACAAGAATATAACATACCCTTATCTATATATATCATTTAAAATAAAATGTCTACCAAAATGTGAGAAGACAAATTGAGTATGATAAAGATGTCAATCAATTCTTCTCTATAGGTAACTCCACAATAAAACAAACTACAATTTTTATAATGCATGTATATACAGATACAAATAGTGCCTCTTGGGTCTTTTAAATTATGCATGGTATATTTCACAATACTACCCATATGGGTCTTATTCATACATCCTAACTAGCACATTATTTTAGCTAGTTATATGAGCATATATAAATAGATAAACCATAATTCTCAAAAGACTTTAAATACCACCTAATATTGCTTACCATCTATTGAGTCCTAGTGTGGGCCTAGATCCTTTAGTAGTTTCCCTATGGATCACTATGCGACTCACCTATAGGTTCCTGATGGTCACCTAGTATATACAAGTCCAATGTCTAACTAGAATCATCGTGACTAGGTCTAGAGACCTACCTTGTCTTGAAATACATGATCCAAGTGTGATCTAAGTTAATCTCTATGCCATATATTGTGCTTACTTCCACTACATGACACAAACATATGTATCAATATTCCCATGCAAAATAGGATCATGGGAAACTATATCCACTGATAAAACTTTATGGGTTCAAGTTGGTCCCAAATAGCTTGTGATTTTGTGTCAATACACAAATAAAATCTCACTAACACAATGTAGAAAATTTTTTAGAGAGTAGCAAGAACCACTCTATTACCAAACTAATCAGTAAATTGGCATTAATTTTCATGCAAAAAGTTGACCTTAGATCCTTTTATGAAATTTACAAAATATAATAAAATTAATCCATAAAATAATCAACTTAAATAAAATCAATGCAAGAAAACCAACCAGACTACACAAGAGTTGATTATATATTTTGATAATGCATATGTCTTTAAGTTCATAAATTAGTCAAACTAATTCATTATTAAATGTTTGAAAGTACAAGTCAACCCTTAAAAACAATAATTAATTCACATGTTATGGACCTTTGAATAATATTATAACTCTTAGATAGATTCTTCACCTTCTTGAAACAATTCCAAATGTGTATGTTTAGCCTTTTGAAGAATCTCTGAACTCTCAAACAGATTCTCCACTTTCTAGAAGCACACCTCTAAGACTACATAAAACTCAAAAATAAACCTTCAAAAAGTCCCAAAACTCACGAACAGACCTTCCACCTTCTTATCATAAAAATAAATCTCATATTATTGTATTTTTCCACCAAAATTCTTACTTTGAGACTTTAAAAAGTGGCTCAAATGAACTCAAAATAACTCTCTCAACATACATCTAGATTCATCTCTTACTCTAGCTCTAAGCTCTTAGCTCTTTGACTCTTTGACTCTTAGATCTTTGTATCTCTACTCTTTAGCTCTTCAACTCTTTAGCTCTTCAACTCTTGGCTCTTCAGCTCTTGCCTCTTCATCTCTTGGCTCTTGGATCTCAGCGGTTAGCTCTCCAACTTTTAGCTCTACAGCTCTCAACTCTTCAGATCTCAACTCTCAAATCTTTATCTCTTCATCTCTAGAATTTTTAGCTTTTATCTCTTTGAATATTAGCTCTTAGTTATTTTCTCTTCAGCTCTTAGTTCTTTAGCTCTCATCTCTCAGCTCTTTGGCTCTTGGCTTTTCATCTCTCATCTCTTGATTCTTCGGCTCTACCATGAGAACTTTGAAACCTTGTAATGAATTCACTGAATTCTAATTCCATTTCTAATTATTTATGAATAACCCCTCACCCATTTATATACTTGTTGGAGGTGCACAAATAGTGGTATTATTTTTTCTCTCCACATTTTTTGATGGGATTGGATAATATCCCATTTCACCATTTTTTATGGGATCTGTATTATCGCTTTATAATTTAATATGGAATTTTAATAATATATCATGAATTTAAAAATATGGGGCGATAGTTATTCCATAATATATGATGGTTTATATTTTAACCATATTAAAATGGCTTTTTATTTACACCATAACTCTATTTCCATATCACTTTATGGCCATGTCATCACTTTGACCATAACTTTGACTAGTCATAGCTTGCACATATGAACTCCATTTTTCAAACTGTATAATATGAAAAAAATCTCTCAGTATTATATACACCATGGAACTAGACCATAAATGTTCTAAGATCATAATTTTTTCTAGTTTGACTAGTGTTGACTCCTTGTTGACCTAATTTGACTAGAACTTGGACTGGCTACACAAGGAGAAAATGAGATATATTTCTAGAGTTATGCATACTATTGAAAATATCTTAATGAGTCTTATGTGATGGTATAGGTCTTAGTCTAATTTGATAAATTTTCCAAAATGATCTCTAGATTAACTTTGTAGGTGTGTCATAGAAGATAAAGTATTTGACATCATAAGAGCATGCCATAATGAACCAAGAAGAGGATATTATTAAATAAAAATGACCATTCATAATATCATTGGTGTAGATTATTACTAGCCATCTGTTTACAAGATTGTAAAAAGTTTTGTATAAGTATGTTATCATTACCAAAGGATTGATGAGCCTACTCTATCCTCAAAAATGACTCTCCATACTCAAATAAGTTTAGAACCATTTGAAAAATGGGGTTTGGATTTTTTTGGACCAATCAACCCACCATATTAAGGAAAATATTATTTATTAGTATTTATCAATTATGTTATTAAGTGGGCTAAAGTGCAGGAACTCACCTTTTCTATGAAGGAAATAGTTACTGATTTCTTATATCATAAGATCATGTTGAGATTTGGAGCTCCTAGATCTATTGATTCTATTAAGGGAACCAATGCATGTCTAACATGATCAATGATTTCACATAAATGTATCTAATCAATCACCAAAAATCTTCACCATATCAACCCTAAGCTAATGGGTAAGTGGAGGTTAGGAATCGAGAGCTGGAAAACATTCTAACTAAAATAGTGAATAATAGCAGAAAATATGGGTAGATAGAGTACTTGAACTAGTTTGGGCATATAATACAACATAGAATACTATCACAAGATTATCTCCATATGAACTTGTGTTTGGAAAGAAGACTTTATTACTAATAGTTTTTTAACTATAGACATTAAAGACAACAACTGATATGGGAATTGATCTTGATGAAACACATAAAGAAAGAATCATGTAACTAAATAGGCTTGATGAATTGAGAATGGATGCACTCACTAAAAAAAATGTGATCTATAAGTAGATAAAGCAGTGGCATGATACTCACATTAGTGAAATATAGTTTAAATAAGGTGATTGGGCACTTCTATTTGATTTTAAATTATAACATATCAAATGCAAACTTAGGATAAGATGGTTGGGGCCATACATGATCAAAACCATTTACAGTAATGGATCTATCCAACTTCAACCAATTAATGGTGATCAAAGGAAACTTTTGGCCAATCATCAAAAACATAAAGTGTATATAAGACCTCTCAGTAAGGAAGAATTCTTTAAGTAGAATGAAGACCAATTTGACCTTATGAAATAACCTGATTCTTCCACTAAGGCCAAATAATCTCTGTAGTAGACATCTAATAAAGGAAGAGTACTAAAAACCAATAAATACAAGTATCCTCCCTTCAAAAATTCAAAAATACAAAAAAAATAATAAAAAACGTATAGAAAAGAAAAAAGAAAAAATTATTGAAAGGTAAAACCCAAAAATGACGCTTTTTAGAAGAAAATTTTGCAATAAACATAAATTTTTGTCTTATCATCTAACCTTATTTTATAAAAAACATTATCCTTTTAAGACAAATTATAACTTTAGGAGATAAGCATGGATTTGTATATCATAGGTATAGTTGTATTTCTTTCCCAAAAGGTTAGGCATTTTTTGTTTCATGTTTTCAATGTATGACCATTTGGTAGACAAAACTTTGAATTATGGATAACTTCTTGTGATGCCACATGGATGTGATTAAAATTGGTACTATCTCCACACTTCAAGATTTGATATGAAGTTATTTTAAAAGGACATTTTCAAAAAGATATGACTTGATGTGGAAATAATTGTGGATATCATTTCAAGTGTTGCTAATTATGACCCCTCACACCACATCATTGATAGTGACCTTAAAAAGTGATTTGTCATTAAAAATATACATGCTATAAAGTGCTCAACCATATTTTTTTCCATCATTTCATGATATGCCTTTAATTCTTATTCATTGTTGTATCACATCCCCATTTCCTTGCCTTCCTTTATACTCTACAATTTTGAGCTCAATTTTTCATCATGCAAATAAAATTTTAAGCAGACTATGAAAAAATCTAAAGGTGGGAGGTGAGAAGAAGAAAATTAAACTAGAGTTATAAGAATCATTGATACAAGATGAATAAGCTAGGGTTATTTTTGATACAGTGGGATGGCTAAATTTTTTGAAAATAGTTTAGGGTTTTCAGGAAAATATTGTCCAAGATTTTTTTTAAATTTTTTGATGAAGATCATTATATTGTTTAAGGTGAGTATATGCTAATGGATTCCTCTATGATTATTTCACTTTATATAATTCCTAAAGAAGGTATGGCTATCACTAATAAATTATGTTTTGTTGATCTAATTCAACTATTCACTAATAGAAATGAACACTATCCAAAGTTGTCCAAAACCCCATAAGACATGGATAGATGAATCATGTGAGGTATTCTTCCACTACCATGGAAAAAATTTGCCTATTGGGTCACAAATTATATCACATATGATGGAAAATTGAATATGGTTTGTGGAGATACCATGAGGCTTCTCATTCATTTGAGGAAATGAGGCAC
Source organism: Torreya grandis (assembly GCA_037957365.1). NCBI lineage: Eukaryota > Viridiplantae > Streptophyta > Pinopsida > Cupressales > Taxaceae > Torreya > Torreya grandis. The sequence goes on along the minus strand of JARHVA010000511.1, from coordinate 25,035 downwards.
CAAACTAGAATACCATTTAAACCTACCATCCTTTC